>VWZI01003571.1:276302-297111 GCA_013396835.1 Psilopogon haemacephalus | reverse complement strand
AAAAAAAAAAAAAAAAAAAAAAAAAAAAAAAAAAAAACACAAACCCCATTTTTACCTTCTTGTTACTCCAGTAACACTTCTGCTTCAGATGAGTGGCTGGAATTTCCGCACGATTTAAGTCCAATATCTTGGTATTAGTCATTAGTTACAAGAGAAGTGTGGCAGCTCTGAAGACTTTTTCAGGATCACTGATCTGTATGAGCATGGTGCTCTCTCTATTGCCAGCATACTCAGCCATCCTGAACGTAAAGCATGAGCTCAAAGCCCTTTACTATCAGCACAGAGGACACATATGATGAAACCAGCAGGGTCTTTTCAGCTCCTCCTCTAGAGAGGGAAATAAAGTCTTAAAGACTTCTCCAGTTCCACTGCTAAATTATGCAGCTGAAAAGTAATTCCATAACACTGGATTGGGTTAAAAAGATGGTCAAGTTCAAAAACTTCTCATTAGCCTGCCTCTTACCTTAGGACTGGTTCTCAACAAAACACCACTTCTACTTCCACCTTACATCATCTGTACCACAGCTGCAGCCTTTTTAGTCTTTAGGCTGTTTGCATCACAACAGGTGAGAAGGAAACAGTAAGCAAAGCAAAAAGACTCTGTGTGAGGTAAATGAAACCACTTTACTGATTTTTTCTTCTCCCCAAACAGGCTCCCCTCAAAAGCAGTTATCTTAAACCTGCAGATTATCAAAGAAAAGCCTCTTACTTTCAAGTTACTCGAATTTCCTCTTGTTACTATTTTGCCAAATCCTATTACATTTAATTTCTCATAAAAAGATTGCCAATAAAAACATCAAGATTCAGTTGCTGAAATGATGCCAAGAAGGGCTACGAACCACGTGAATGTGATTCAAGGTGTCTTAAACAGCTGGCAAAGGACATGTGTTTTCACCTCAGATATCTGATCAATGGTTTAGTGTAGCACCAGATATTCTATCAGTGAGTAGAAAGACTAATGTTTAGTCCTTATCCAAGATCTTGGGAGATGAATGGTGACAGGATTCACAGATTAGCTGAAGGGGCAATGGTAATTCCAGGTGTGAAGGTTGTTCTGTGAGGTTCTGGTCAATTTCTAAGATGTTCACCTGAGAAAGTAATTACTGTGCAGAGATGAAAAGCTCATTTGCAGACCTAACATGGCTCAGAAGAGCAACTGTATAGAGGAAGTGGCACGGCTCTGAGGCACGGGGGATCAGGATCTCAGCTGTCAGACAGGTTATGACTTTGGATTAGTCAAATGACTTTAAAACTGTTAAAACCAAACATTTAAAGTATAACAATCCAATCTAACTAGTACAGAAGAGGTTTAAACTATCCTAAAATAGAATCATAGAATTAGTCAGGGTTGGAAGGGACCACAAGGATCAGCTAGTTCCAACCCCCTAGCTACCCTAGATCAGGCTGCCCACAGCCTCAGCCAGCCTGGCTGAAACACCTCCAGGCACAGGGCCCCAACCACCCCCCTGGGCAACCTGTTCCAGGGCCTCACCACTCTCATGCTGAACAACTTCCTCCTCACATCCAATCTGAATCTCCCCACCTCCAACTTTGCTCCATTCCCCCTAGTCCTGCCGCTACCTGAGAGCCTAAAAAGTCCCTCCCCAGATTTTCTGTAGGCCCCCTTCAGATCCCGGAAGGCCACAAGAAGGTCCCCTGGGAGCCTCCTCTTCTCCAAACTGAACAGCCCCAACTCTTTCAGTCTCTCCTCATAGCAGAGGTGCTGCAGCCCTCTAAGCATCTTTGTGGCCCTTCTCTGGACATGCTCCAGCATGTCCACATCCCTCTTGTAATAGAGGCTCCAGAACTGGACACAATACTCCAGGTGGGTTCTCACCAGGGTGGAGTAGAGGGGGAGAATCACCTCCCTTACCCTGCTGGCCACACTTCTCCTGATGCAGCCCAGCCTCTGCTTGGCTTTCTGGGCTGCAAGTGCACGCTCCTGGCTCATGTTAAGCTTCTTGTCCACCAGCAACCCCAAGTTTCTCTCCTCAGGGCTGCTCTCCAGCCAATCACTGCCCAGCCTGTGATTGTGCCTGGGATTGCCTCGACCCAGCTGCAGGACCTTGCATTTGGCCTTAGTGAACCTTATGAGGTTGGCTTGTACCCACCTCTCCAGCCTGTTCAGGTCCCTCTGGATGGCATCCCTGCCTTCCAGCATCTCTGCTCTACCACACAGCTTGGTGTCACCAGCAAACTTGCTGAGGGTGCACTCAATGCCTCTGCCCATGTTGCCCACAAAGATGTTGAACAAGACTGGTCCCAGGACTGATCCCTGAGAGACTCTGCTTGTCCCTGGTGTCCACTTGGATATGGACCCACTGACAGCCACTCTTTGGGTGCAGCCATCAAGCCAATTCTTTATCCATCTGGTGCTCCACCCATCAAACCCACTTTTCACCAGCTTGGAGACCAGGATGTGGTGCAGGACAGCGTCAAAGGCTTTGCTCAGGTCCAGGTAAATGACATAGTTGCTGCCCCTCATCTATTAATGTTGTGACTTCCTCATAGAAGTCCACCAGGTTTGTCAGGCAGGATCTGTCCTTGGTGAAGCCATGCTGGTATTTGTATTCCAACTGGAGGAAGTCAGGGTGGTCACAGTGCTCCAGTAATTTGATCAGCGTTTCTAGGGTTTGTTTAAATGGATTGACATTGTTGAAGCAATGGAAAAAAAAAAAAAAAAAAAAAAAAAGAGGAAGGAGAAAGCTAACAGCTAGAAAACAGAACTGCATCCAGGTATCAGAAATAACACCTTTCCCAATAACGTAGGGCAGATTGGAGAAAAACAACATAAGTATGAAAGATAGAAACAGGAAAACATCTATATGCCGCTAGAAGCATCAAAAGCAGAAAAACATACCCAGAAGGCACCATTCAGAGAGATGATGGTATTGTGGAAGATATACTGGAGCAGAAAACCATAATCTAAAATAAACTTCCCATGTGAAACTGGATATGCCACTTACTGGTATAATGGCCCTATTTACACAACTACAGACTACACAGCAAAGGTATTGCAGGTCTATTTGCAGGGCCCTTCTATTTTTCCCATAGCTTGCTGCAAAACATTTGGAATCCTGAAATGAGTGGCCAAACCCAGCTAGACCATGATTTGTGTCCCTATAACCTAAGCATGAAATTCAGTAAGAGAAGTGGGATCTGGGTTTTCCCAATAGGTGTCAAGAAAGGAAAGAAACTACAATGATCCTGAAACGAGACTGCCAGGCTTCTGCTTCCTCATTCAGAGTGCCATTCTTAGCAGCACAGATACACCTTTCAAAAGCAGTTTGACATGCAAGCCTTTAGCAGTGTTGAAAGACATCTCCATAATCAACACTGCTACAGAAAGCTATTTCTAAACCCTTAAAAATCCTTGTCTAAATCACATTCAAATGAAGTATGATTACTGTGCTATCACAAACTCATTTCAATTTAGGTGTACCACAGGGTCAGATTCCTCAGTACAGGGAAGCTGGTAATTCAACAGTGCTCACTGTTTCCCTCCATAAATAAAGTAGAATAAAATCTGAGTTTTATAGTTCACTGAAGAAAAAAAAAAAAAATTTGACTAAGCACAAAGGCAGAAGCTTTTGCTATTTGAAAAAGGAACCAATTAACTCTTTGTTGTGAAGCTTAGAACTTTGGTCATTCATTTTCTATACAAGGGAAGACACAGGAGAAACAAAAGGTGTCAAAGCTTCACAAAGAGGAGTCTAGGAAAGTACAGCAAAATAACCAAACACTTTGTCCTTTCTAAAGGCAAATCTCCAGTGAAGTGTGTTTTTCCTCTAAGTGCTCAAATGAAGAAACATATCATTACTGAGTAGATTTGAGGCAACCTATTTTCCAGGCTACACTTAGTTCCATGACAAAATTCCTTCCAAGCTGAGCCAGAACTGACCACACCACACGGATTCCAATTCTGCCAAAGCTTGAAAACTGACAGAATGGATGGAGCAAAAGTACCAACCTTACAACCCATCTCCACACTTCAACAGCTACTTGAGGCAAAAGAAACTACAGGGAGAGACAGATACTACATCATCTTTCCTCAAAAGGACCATGCAGGGAAACTTTGCTTCAGAACAAGACAGACCCCCTAGTTACTACATTCTTCATTAATCTTGTAATTTGAAGGCCACGTATTCCTTGCTGTTGAAAGAAAGGAAGAAGTCTATGGAATGACTTAATGATGAACGTTGTGGCAGACAGACAGACAGACAAGATGGACAGATAGATAGATGGGTAGATAGATAATCTCCAGGCATTCTCTGTCCTTGAGAATTGCTCCTGCCAACTTGAGAAGTTCCATTCGCTCTCCAGCATGGTTTTATTATGCAAGCAAAAGATCTTACACAGCTTTTTAAAAACACAAAGTTTGCAAAACAAGATCAAGGCACCTTCTGCTCCACTGAACCCCACGGCAACTTCAATCTAAGGAAGAGAGGTAAACAATGTGACAGAACTGCTAACAGTGAGAGAGCATGGTGGGCACAGGACCAAGTCTGCAAGCCAAGCTGTAGGTTCACTTCTCCATCCGAAGCTTTGAAAGCTTATCATGGATAGGTTAAGGAGGCCAGGAAAAAAAAGCACAGACTGATCACTCCCATCTTGTGTGACTGAAGCCTCTGGGGACATGAAGTTAACCTGAAGTGAATGCCACTGCTGACATTTCATCCATCTAAACCGACCTGCAGAAGCTGGTTAAGTAAGCAAGATGTGCTGCAAAAGCCTGTTTACAGAGAAAAGGGCAGATGTTCTTTACTGCACGTTTGGAGCCCTTCTTCCATTTCTGTTCAGCCACACTGGATTAATGGCTTATTTTCTGTGCACCTCATTTTTTCACCTGCTGAGGAAGTATCTAATACACTGCAAGTGATTAATGCTTAAGCAATTCAGACAGCTATGAGGTATATATAAAGGGATGCTGACCTTAAGAAAGTGCTACACTGCAACTATTTTGCTGAAAAACAACTAATGGTGTAGACAGCAGCAGCAAGTTAATGACCTGCCAGTGCCTTTTACATGGTCTCTTCTGAAAGAGGTGACACTTTTCACATCACCTGTTCTGTAGATCTTCATTCTGTGTAACAAATGCGTAAAATCACTGCAAGGGGAACTGCAGGAGATGATATTACACAAAGCAGAAGACTGAGGACGCCTTATAAAGCATGAAAGTACACGTTTGATCAGCACAGAAAGGCTAAATTAATAGCTGCTTCTTGCACATGCCAAAGGGCTCCCAACTGAGAGGCAACAATGAAGTTTCAAACCATTATTTGCATTCAAAAACAACAACAAAAGTTCATTGTGAAAAGAAACATGTGTTTCCAGGGATTCCCAAGATGTAAAACATTCTCCTGTAATTGCATGAATAAAAGTCAAAGACTGAAACCCTTTAGTATGTTTCCACTAACAAAGCAGAATGAAACAGAACACCAAGTTAAAACTTCAGGGAAATGACCATCATCAGTGTCCAACTAAACATGCTGCTGTGCTGGCATGGGGAGAGGAAAAGTCCTGGGAGTCCCCTAAGGAAATGAGATGAGAAAGCAACCCTGTTCTTGTCCCTGCTGGTATTTACACTTGCAAGGCTACACATTACTGAGTAGAAGCATTCACGTTCCATAGTCCCCTCCATTCAGAACCTCAGTACCTTGCATGTGAACAGTCTTCTCTTTCCTTACTGGGGCAGAAATAGTTTCAATAATTCTTTCTTGTTGCTTTATGAGTCCACAGCCACATTTATAATAAACAAACTACACACTGCACATATGTATCTAAAGAAGGTGCAAATCTGAAGCCACTTTTTTTTCCCCCAAGTTTCTAAAGCCAAAGCCCATCACACCTCTGCACACTGTGAGGCCAGGATGAGGTCAAGAGCAGGACCTAGGGAAAAATCCACAGTGAGCACTGTGGGACAATACAGGAAAGTTCCATGACACTCTAGAAATAAAGCCACACTAGAAGAAAGGGCAAGTTTATATGGTCTATGCCAAATGCAATCCTAGCTGTGGTCACATCCAACAACTGCCTTGCTTTCAGTAGGCATTTACTCCTTCTTTCACCTCAGACTAGCCCAGAATTATTTTCCACAGCCAGTAAAGGAATTGGAACAGTCAGAAGAGTGGAAACTCAGGCTACTTTCTAAGGCCAACTCTGCCTGTATCTGGTTATCACAGCCAAATCCAAAATGGAGAAGGTAAGAGCAGACAAAGGACAGTCATGATAAGCTTGAGCTTCATTGCCTCTCAAGTTTCTAGGGCCTTACACTCCTTGCAACTAAATCCATCTGTGTGTATTGGATTTGCTAATGACATATACAGAGAGATGACTGTATATAGATGTGAGAGAGAGGACATTTCCTGAGAGCATGAAGGACTTTGGGGCATATAAAGTGAACAACGCTGAGGGGAAATGGCAGGTAAAAATCAGCTCAGGGAAAAAATTTACATTAAAATGTAGTCACAGGAAGGTTCTCCGTGAATTTCTTTTAGATCTACTAATACTAGACAATTTTTACTAAACGATGTCACTTCAGGTTCTTCTAGATTCACACCAGCTTCCTCCCCACTGTGTGAAAAGCACTTAACAAATCCAGCCCAGTGGGAAGAGCAGATGCACTGAGAAAGGCTGGACAGTCGTTCACAAACCAGTCTAGCAATCAGTTGTGTAGAATCTGTTTAAAAATTATGAAAGGTAAAATTTAAGGGCATTCCAATCAATAATGCAAAGAGGACTAATCCTATTTTTAGTGTTAGAGAGCAGCCAACCTTTAGCACAGATCCAAGGCTTAGCACAGGAGTTGTCACGCGGTGCTGTCACACACAACCTTCTCTACAGAGGAGACAAAGGAAGGGATGTAGGCACCACACTGAGATATTTGGCTGCACTGGAGACAAAGACAAAGAGAACTGCCCAGGGTGACTGGCAAGTCATTCAAGAGCCAGATCCAGAAGGCACACACCCTCTGCTTCGCTTCTCCAAAGTGCTGGCTGCAAGTACAACATTTAGTCATGTTTAGACTTCAGAGCTATCAGGGACTGCTCGAGATAACCTTACTGCAATGCAATCTAAAGAAAAATGGTTCACTTAACCCCCACTGTCCTGGTTTGCAGGAATCATTTTCCTTAAGGAGTTGGTGGCTGCAGAATCCTTGGGACAACACACTGCTTTTCATCAATCCCCTGTCACGAAGGAGGTGCAAGCCGGGGTGGACTGAAACGCTCTTGCTTAGCCACCAAGTGCACTTGACATTAGGGAAACTTTTGCTCCTTGCCTGCTTCACAGCTCAGAGAATCTCAGCTAATGCTAATGTGGCATAAGAACAAGTTTTAGAGCTGGAGCGAGGAGTGCAGTGACTGTGCTGCTGCCTGCATGGTTGTCACAGGTAGGTGAGCTGAATCATCTGCCGGAGAATTTTGACAAAGAACTGCCCGAAAAACAGCTTTCAGAGTTACTTCAGCAGACTGGGTCAAGAGCAGAGAAGATTTTTCAGTGCAGCCTGTGACAAATTCACACTGTAGACAGAGAACTTCATGTACTGTTCTCCATACATAGACTGAGTCAGTGCCCCTAGCAGAAGGTTTTTCCGCCTCCAACTGCTCTTTACACCATCATTAGAAAGGTGCAAACAACCCAATTTGTGATGCAGTCAACAGCTGCTCACTGTGTGCAAACTTTTGAGACAGGTGAATCAGGAGAAAACAGGGGCAAACAACCATAATTCCCAGTCTCTGGGTGACATAATAAAAACTTCAGCTGTATTTAAAAATAAAGAGGCTGATTTAACTTTGGGGCACCAGAAGAAAAGTTTCACGTCTGAAAACTGCACTGCACAACAGTGCAATGTTGTCAGGAGTAATTACACTGCTGTGTTGTCAGGAGTAATTACGCTGCAATGACATCAGCCAGGGAAATATTTTCACTAGCTGGTTGTGCAAAGGACTAGCATTTCTGGAATCACTAAAAAGAAGTTCATAAAGGCTCCCTGAAATCTTGACACTTCTTCAGCAGAAGAGTGATGTCTCAACAGTAGATCACACAGAGGCTGTGCTTGCACCAGCAACACATGAGGGCAGGGCTGGCGTGTTTGACTGTCATGGGTTTGACCCAGAACAAGGGCTTCCCTCAAGCAAAAATTTTACAGAAGATGGAAGGGGAAAAAAAAAAAAAAAAAGCAGCTGCACTGAAGCTCTCTGCAGCAGCCTCCTGTCAGCAGTCAATTCATCCACATGGGAGTGGTACAAGCTGTGCTCAGTGTCCTCAGAGGAGAGGCTCTAATGGCATTTGTTCAAAGCCTTTCATTAACCATCCCTTGACACATGATGTGGCTTTGGCCAGCGCTGGTCTCCTGCCTACTGTAGGAAGGAAAGGCTTGAAGAGGCAGCACCCTTGGGAACATCATCAGGCCCCCACAATCCACAGTATTAGAGCATAAATTGACTCCACAAGCAGAAAAATGCTTGGTAAATGCTTTAAATCACCTCTGCCAAGCACTGCCACTGTTTCACATGCTGGAGTCAGATGATTCTCTTACTACTAGTTTAATATCATGCCTACTAGGCTCAACTTGAAGCAGGAACCATGGCCAAAGACATAAAAAGTTTATTTCAGAAGAACAGACACTTAAATTATTTTTATCATACTCAAGCTGGTTCCTCACTGTAGGAGCAACTCCCACACTGATTCCAGCTGGTGACTTGTTATCTGCAATAATTCCTTTAAGTATAGGGCTGCACTGGATGGATACAGCCCAATTCCACCTCTGTTCCCATTGTGGGCAAGTTAAGTGATCGCTTGCCCAGGTCAGGCTCATTCCAAGGGTTGTCTGCAAGCACCTTATCACCAGAGACTGTTCTGCCACAAGTGCCACTCTGGAGACAAGGGAGGGAATGCAATTCCCCTGCCTTAAGGAGACATTATCACAATTAGCATAGAAGAAACTGATTTCTGCTAAAGCATACATGCAAGTAAACAAAAAGTAAATGTTTAATGACAGGTGAGATTTCTACAGTTCCAACTGCACTCCTGAGTCTTCTGAAAGAAAGAAGAGGACCTAAAAAGAGGCATCACCACAGAAGGGCAGGTCACTGCAGCTTTAAAAGTGAGGTTTCAAACAAGGATGCTATTACAACACTTAAGTGACTAGTAAGTGCAGCTCCTAGAGACGGTGCACCAAACTCCACTGGAAGTCTTCAACTGTCATCAGTAAACAGAAGATGTTTACTTTAAATCACAGTTATGCACCTGCGGGCTTCATTTTGGTAAATCCAGGTCACGCCTCACCAGCTGGCAACTGTTAAATCACACCGATACAGGCACTTGAATCCAAAATGTAACCTGTTAATGCAGGGTAACAGGCCGTGGTTACTTTGTTATTAAGTCACTTCAATTCAAAAAGCTCAAGAAAATCATCAATTTGTCGAGGGTTTGTTGCTAGGTTTTTGTTGTTTTGTGGTTTTGTTCGGTGCTTGGGTTTTGGTTTTTCAGTTTGTTTTTTGTTTTTTTTTTAATTAATGGCCTGCATCTTCAGATGGAAACCAGAATTTTAGTAAACACACAGCAAGTTTTCAGATTTCACCTTACTCAGAGTTTACATCGGTCTTCAATGAGGCACATGAAAGGGAGAAAAATACCTATTTAATTTGTTTCACATCTAAAGCCTATTAAAATCAACCAAGTATAATCTCTAAACATGGAATTTTACCAATTTATTCTGGTTACGTTTTTCTCAATTTCTTAAGTAGTTCTTTCTCCAGCTATGCAACTAGAACTAGGTGTGAAGAGTTAGCTTTAGATTTTCAGCTTTCAAATGGCTTTCACCATCAGTCACTAAAGTCACTTCACTTTAAACCGAAGGAAACATGCTGCAGGTGCAGTCATCAGAAGTTCATTTGTCACCACACTTCAAATCTCAAGTGCTTAACTAATGACTTCCATCAGATCAGAGGTTCTGTTTTCTAATTGCTGGGACACATCACACTCTACTTTCAAGTCTTCTGAACACGAAGCTTAGCATTATTTAAAGGTTTTAGGAGGTTGGTTGGTGAGAGAGCTTTAAACATGCCCAAAAAACCCTCTGTGCATTACAGATGCAACTACAGCGACTCAGTACTTTGTTGTTCCTCTTTGATACAACCCAAAGCGAGGGGAAAAACAACACAACACTTACAGAAAATTTATTTTCAGGACTACACCAAAGGAAAAGAAATTAAGACGTATCTTGTGCCACTTGACTGCCAGCAGAAACAGGCAAAGGAAACAGGAGGAACATCTAAGATTTACAATCTGATAATTTATTCCTGAATGATTCAACGCTAAGACTATTTTTACAAGTTTCTTGGCTGCCAGGTTTATGTACGTTGCAACAAATTTTTAAAAGGTTATTATGATTCTTACTAGAGTCAAAATTAGATCAATGCATCCATAAAATTCTACATGCAGGACTAATACCACCTTGCAAGTTTTAGTCAGTCCAGCCGATGTAGCAGCTTTCTCCCACACAAACAGCTCCGAGCAGCAACTCCTGCTCTCTCCTCCTCTTCAAAGTACTTCAAGCCTGTGCTTGACAAAAGCACTTCTGAGAGTGCAGTCACCATCCAGGTACCCAGTGGCAGAACACAAGCTCGTTCCCTTCTGAGTTCATCCTGCTTCACCTGCACAGAGCAGGCATTTGAAACCACAGCTCCTGAACACTTGTAGCCCTTCTGAGTTTGTATGCATTTCAGTAACGCTGTTTTGCAAGTTTTAAAGAGCACCAATGTAGATTTGAGCATTGATATGTTTTCTCTTTAGCATTCATCTTACTACCTGTAGTCCAGCCCCAAGTAGACCAGAAAAAAAAAAAACCCCACAACTCTCTTTTTCCTAAGATTACAACTGCAACCTGTGATCAACTTTACCTGATATTATCAGAGGTAAAAAGGCACCAACACTGGAGCATTAAGCTTTCACCAGTGCATAATGCTGGTACTAAGCAAAGCCTTGAAATGGGAAAACTATGTGAGGAGTAGCCCTAATGCCATAAGAAGGAATTAATATGTATAACCTCTTCTGAAAATCAGCAAATGACATGACATACTGAGATTAAACTGTTAATACAAACATGTTCCATCCCCAAATCTAAGAAGCTGCACGGACAGATCAAGACACTCCTGCAGGAAGAGCTATCACAAAATTGAAAGTCAGGTAACAACCTGTAACAACCACGTCTCTCATCTAGTGCTGGCATACTAAGTACTCCAGGCTTGCAGGAAATAATCTAAGTTCAACCTGGTTTCCTCAGACATTTGTTTGCATCTCTAAGAGGTGAAATACTTCAATAGTCTCTGACAACTACAGAAAAACAAACATTTCAACACAGATTTTCACAACAGACTTTAAACTACCAGTTACCTTGTGATCACAATATAACCGAGACACTTTCTGCCACTACAGTCTCTATAACAAGTACTGGAATCTGGGCTGGAGCACTTTACAACAAGACAGTTACCCTGATAGGAAATTGCATTTATTTTTTTCAAGTGAAAGCAATGAGCAAAGACAAGTAGAACACGCAGACATTCTGCTAAGATCAAGCCTCACATTTTCTTGACAATCTAATTGTGCTCTAAGTGTGCAGTTAAGTGTCAAGTCCAGCACTTGTTCCATCAAGAGGTGCATTAGAAGTTGCTGTATGAACTCCATGCACATTCAACAGACAAGAATAACTCTGATTTGATTAAGTGCAAGTGAAAACTTCAGTGACCAACAGGGAGTAAACATCATTTGACTCTTGATGTAACAAGACATCTGACAACCTGTTTTATCTGTTCCCGAGATTGGTGCTCCAAGCAGGCACAAGTGTTTTGATCCAGATTTAGTTCTGTATGTAAATAAATCCATTGGGATCAGAGGATTTAAGGCAGTCACATACCTGCAGTTAGCAAAGTGCGAACCACAGCCTACCGTAAACTGCTGGGATCCCTGGCCATGATGAAGAGCAGACAGAACAAACTGTCTTCTCAGGCTGAAGAAATAGCTCACAGGAAGATGAACTGAGCAAGCATCACTGACACTTTTTGACCAAATGACACTGACCACAACACAGAAATGAGAAACCTGGAAATGACACAACTCTGCATTCATTTTTTTAAGCTCCCAAACACTTTGTGGATGTTTAGAAGCAAGCCCTTCTGAGTATCAGATCTCATCTAAACTGAAAATGAGTGAAAAACTTACCTTGCCAGTCTCTGGAGCACCTGTGACAAAAATCATCATGAGACCTGTTTGTAGTCCATGTACTACAAGTTTTCTGAAATACTTTTTTTTCCAGTACTGGTTAAAAAAAAAAGGGAGAGCTGCTTTGCCTCAGTTCTCCTCTAGAGCTCATTGCCAAAGGCTGATTCCAGAGCTCTGCTGAGATTAAACTGTTAATACACACAAATGCATGGTACAAAAACTCAGCTTTGAAGAAAATCAAATAGCATGTTTATTTCAGCTCTACTCAAAAAGTAAATATTTGTCATTGCAAGTCAGTAGAGGACTTCTATAAAAATGAAACTGAAAAGTCTTTCTTTCCCCTGCTCAATGTTCCTCTCAAAAACACAAACACTGATGTTATGCAAAGAGGACTCCTGGAACTACCACATCAACAAGTTCCCTTTGGGAGTTAAAGCTTCTTAGTCTGGATGAGAGTCTGAGCATGAGGCTCCCGTGCCTGGGTGGGGTATTCACAAAAAGGGGGAAAAAAGACAAGAACTTAAATTAAAAACAAATTCTGCTGTTAATAATGAGGCTGACATCTGTTTTGAACACTGTTTCATGTGCTTGTGAAATAGAGCTACAGGGGACTTTCTTCACTAAACAATGCTCCACAGCTTCATTCTCTATAAAGGAATCTGTTCAAAAAACACACACTGGAAGTTGACAAGGACTTGGATCCTTTGGAAATGCAGGCAGGGGTGATAGCATGGTTTCTCATTCTAACCAAGCACTGCCAATGAGCAACGGTGAAGCCCAAGCGCAGATTAGTTCCTAGGAGATCCAATCCTCTCCTGAACCAGCCACTCCTGCTGTCAGCACCAAACATAACCTGTCTGCTCAACCATACGCAGAACAAATTCAGCTGGCATGCAAAGGCAACCTAAAATCTGATTCTTGAAAGGGGCAAATGTTGCCTTGGATGAGTGCTGTGAGAGACCCGCTCGAGAACACCGGGAAAGACAGAACATTTCAACTCAGGCTATGGCTCAACAATAACTTCACTTTCTCTTGTACACAGAGGAGGCCATGCTTTGACAGTGATGGATAGTGAAACCAGAAAGCAAAGATTATGGACAAGAGTCTCAACAACTGGCCTGGGAAAAAGGGAAGGGGCAAACATGTTAGACACAGAGGCAGTGCTTGAAGAATGACAGCTTTACACCTTCCTTTATTAAACAAGAAACTGAGGGACTCATCAATTCAAGAGCTTCTAATGTTCGATTTAAGAATTAAATGAATGGAATAAGCAGTTTATGTCAGCTGCAGTCTCTGTCCACTGCAAGACAAGCAAGGGACTGGGGCAAACAAAACTAGTCAGTGCAGGGCTCTCCCCAGACCACACACTGGCAATCAAAGAAGCCATGTGCAGAGCATCAAGAGCTACACTGCACTTTCCTCTTTGTATCTTCATGATGAGAACAGTCTGCGGCCCTAGAAAGAAGCTTCCTTTAGATGCAAGTGATGCTGAATAAGCCTACTTGATGATAAAAGAAAAACATTGTTTATGACAGCTACTAAACTCCAGAGAGCAGCATATTTTAAATTAGAAGACTGTATCTACTCATAAAAACAGGTATTTCAAGGACAGCTTGCTTCTGGCTCCCTAATGAAGTGCAGGTGACATACACAGCTATGATATTATGACTCAGACAAGATGCCAGCTCCTCTGAGAGGCTCCCTGGGTTTGCAGTAGGAAGAACACAGGAAGATATAAGCAAGCAAAGTGAAAAAGGCTCTTGAAAAATGCTTGCTATCCACATTCATCTCCAAAGGTATCCTAGACAGCTGGAGAGATGTTCCAGTCCACTGGAGCAAGACCAAGCAACCCCAACACCTACTCACTCCAATGTGACAACTTGGAAATATCAGAGGTAACAGCACTGATAGCCTGACTCTGCTTTGTACCAGTGATTTCTAAAAAGATGGATCAAGGTGACACCTATGATAGGATTGGGCAAATCACAATGAAGAAGTGAATCAAGGTCACTGTTGTGAAGAGTTCACCTCTTGCACTGCATTTGTGTTCCCATGAGCCTATTGCCTCTGCATCTGGCAATTGCCATGTGTGTGGGGACACAACTTCTACCTTACTTTGTCTACTGCCAGAAAGGCCTCAAGATCTTTATCCCTGAGGTGCACTATTACCAAAGAAGGGACCCAATTTTCAGTCAAAATCAAAGCTAAAAATTAAGTGTCAAGGAGTGACAACAGCAAGGATGCTACACACAAAGGGGTCTCCTGTGCACAAGCAGCACTGTATCAAATGGAGCTCATTTTAACAGCCTCAGCGACACTCTTGCTCCTCAGAAGAGCAGGCAGCTTTTTATTCCCCATCTGGTGGTCATTAACTCCAGAATACAAACCTCAGAGTACGTCACTAGGACTACTCCATCCCTCCATTTTGTAGATGCTGCTTGTGTTGCAATGAATCATAGCCTCACATGGATCTCCAAAGGGCTCCTGCTTCCAGCTTCCCAAACTGACTTAGATTAAAACGGAGAGTGCTGGTCTAACTTGTAAGTGTACCTTCTCGGGCAAGTCAAAACTGGTACCTGCCCATCCCAGCTGTTTATCTCTCCAATAATGGATCTTACTCACAAGCTGCTAGTACTCACAAACTGGCACAGACATAATACACTCTTCCTATTGCTCAAGGCACAGTTAGGAGACACTCAAGGCAAGGTGGCACGTATGGTGCAAGAGACTAGCTTGTAAAGTACTTGATGCCAGAACCTTGCACAGAGACCAGGAAACCACAGATCTCCTGACTGTACGTCCAGTGATTTCACTGCAGCACACAGCTTCGTATTCGTGAAATAATTTAGTACCACAGAAAAAAAAAATACAGTCCAGCTCTTGAGGTGAGTTGTGCATTTAAGGAAAAATGATAACATGCTAAAACTGCAGAACCTTTCTCTTTTTTTTTTTGCACTGCCCTTTGCCAATCACCTGGAGACAGAATTAAAAATTGAAATAAAACGTCCTGGTTAGAATTGAATCTTAATCCTAGCCAGACAGCTTTGTATCTATTTCTCTGCTGAAAGAAAACACTCCCACTCTGTTCTTGAATCTGCACCTCTGAGAGGAATATAGTACTCCCTCTTCTCCCCACTGTGTTGCCTATTTAAACAATATGGCCTCAGGACAGGATAAAGCTGTATAGCACAAAGGCCCTTAATCCCAGGCATAGTGTCCATGTGTAACAGAATGTTCCTCCCCAGTGCTTCCTGTCCTCAGCTTCAAAGAGTCTTTCTTCACATTCAACCTTTCATCTCCACACAGCCTGACCAGGGCAATACAGACTGTGCCGATAGCTGGAAAAACAGCCTCACACAAAATAATTGCCACCTCACTCAGCTACTAATATCCCTAAGGACAGAAAGAACTCCATCCACCTACACCCACCGCAGAGCAGATGAAGACAGACAGGCCTCCTACCTGGTTATCAGGTCTCCAAACCACCTTATGGCAGGATCTACATAGCAGGCTGTCCTCTGCAAACCACCTGTACTTTTCACCTCTTAAAAACTCTTACCACAAAAATGGAAGCATCTTAAGTTTTGCTAGCCTAACTCCAGAAATCCCTGCACTGCAGTTAGAAGACCACTGTATCTTTCTAAATTCTACCTCCAACTACTTAAAAATCTGCCACAGACTCTTACTATATTTCAAAGGCAGTAAAGCCCACAGAAGGTGAGAGCTCACTTGTCCCTCTGCCTCCCCCCAAAAGGTCTTTTTAGGCCATCTATCCAAACCAAGAAACTGCAGCGCCAGAGGAAGATCAGCAGCTGTTTTGACAAGCTTGGCCCTTGTTCAAATACTGGAATCCAAGCTTTGAGCAGTAATACATTGGCATCAATAAAAGTTCAACTGAAGTACATCGCTCTGGCCCTACAACACAGGTCACCTACACCGTGTTACACACAAAGGAAAAAACACCAATTTGCTGATCAAATTGAAAAGGTATAAAGAAGTGACAAGTAAAAGGAGAAAAAAAAAAATATTCTGGACAGCGCTCCACAAGTTCATATTCTCATGTGTCAGAAGTGTTAGGCAATAGATCAGAGTTAGTGACAAACGCCAAGAAAAATGAAAAATCTATTTGTACTTGGGTATTGCTCTGCTCCTATTCATTATTGTCTAGACTTTTTACCATGAAGCCACAGCTCTGGTCAATGTCTAAAAAAGGTCTTAAAAATTCTTAAAATGACTCCATGCAGCCGCTGCTACACATCTCTTAGCTACACCAAACCGAGGAGGCACTTGGATGGAAACAAGACAGCTTCCAAGGCCACGCTGTGCACACTGAGTAGTGGAGTGAGCCCAGCACTTCAGGAATTACACTGCATTTGGTACAACTCATTCCAAAGCTGCCAGACAAACAGTGCTCATGCAGAGGGTTTCAGACAGGACAAGCTGTATGCAGTGTTATCCATGACGAACACGAGACCTCACATTTCATTTGTTCCTACCCATTTATTCCCTAGCACAGCAAAATGCTCTATTAGTGAAGTCCCAGATGCTTGCTGCAAAAAATTAGCGAGACTGCACATCAACGACTGGGATTTCAAAATGAGCAGGAAGCAGCAGAAGTCACCAGGGTCTTATTTTGAGCAAATAATTGGAAAATAGCGCTACAGAAGAAAACAAAAAATGAGACATGTTGTAGCGTTAGAACTACGACTTCATTGGTTCCTCCCCAGACAGTAGGACTTTATCTGCTAAACACGGTGTGTCTGTAACAGACTGTCAGCTGCGTGCTGCAGCCGAGGAGCCATTAACAGGCATTTAGCTAGTACATCCTGACCACCAGCACCTCTTTAAGGGACACAGACCCGATGGGTTTACACGGGCTGATCAAAATATTTTAGTGAAGCTGCAAGTACACTCCAAGCTTTCCTGAGGCAGAAATCAATCTCTCTTCAGTCATGGAAAGATACAGCCAGCTGCAGAATCACTCTGCTGCAGCACTGAATTGCACAAGTGTTCATTGGGCTTTTAACACACAGCCATCTATGTCGGGTGGAATTGTGAAGGAGCAAATCTTCTGGTGGGCACCACGAAGCTCAGCACTCTGCAATACTGCTAGAGAAGGAAGCCATTGTTTTTATAATACTCCCTAAAATCCACTTCGCTGACGAAGGTGCAAGATAAAAATACATATGTGCACACCCACACAGCTCACAACTGCACCAAGCTTGTGATCATGAACAAATACATTTGTGTCAAAAAAATACTGGTAAGTAATCCATGAAGATCTACCAACTGGAAGCTTTGTGGGAAGCAACTTTTGGCTCCAATGCTGACAGGAGCCTTCTAATAAAACAATTTCCCAACTGCTTGATGCTATCCCTCTTCGCCCTCCAACCATCCCAATTTTAGAAGTTACCATCTCCTAACTATAAAAGGGATTTTAAGTACTTTAGGTGGAGACACGAGTTGTTTTTCTTGATGAGGTATTGTCTGCTGAGGCGGAATGACAAGCACCTACACTAAATTCCCTGCTGTGCCTCCTATATTTGAGCTTGCACTGCCCCCATCCCATCAAGATCTGCATTTCAGACATTTTCCAGCCCCCGCCTCCAAAGCTTTCCAAGACAGGAGTGAAGCATGCTCAATGCTGTCCGTCCTTGTGACTCCTTCGTGTTGGGGACTGCCGGTTTCAAAACACACAGCAGCTGTCAGTACAAGTTATGGGCCTAAACTGAGCTACTACTGTAACCATCTTTAAGTGAAGCTATGGAGATTTAAGTAACGGCAATGAACAAAGGAACATTCCCCAGGGTGAAGCAACAGCATCAAATGCAGTGTTCACCAGAGCTGTCCAGCCACGTCGTCTTTTTCAGGCACAGCTATGTTATTCTAGTGGACAAGCAGCCCTTGAAACCACAGAAAACATCACCAGAACTTTATGCTAACACACATTTGTGAGGCAATTCTTATTTGAATCACTATCCCTCTTGCACTAATTGTTCCTCATCACAGGATTCCATCTCTGTCATCAGCTATTAACAGGGAACTAATTGCCAAGGTCTCTCACTTCTCCAAAAGCATCAAGTCTAATCTCCAACAGTTGTGCTGCAGGATCTCCCAAGAACATTGTTTGTTTTAAGGACTGCCACAAAACTTTATATTTCACATCACCACTCCTACTGACAGAATGAGGTTTAACAAAATCCTACTTTTAGCTCAAAGCAGTCCAAGAATCATTGATGGTGTTATAAAAGTGCAAGTTTCAGGAAGCCTGACTGTAGCTCCCTACTTTCTACAGCCATTCTCAAGTCTGCAGCTCTCAGTTCTTCATCAGCTGAGTAGCTGCAGAAGTCAAACTTAGAAACCAAATCTCAACTTGAAAATATACATGTATGCTCAAGTGCCTAAAGCCAACAGATACTTTCTACTGCTCTTCATACCTTGTAGGTAGGTCATAAGAGTACAACATTGATTCTTTTAACATCACCTTCCTAGTGCCCTAACTCCCACTGCGACCCCAGAAGATATTACTGCAGTTCACTCTTCATGATCAGCAGTTTAAAAAAGCAAGCATTTGAGATGAAAATAGTTCTAACTATAAATCTGATTAAATCCACAGGAACTATTTAGTATTTATGTCAGTTAGGACATTATGAACAAATGCTGTGCTAAAAATACTGTAGTCTCCTCCACACAGGGAAACCACTACTACAACTCGTTTGGCTGAACCACTTACTAAAGAGCAGGAGCCTGCAGCAGGAAAGGCTCTCTGCTCTGCCCAGAACAGCACTTCATTCCAGCGTTCAGACAGTGGAAGCCACCAAGGGCACACTGCAGCAGCAGCAGCATCCTACAGCAGAGAGTAAGGACAGGTGCAACTGGGAATATTGTTTAAAAGGAATAATCCTACTACAGCCAGGAAAAGAGTTTCAAACTGATTTCCTAGCAGTCCTTTCAGAACAGAAGGTCCAGCAGCAAACTAACTGCTGAAACAACCACCAGTCCCTACCCTTCTGCTGTTCTCTCAACAGGAGGAAGCATTTTGAAATCTCCTGATGATTCGCATTTAAACGCTGACAGTGCGGAACAGCTCAGAGCAGAGTCATGCAGGGAGAAGGTATGGCTGGGCACATAGAATCACAAAGGTTTTAAAAGACCTCCAAGATCGAGTCTAACAATTAACTTACACAGCCAACTCCACTAAATCACGTCCCTCAGCACCACATCTACATATCTGTCATATGCTGCTGCCTCAGGCATGAGAAAAGCAGGTGACAAACACCCATTGCTACAAAGCTGGACTGTGCTTTCTCAGAGGTGGAAACCTAAGAGACAATCCTTCAAAGCTGCACACAGGAGCAGAACACAGAACATTAAAGATCATTTTGCTCCCATGTGAGGTTTTCCGTAAAACTTGGGGCAGATTCTGTAAAACCAGTAGCTGCAAACACAATTCAATTTAACAAGACAACAAATATTTTTGAATGACTGCACGACTTACAAGGATATGAGAAATTCATTAACATGACCAGCTCAAGCAGACTCAAAACTACCCCACCTTGAAAAGCTACAGCAAAAGAATCTACACTGAGTTGGCCTTTATTTAGTCACTGCATCGTTAAAGCCCATCCCTGCAGTCCAGTAACAAAGCAGCAGAGACACTGCCAGAACTCAGCTGATTTTAGCAGAACTACAGCAATTTACAACACCAGGAAGAATCTGACCTAGAGCCTCTCTCTAACAGGGCAGTGGCTTGTGCTATTTCAGCAGGTATTACTTTAACAGGAATCCAGTGAAATCATTAACAGAGGAATTTGAGTCAATGAGATGTTAAGTACTTGCTATAATTACTTATTATTGCCGTTTCTGCTGACTTGGCAACTGAGGAGGCTAGAATTCAATGAACTATCTAACAAATATCTGAAGTCACAGTTGCAAATGAAATTAAACACGAATTTGTGTTTGATCCCATTTATGAGCTGTGTGTCTAATTTACATGAAGAAAAAAAAAAACCACCTGCACTTTTACATTGGTCCTCTGGTCACAAACATTTCATGTTTCACAAAGCAAACAAAGCAGCCCTGATAACATGCTACTAACAGATAGTGGTAATGCTGTAGTAAAAGGAAAAACATCTTAAAATCTGCCAGGAGGAGGAAGCACACAGGCCATTAACCCCCAAAACACATCTTCCAGCACATTGAAGTAATTCTGCTGAGTTCTAACAAAAACAGAAGTTGGCTGCAGTGACGAGAAAATGCATTCAGCTCCCCTCTCCCATAAGACACCCATTAAGTTTGAACCTGAATGCTGAATGTGTCAGAACAATTAACACAACCAGACCTCAAGGTCTCAGGTGAAGCCCTTTTGAGGGTACTGCTGGGGAAAGAGAGGTAAACTTCTGTAGCACATTATATTTATGAGCACTTTGCCATTGATATATTTATTTACATTTCTGGGAAGTGTAGTAAGTGATGAGAGTACCCCCACTTGAAACAACCTGAAGGTCCCTATAGTAAAGCCACAGTGTTCTACTCTACAAGCCCTGCAAGATTGCTCTGAGCATACTGAAAATCGATGCAAAAACTA
>VWZI01003571.1:264623-276295 GCA_013396835.1 Psilopogon haemacephalus | reverse complement strand
CTCAGAAAAAAAAAAAAAAAAAAAAAAAAAAGCTAAGTGGTTTCAGACTTAAAACTAGCCCAAGCATTGTTCTAAGACTGTGGGCAGCACTTCTCACAATGCAAGCTCATCACCCAGCACTGCAGTCTGGAAGGGAAGTGACTCCAGGCTTGCGTTGGAAGGAACAAATGACATTCTTCACGATTCCCATCTCCACATATGACCAAAAAAAAAAAAAAAAGGGGGGAAAGGAAATTTTCAGTGGAGATATCAATCTGCATCTAAATACCATTAACTACCTTTTGTAGTTTGGATCTCTTGCCAAACATTTGACATTTAAAGGCACTGCTGACGTGCTCTCGGGGAACTTAAAAAGACAAGCTGTGTACAAGACCCAGATAAAGCACAAGAGTTCACCTTCCAGCTCACTAACTTCCTGGAGGTTGTTCGGTGCTGGAGCAGTAAGGCAGCAATAAGGTACGCAGGACCTTCTGCTTCCAAAAAGTCTCACCCACCCAGAAGGCACCAGCAAGCAGCAGTATGGAAGAACAGATCTGGTTTCCAACAGGCTGCTTCTCAACCACTGAGAAATCTTCAGGAAAGCTGTGGTAGTTTTCAGTTTGTTAGCATTTACATCATCCCCATCTTTTGGGCACACAGCTCCATCACACACTAAAGGCACAAATTTAAAGCAAAACACAAAGCCTGCTGCAATTCCTTAACTTGCAGGGCATTTGCTCAGCACTCTTGCTTGTTCCCCTTCATATCTTCACCCCAATACAGACAGAGGTGCCACACCAGTGCTGAGACCAACATAAAAAAAACCCTGCCAGTTTCTGATAAGATGCTGCAGCAGGAAGGGCTTAAGTTTTCCTCCCAAAAAATTCAGTTAAAGCAAGTCCCTCCCTCAAGCATGTCTGACCTCCAGAAGCCAGCTCCATGACACTGGCCAATCAAATTCACACTTCTGTTAATATAGGGAATGGTTACTACAGTGACAGTGGCCTTGAATTGCACCTTAACATTATGGGTCAAGTCAACCAGAGGGAAAAAACAGCCCTACTTAGGATGATGTCTTCACCCTCTGTACAGACCAGTTCTGGGTTTACACCAGTTCTGATTACAGACTGACGAACAGCCAAGACACTAACAGCACTAAATGGAATTTAGCAGCTTTGGAATGCAATTTCATTATTTTGCAAACAAAAGTAACTTTTTTCTACTGCACTCTGCAAACACAGTGGGGGAACTGAAAATCAAGATAAATTGCTTTTGAGTCTCAACACTGTCCTCAGTAGCAAGAGGTTGTTACAATTAACCTTAATAACAAAGCTCTAAAAGGTGAATCTCAACAGAATCCAAACATGTTTTGCATCTGATGTGCAGTTTTAACTAGGGAGGAAAAGTCTGAATGATTCTCTCCCCAAGCACAGAGTTGTGAGCCAGCATACACATCTGTGAAGAAAAGGTCATTTTCAATGACCAAACCGTACTGAAAATGACAGTTTCAGACTACCATTTCACTTCTACAAAGCTGAAGGCTGCAAGGACATTACCTGCAAAAAAAGGACTCTGTTTCAGCACAATATTATTCTTAGGATGGCTTGCAAACAGGCAGTTTTAGGACTGAACATGGAAAATTCTTTGCAGTGCGTTCTGATACTAAAAATACAGTTAAGGTGAAAAAAAAGCCCCACACCCTATGGCCAAATTAAACAGCAGGGACAATCTGGATATTGAGACAGAAAGCAATTACCCAAGTTGGAATTTTCCCAGGACACTCTCAATTTGAATGATCTGGCTATTTAATGACAAGAAATAGCCAGGAACACGTATTTAGTGCTGGCATCCTCTCTCATACTTAACACTACCCTGCTATCAATGAAACGTGTGTGTAATCAGATCCAAGCTCTCAGCTACAACCAGGCTGCTCCTTAGTGACCTGCTACAGGGTCAGCAGATCCACCCCCATCCACTTCACTTCTCCAACAGCTTGTGTGATCACCACCTGAAGCAGGATGTCCATTGACCCCGATACAAACATCAATAACAACAGGAAGCTCCAAAGTGCTGAAGCTGCCCTATCACTGATACACTATCCAGAAGTTACCCAAACCAATCTTTATTAACAGAAATGTTTATTGCTGGTACTTTCAACATTCAGAATGAGTCAGTATCAGCCTCCAGAGAAACTTCCTTTCCCCCAGACGTAAAGAGGAAAGGCAGCTCAAAAGGAGACCTCGGTTTTACTGCTGAGCACTGCCTACCAATAATCAAAATACAAATCAATCCTAGACACCTGGACAAAAAAAACCCCAAGCAGTACTTGAGATTCCTACCATCCACTCTTGATCATTGCCACTAAATAGGATCAAAACAAGAATATGCAAGCCAATGCCTCATGACTATGCCTAAATGAGAACCACTCTCCTCAGATCCACATGTGACAGTTCCCAACACAGCTCAAAGAACTCCTGTGTGGAAGGAACAAGACCTGGAGCAAGCAGAGGTGACAGGTTTTCGGGAAGATCAGTGGTGGTCACAAGGTCAGAGAGGACAGCGTCTATTCAGCATTATTCCTTTTTTCCAGACTAACAGAGTTACATGCACCTTTCAGCTCTGAAAAGGATTCTGGGGGCCTCTGATCAGTCACAATGATGTTACATGACTGCTATGAAATAATGAAATGGGAGGAGAAGAGTACTGGTACCTACCCTGGTATGAATCTGCTGGGTATGCTTCATTTACCAGGAATTCAGTTTTTTTCCATTAAGGTGTCTTACTTTGAATTTCTGTACTGAATTCCTCCAACACATGGTAGAAATAAAAACTGGAGGAGTTTAAAGTGCTGGATGTCTAAAAATCTCAGAAGAATAAAACAGGACATGCTCACAATAGAGGAGAAAAATCTCTCTAAGACGTCCACTGGAAGCTTCAGTGGAAAGATCAAATATGCACCATTTTCCCTATGCAAACCAGTACGTAGCTAAAGCTTACCAGGGAGTACTTTTCCCTAAATAAAGATGATCCTTACGCAAATATTTCCCAGCACAAGACTACAAATATTCCAATACATGCTTATATTTAAGTTGCTTCAAAAGTTGGGAAATCCACTACACTCTTTTTTTTTTTTCTTAAGGATTATTCAGAGCCCTGCTGTAGATTCAGAATGGACATAAAAGTTCAAATCCTGCATCTTCTCTACGGCATGGCCCTACTGCACACACACAATCACATTCCAATGGGCTGACAGAAAGAAAGGTGGACCCAAACGTAGACTTGTAAATATTTACACGCAGTAGCCTGCAAAGCAGCCAGGCACGTGGACACCGTCCAGAAGGAGCATGCTACGAATCAGTACAACTAGAAGCCAAGCAGGTACCTTCAACCACTCTTTGGTCCTCCCACCACCTCACCAGGCGGAGGACAGCTCAGAGGTCCTTACATTTCCCAAACAGTGACAGTGACACACAGACACAAAGGCAGGTTGCATGTCCCCAACTCCCTTCCACCCTGCTTAAGCCTTTCCATTTGACACCTACCAACTTGTGGGGGGGTCTGCAATTAGCTTGCTTCCTAGAAAAATGAATGAACTATCAGAACAAGTAAGAGGTCACTGAGTTGATTAGAAAATATAATATTTTACATGTGCACATATAAATATAGAGGCATAAAAGTTCATATATCCGCACATAAATATCTACAAATATATAAAATTACAGCACTCCTACACTGTTCCTGCACAAAAGGAACACTTAGCTCACAAACTTTCTGAAGTGGTTGCTGTCTGCCTTTCTGGAACTGTCTATGCTGCTGTGTTTTTAAGTCTTTCTCTAAAACGTGAGAGGTTTTATTTAAATTTAAAAGCCCCACCCAACAAGGTAAAAGTTACATCAATGAAACAGCAAAGAAAGGGAAAAAAAAAAAAAGCCTGGTCTTAAAATGGATGCAGCAGATTCTTTTAAAGAGCAACATGTTGCAATCACCTTTCATTTTAGGGGAAGGGAAGGATTCCCTTAGAGGAACAGAGACGGGGAGCAGTAGGGGGAAGGAAGATGCAATTTAAAAAAAAAAAAGAAAAAAGAAAGAAACAAAAAAAAAAAGGGGGGGTGGGAAAACGGCATGGGGATTTATTTCAGCTTAAAACTTTGGTTTTTTCTCCGTTAAGAATGGGCTAGGCGCCGGGGATCGCTGCCCGGTGCCTCTGCAGACGGCTCCTCCGGCAGCTCTGGGAGGAGGAGAAGAGGAGAAAGCCACACAGAAGAGAGGAGAAAAAGAAAATGGCGCAGAGACTAAGTCCCGACCGTCGACAAGGCGACTTTCCAGGGAGGAATCGGGACCCAAAGGAGACCCCGGGAGAGCCGAAAGGCTCGGATCGGGGGCCTCCAGTGCCCCCACTAGGGGAGGCGGGGGTCGGGGAGGGGCGAGGCCGCCGGGAAAGGGCCGCTTTTGGCAGCTCGATGGGAACAATGGGGCCGGTGAGCGAGGAGCCGGGACTTAGTCTCTGGGACGCCATGTCTGTGCGCGGCCGGCGCGGCGGCGAGGCGAGGGGCGCGCCGCGGCCACACACTCACCGTTCGCTCGGAAATCCGCCTCGATCTGTGGGGAGAGGAGACAGGGAGAGACCGTCAGCAACGCCGTCCCGACGGGCATTTTTTTTTTCTTTTTTTGGTTGTTGTTGGTTGGTGAGTTGTTTTGGGGTTTTTTTTTGAGGGGTGCTGGATTTGCCTCCCCCTCTTCCTTCAATCTCATTTCCAGGGAAATTAAATACCAAACGAAAAATGACCAGCGCGATGCAGAAGGTGCCCTCCATAGCCGGGGTGTGGGGGTGTAGGGTGAATAGTTCCCGGGCACCTCCATAGCTCCCGGCATGACACCCCCTCCTCAAGAGGGGGGCGAGCCAGGAGAATGCGGCCAGCCGTCCCCCTCCCCTTCTCCCAGGCAGGGGGGCGGTCACACACAAGTCCACTCAGCCCCACTGCCTCCCATCTGGGCAGAAACGGGTCCCGGAAAGCGGGGATCGGTGATGCGGGCTCCCTAGAACGACGACCTGGGGAGGCAGGCCGGGTTGACAGTGCTCTCCCCAGACGCGGTGGTTATCCCCAGCGAGGATAGGCAGGAAGCCGCAGCAGTGCACGTCTCCCCCCACTGAAGGTAATGGGGGGGATTCAGCCGAACACCCACGGGACTGAGGGGAAGCGAGGACTCCACGGCCTCAGCGGCGAGGGACCTAAGTCCCGTGGGAGAGAGCTTCCCGGGGGCGGCGCGGGGACACTCACCTGGGAATCGTTGTGCAGCTGGTCTCCGCTCATACCGGAGGCTGCGGGAGGCCTAACGGAGAGGAGCAGGAGAGAAGAGCTGAGGAAAGCCGAGCCGAGACGCGCCGCCGCGGACGCGCCGAGCCTTGACGCGACAGAGAGCGCAGCCCCTAGCCGCAGCGCGGTTGTGTAACAGACTAAGTCCTGCTTTCGGCGCACTGCGCAGGCGCCACGCCTTTTACTGGCGGGGCGTGGCCACGGCGACTCCAGGCGGAGCGCCGGGGCGGGACTGAGGCAACGGCCGCAAGCGAACTTTCATCCCAGCCACGCCCCCCAGCGCTCTCGGCGCCGACTCGTCTGTTACACATCCGGCCCCGCCCCTTCCTCCCCGCTCACCCAATCACGTGGAGAAGTCGGACCTCGTTTACATACTTGGCCCCGCCCCGCCGCTGACGGACCCCGGCGTATTGTGTAAGGCCCCGTGATCCGCATTGCGCATGCGCCCTTCCCGCCCCGCCGGCCTCATTTGCATACCAAGCCCTGCCCATCCCGCTGTAGAGACTATGGCGGCGCCTGGGCGGCCTGAGCCTCCGGGGTTAGGGTCCTCTTCCGGGTCTCCTCGGTCCCCCGGCAGTCACAGCGTGGTCACCGTGAGAGACCCCCAAGGCGTCTGTTAATGAAAGCGGCTGCTGGGTTTTCTCGGGGCTGGCGGAGGCCTGTCAGGCCTGTTCCCCCGCCCCCGGCACCATGAACCTGAGTAGGACGGCGCCGTAGCTGAGCAGCCCTGGCACCCGGGAACTGGTTATAGCCACGCTTAGGGCATCCTGGTCAATGCCAGGCGGGGCTGCAGCGTGCAGAAACACGGATTGTTATGTCCAGGCTGGGTAACTCTGTCTGGGTTGTGCCTTTCCTCCAGATAGGCCTTTTATCCGGCCTGGGAGCCTCACAGGCCATGTGCCAGCATTGCAGAGGAGAAACCGAAGTGTGCTGAGTCGCACACCCACGGAACCTGTATGAGCACAAGTGGCCTGATGGGCAGCTGCATCTCCAGCGTCTTAAAACCATGTGCATGAAAGGAGCCGAGCGTGGTGTGCACATCTGTCCTGCTGAGAGCTAAGCTTGTGGCTGACTTCTTACTCTGCTGCTGTACAGGGCTGAAAGAAGCCACAGCACCCACACAGAGATGCCATTAGGTGCTGTACAACTCACCTGCACCCGAGAGATTGCACTGTGCTGCGTGCTGTAAAACTACCCTCTGTCCAGAGTAGAGTGGTGCTGTGGAGGGACACACAAGTTAACACAGACTAATGAGTCAAGGACAGCAATGGTACGTTTCCAAGGAGAGCTTTCTGCTTTAAAAAAGGGATCTGCCGGCAAGATTTTTCTTCCAGTGTAAACAGGCCCTTTAATTTTTTTCTAGAATCATAGAATGGTTTAGGTTGGAAGAGACCTTAAAGATCATCCAGTTCCAACCTCCTGCCATAGGCAGGGACACTTCCCACTATATCAGGTCACTCAAGACCTCATCCAGCCTGGCAGACCTCATCCAGCCTGGCATCTCTTAGAAGGAAATAGAGAGTAAAAAAGGAAACAGAGCTCTATTTTATTTTTGCTAATGTAAGAATCAATCCCGTCCCTCCCTGGAAATGCACAGCCCTGCCCCAGCTCAAATCTGACGATGTTTATTTCTGTTCTGTAGCGACTCTGCTAAAGAGGTTTTCTTTTCAGTCTACTAAATGGCAGGTTTAGTATGCATGGCTGGTACATGTCTCTCAGGACTGCCTCCAGTCTTCTTGGAGCTTCCATCCTGCACTGCAACGCAGACTGTAGCTCTCTTCAGCTTCTTTACACAACCAGGGCTTTGATTTGACGCTAAAATAATCTGCCACTGCCAGGCTATCTGAAAAGATACATCAAAATGTAAGCAGTGACAGCAGCCACCTATTTGCACTGCATATTTATATCCTGTAAAGGGAAAACTCAGTCACTTTCTTACAGTCTTCAGAAGAGGATCTGAGGACTTCCTTTTTTTACCAAGAGCAGGCAAATATTTCTGGCTCTAGAGCTGTTTATTATGCAAACTGCTTTAGTCACTCTTAGGTTTTTAAATATAAACATAATGAAAAGGCTGTTTCAGACACCTCTGTTGCTGGATGAATCGTTTGACACTAGCTCAGAAGAATTAGATGAAAGGTGGCTTTGCCCTTGGTTTGAGCCCCTCCTTGCTGCCACCAGGGAATGTAGAGGCTGTGTCCACCATTGTGGGACTGTCTGGGAGCAGTCTGGCACTTCCTGCATTCAGCATCAGAGATTCCTGAAAGCCCTTTCTTTGAAGCAGCATTTTAATTTTACTTTTTCCACATCTCTGTCTCCCCCAAAAAGCCCTGTCCCCTTGTCCTGGTGGCACAACTGCCACCTTCACACTGCTGTGAGCACCTGTCCAGTCCCCTTGTCCTAGTGCCACCACTGCCACCATTGTGCTGCCCTGAGCACCTACCCACCTTGGGCAGGGAGCAATTAATTCCCTAGGGCTTAGCAAGCCAAGTGTAACCCAAAGGCCTATGAGCCTTAGTGCTGGCAGCAGAGTCCTGCTCTGCCCAGCATGTCCCAGGGCTGTGGCACATCAGTGCCCACCAGGACAAAGCCCAACCCACAGTTGAGCTGTTCAGGAGCCCTCAGCTCTGCTGGGCTAGGGCCAGCAGCTGTGATGTTTGCTTTGCTTCCAGGCTCTCCAGAGGGTTGGAGTCTGCCACCAGAGGAAGTTGTTCTAGGAGAAGTTGCTGTTTGATTGTTGTTTTTCAAGTAATTTATGTAGTTCTTCTTGTAAATAAATATGTTTGTTTATATCTTCCTGTAAGTACATCAGTTGATGCCTTTCTGTAAATATGTTTGTTGATGTCTTTCTGTAGATTCATAGATTCATAGAATGGTTTGGGTTGGAAGGGACCTCAAAGACCATCTTGTTGCAATCCCCCTGCCATGGGCAAGGACACCTTCACCTAGGCCAGGTTTGCTCAAGGCTCCATCCAGACTGGCCTTGGACACCTGCAGGCAGGGGGATTCTGTGACCTCCCTGAGCAACCTGTTCCAGCACCTCTCCACTCTTCCTGTAAAGGGTGAAATCTTCACTCCTCAAGCTTCAGTTCATTGTCTCTGGTCCTATCACTACAAGCCCTTGTAAAAAGTCCCTCCCCAGCTTTCTGGTACTGAAAGGCTGCCATGAGGTCTTCCCAGAGCCTTCTCTTCTCCAGGCCAAACAGCAGTCTGGTTCTGTATTTCTGCTAATACTTTTGTTTCTCTTTTTCCAGAAGTGTATTTGTTTCTGTTTTTGAAACCCAGGCTCTGTCACATCCATGCATTTACTATGGGCACTGGTGGGGCTTGCCTGGATGTGGATTCCACTTGCTCTGGGTTGGTGGGCTGGGGGGGGGTCTCAGATGAGGAGGCAGCTTGGGCTGGCACCTTGTCAGTGCCCCAGCATTGCAGCATGCAGGGGCCAAGGGTGCCCCTGGGCACTCATAGGCCATGGCCCATCCTCCTCCCTCCACCACTGCTGCCAAAGCTGCTTATTAGCAGATCACTAGTGACAAGCAAAACCTTGTGCCACCACTGTGAAATGCAACTGCTGCAATGAAGGAATCTTCCAGCTGAGACGTCCATACCTGACCCAGGCAGAAATGTCTCCCAAGGATCACTTCCTACCCCACAGTTTGTCTCCCATAGGGTTGGCTTGGGACCTGAGTGGAGCCTGCAAGGAGCTTCTGCTCCACTGTTGGACCCCAAGAGGCAGAGAAATTATAACATGCTCAACAGTACTGTAACACCTGTGTGGCCACATGTATTGCCACAAGCTGCAAAAGAACCCAAGCATCTGATCTTACAGGACCTCCCTCTAGACCTGTAACATAATGTGCTGATTTGAGGCTAATTGAAATATTTTAATGAGAAAAAAAAATTAGATTATAGGCTCTAAAAAGAAAACAATGGTGAAAACAAGGTTTGCTGAGACGTATAAAAAACAAGGACATAAACATAGATAAGACAGTGTCTGTCTGTCTGTGGAGTCTGTTGCTTCAGCCCAGAGCAGGTTGCACAGGATTGCAATGCCCAGGCATAATTTGAAAGTCTGCAAAGAAGGTCAGCATGAAATCCAGGCCTTTCCTCAGTGTGCTGGTTTGAGGCAAATTGGAATATTTTAAGGAGAAAAAATAGATTATAGGCTATGAAAAAAAGAAAAAACCCAACACAATGGTGAGGTCTGCTTCACTCATAGGTTTGCTGAGATGTACAAAACCAAGAACATGATCATAGATAAGACAGTGTGGGTCTGTCTGGGGAGTCTGTTGGTGTTTGCCTCTCTATCCCTGGCTTCTGCTTAGATCTGTGTAACCCAACTAATCAGTTCTGCTTCTGCAGAGTCTGTTGGTCTCTCTCTCCCTGGTTTCTGCTTGGATCTGGCTAACCCAACTAATCAATTCTGCTTCTAACCCTCCTGGCTGATCTTTCCTATTCACCTGGCACGTAAGGCAGATTCTGGGGTAAGAAAGGAGGGTGGAAAGAAGGTGAAAAGGTGGTTGGGAGCCCCTCTTGAGGGCTCTGATCTCTGGGAGGGGTATTCTGTTTCTGTATTGCTTTTAACTTGCATATTTCTGTATATAACTGTAAATATTTGTAATATATTGTGAATATCTGCTTGTATATTATGCTAAGCTGTGACTATAAAGCTTCATTCCTTAACTTCCAGCCGGCTGAGTCTAGTCTGGGTGAATTCAAAAGTATGGAGGGGCAAGGAACTCTCAAACCATCACGCATCACACTCCAGCACTCTACACCTCCCTTATCCCCTTTCCAAAGCTGCATTCTTGGTTGCTGGGGAGGCTCTATCGATGGAAGGGAATGGCCCACACATGCCATGCTGTGTGCAGCCAGACCTGCCAGTGCCAAAGGCTGGCAGTGAACTGGTTAACATGCCTGGACCTGCTTCCTCAGCGGCTGTGCACAGCCCATCAAGATAAATAGGGGAAGTTCACACCTCTAAGTGCTGTTGTCTCACTGGGACTCCCTGGGACTGTTGTAGATCACAATCGGCTTAATGCAGCCTGGGTGATTGCTGAAAGAAACCTCTGGAAGCTACGTGTTTAAATTAAATCATAAATCGTCCTGAATATAAAGCCTGTAGGAAACCTTCTAATTTGGGGTCCTGGTGGACTGGGAGATTTGATTTATTTGGTATACTCAGGGTTTCTCCTATGAGGACAGGCAATGAGAGTTGGGGCTCTGCAGCCTGGAGAAGAGAAGGCTTTCAGGAGACCTTAGAGTAGCCTTCCAGTATCTGAAAAGGGCTACAGGAAGGCTGGGGAGGGACTATTCACAAGGTCTTATAATGACAGGATAAGGAGTAATGGGTTTAAACTGGCAGAGGGGGGACTGAACCTGGATGTTAGGAGGAAGTTGTTTGCAGTGAAGGTGGTGAGACACTGGCACAGGTTGCCCAGGGAGATTGTGGAGCACAGAATGTCATCACATTCTGTGCTTCTGTGCTCCGCAACCTCCCTGGAGGTGTTCAAGGCCAGGTTGGATGAGGGCTTGAGCAACCTGTTCTAGTGGGAGGTGTCCCTGCCTATGGCAGGGGATTGGGACTAGATGATCTTTGAGGTCCCTTCCAAGCTAAACCAGTCTATGATTCTTGCTGTGTTCAGGGTGCCTGTTTTGGGAGAGGTAGGTGTATGCCTTTGTCCTGACCAGCTTTGCAGTCCCGTATCAGGATTCTGCACCTTGCCCCAGCCTGAGTCCGTCACCTGTGCATGAATGAGGTCTGTAAATGTGGGCTTTGGGATGCCAGGCCAGGCTTGCCTTCAGCCTCTGCTTGTGCATTGCTTCTTTTTGGATGCTGAAGCAGGGAATTCAGGGGGCAACAGTTTCTACAGACCTGTCTCCCTGATACAGTAGCTGGAGAGACCTTGTCAGAGGTGACACCAAGGGCTGTACACTGCTTCATGCAGGAAAAGCAGAGCTCCTGCCTTCCCCATGCACTGGAGACAGCCTCCATGGAGTCACAGTGCCCAGACCAAAACAAGGCTGTGGTGTCCCAGGCATAAGGGGCTGGAAGATCCAACACAGGCCATGAAACCTACCCACCCAAACCCCTGAACTCACCAAAGCCCCCTTCCCAAGCCATACATGCTCTGTTCCTTCAGTTAATTCTCTTCTATATTCAATTATATTTTGAGTTTGAAAGTGGAGCACTGTTGGTGATTAAATTAATTTATCCCTTGGGATTTTTTTTATTACATTATCAAAAGTATTTGACCCTCTTTCAGAGAGTGCAGGTAGAGGAACAAAACGTTGCCAGCTCCTGCAGTTTTATTGTCAGTCCCACACACCCAAGTTACATTAGAGGGGGGAAAAAAAAGAAGACCAAACAGACATTATATA
>VWZI01003571.1:231403-264238 GCA_013396835.1 Psilopogon haemacephalus | reverse complement strand
ATCTCCTTTTTAAAAGCCTCTCATCATTTCTGAGTCTTAGCTCATCTGTAAAAGCTGCAGTTTGGACACTTCCATTGCTGCTCTACAATTTTTCACAGCCAAAGAGACCTGTGTGAGGTGCAAGGGTTCGCAGTCGGTGTAATCCTGCAAGCCTGCTGTCACTAGAACCAAGTGACACTGGTACAAAGCAGGAGCAGTCAGGTATACGACTCCCCTCTCGTTTCTCATTAGGATTACTTGCTCACAACACTCAGACCTATTATGTACTGTCAAACGTGTGGAAACTAAACGATCGCAGTGCTTTGAAAGCTCTCTGTTTTCCACTTTAATAAGCTGCAGCAATTATTCACCGTTTTATATGTAAGACGGGAGCAAATTAAGCAGAAACAGCAGATATTAGTCTAAGTGGGAGCTTTCAAAGGTCAGTCTTAATTACCGAGTTTCACTTGGGACAAGAGAAGCTTGCAGAGGTCCTGAGCAATTATTAGCTGGAAAACAATAGCTGATACCACTTGAACTTTATGATGTCCTCATTTGCTACAGTTTAGGGAGCCGAGAATGGTAGAAAAGTTGGTATAATGGAAAGAACAACATTTGGAGCACAACCTAAAGAGTTTGCAGCTTCGTTTTCTGCTGGAACCAGCTAACATACACGAACTCATGCACATCTGCCGTGGTGGCTGCTGTACGACCTTTGCCTAACGCTGGCTGCAGTCAGGGATATGTGTTCTACTCTGCCACGCTGCCTCCAGTCAGGGATATGTGTTCTACTCTGCCACGCTGCCTCCCTGATCCTGGCAAATAAAAGCAACTCTCCTGCTTGAGGAAGCAACAAGAAACCTGTAAGCAGCACCTTGCTCCAGCCCGACCTCCTTGTCTGGTAGTAGAGAGGAGTGCCTTGGATTTGGAGATTACTCCATCGCCCAGCAGCAGAGCATGGGTGCTCCTGGAGCACAGGAGAGAACCCACCCTTGCATAACCTGGAAAGTGTAAGAGGCAATAGGATGGCTCTTTTTGGGTGTTAATGTTTTGCAAATAGAACAGAGATAAGGAGACATTTCTTAGAATCTGTGCCTCTGGAATGAATTTGTCTTGAATTTAGGCTAGCCTCTTTCAGCCCATTTCACTTTTTTTTTTTTTTTTTCCTTTTTTTTCCCCTCCTGAAGCTGATTTGAGTTGCTGTTTCTCACATAGTAGCATAATCCTGCGAGGCAGATTCCTGACATTGCAAGGAAAGGGTCCAGACACTTCTATTCATATCAGAACTGCTATTAAAAAAAAATAACCCAGAGTTAAATTTGGTACCCATAGTTAATAAATGGTTCTCCTCCATAGTGCAATGAGATAATACTTCCCCTGTCTGTAGTGATTTTCATCCAAAGGAAAGAAGAATCCCCATTTTGGGAAAGAAACTGCTCGCTTGGAGTGCTTCCATTTCTGGAGCTGTGCCACATGAAGAATGCTGGGACTAGCTCCAGGAGATCCAAGCAGCCTAAACCCATCCAAAATCTACAGGAGCTCTGATACTCATCACTCCAAGCACCAGTCCAGACGTACCCCAGAGACCTCCCCTGCTAAACCCGACGGCAATTTGGAAACACAGCCTTTAAAAAACTTGGTGGCAGGAGCTGAAAACTCAGCAGAGGCTCTTGGAACAGCTTCACATCCAACACTGACCTAACACCGAAGATCTACTTTAGCCTGAGGGCTCTGAGATACTACTTTGAGAACTTTGCTTCAGCCTGGTCTGGAGAACTTCATATAAGAAAACCCCCAGGCTGTGGGGGAACTGCCCTCTTGCTAGCTGGCTTTGCAGGCTGGAAGGGAATCTGACCATACTTGGGTGTATTAAAGCCTGAACGAAGCATGAATTGCTCATGCCTTAGTCAGGAGGTGACACGTGGGAGTCCTACCCTGCACCCTTTTCAGCACAAGCTGCTGTCCTTGGGCAGCTCTTACCAGGTGTTTGGGCTCTCAGCAGCAGCTCCAAGGGTTTCTGACACATGAAACTGCGGTGGGTAGATGCAGCCTCTGTCCTCTTCTGTGGTTCTCTCCAGGCTGTGTGTGAATCTGGCCTCCTCAGCACAAAACGATCATCCGGAAGGTCTTTTACACATTAACACTTGATAAAGTTTGTAACCTCAAAGGTTTTAACTCCCCACGCCATAAAGAGTCTGCTCTTAACCTCTCTGTGCTTCAACACATCATCAGGCACACCAGACCCATGGTTTCTCACTAGCAGCACAGGTGATAGGGTGAGAAATGCTTGTGTGGGATCAGTGATCAGGTGAGAATGATTCAAAGGCGTTAGGGCATTTTCAGGTCTAAACTAATTGGGCTGATTAAGAATGACATTACAGAGCAGAAAGAGCTCAAGGTTATGTCTGCTAAGGACCACTCTTTTCCTGGAGGTGGATTAGACCTTAGCACCACCCCAAGTCCAAGAGCAGTCCATCAGACGGTGTCTGGGTCCATCATGGGTGCAAATCTTTGGCTTAATCATTGGATCACAGAGTGCTTTAGAAGCACTCTAAAGAACATTTGGTTCCACTTCCTCTGCCTCAGCCTGGGGCATTTTTTTCTATCCAACCTGGCCATGAACACTTCCAGGGAGGAAGCATCCCCAACCTGTCTGGGTAACCTGTTTCAGTGTCTGACCATCCTCATAATAAAGAACTTCTACAAAAAGGAGCTGAGGAGCTGTAAGGGACAGTTTAGAGCCTGTGTTCACGTAGAGACACTAGAGCCTACAGAAAAGCTGGGCAGGGACATTTGAGGCCATCAGGTAGTGCCAGGACTAGAGAGAATGGAGCAAAGCTGGAGGTGGGGAGATTCAGATTGGATGTGAGGAGGAAGTTTTCAGCATGAGAGTGGTGAGAGCCTGGAATGGGTTGCCCAGGGAGGTGGTTGGGGCCACAGCCCTGGAGGTGTTTGCAGCCAGGCTGGATGAGGCTGTGGGCAGCCTAATCTAGTGTGGGGTGTCCCTGGTCATGGCAGGGGGGTTGGAACTGGCTGATCCTTGTGGTCCCTTCCAACCCAGACTGATTTGGTGATTCTGATTCTATGATTCTTCCTATGTCTAGTTTAAATCTACCCTCTTCCACTTTAAAGCCATCACCTCTTATCCTGTCACGACCTGCCTTTGCGAAAAGTTTCTCTCCAGCTTTTCTGCAGACCTTCTTTAGGTATTGGAAGGATGCCAGAAGGTCTTTATCAAGATGCAGCCTTGTTCATTTAGGGCAAGATGGTCAGGGTTCACTCCACGGGGAAAACCCCATAGGCCAACAGCTCTTCCACCCGTGGGTGCCAGTCACAGTGGGATTCAATACCCACAAGCAGAGTCACAGAATCACAGAATTAACCAGGTTGGAAGAGGCTTCTAGGATCATCGAGTCCAACCTATCACCTAACACTTCTAATTAACTAAACCATGGCGCTAAGTGCCCCATCCAGCCTCCTTTTAAACACCTCTAGGGGTAGTGACTCAACCACCTCCCCGGGCAGCCCATTCCAATGCAAATCACTCTTTTCGTGAAGAATTTCATTCTAAAGTCACATCAAGCTGGAGGGATTTTTAAGAGATGCTTGTGTCTAAGCCTAGCGCTGCCCTGTCATCAGACTAGGGCTCTGAAAATGCTGTGAGCTGCCGCTTCAGCTTCTTAATTGACTCTGTAAATCAGAGTTTAAAGTACTACAATTGGAGCGAATCTGAGCACATTCATACGTTTGATCCAATTAGGTAGCTCTGTATAACAACGTCTCTATCACTGGCTTATAAACTTATTTATCGTGGCTTGAGCAGGAGCAGGAATCTTTTCTAAAATAGCTTGCAATGGTAGTATTGTAACAGAGCCGTGAAAGCCTAAGGGTGAACCCCCGATCAGGAAATCCACCAAAACCTCAAGTGGAAATAGCTACTTTAAAGTTATTTTGTTAGGGAGGAAGTGATGAAGGTACTTTATAAGGAAACAATGCTCCAAATAATTAATTAAAAATATTTAACAGACTAATTTTTAAACTAGTGAAGGGTTGGGATTTTTTTTTGGTTGGTTTGTTTTGGTTTTGCTTGCATTTTTCTTTATTTTTAAAAAGATTGTTGTCACCTTCACTGGGCTTTAGATCTGTAAACTCCTTCAGGAACATTAATAAATATTTGCATACAGATGGAGAGGGGTCTGGGAACTGAGTTTTGATAATTACACTTAGAGAGGCAAAAGAAATAAACACAAATATCCCTGCCGGACTCGCGGAAGGAAAGGGGACAGATGAGAGCGGAGCTGCTGCTCAGATGAAGGGAACGACGTGGTTGGAGCGCAAGGTAAAATCCTGGCTCCTGGGAGGCTGTGGGTGCTGGGCATCAGCTCCCATCAGCAAACGTTTGAAGTGCAAGAGAGTTGGGTGCCTGCGCGACTGGATGCTGATGGCTCAGGGAGATGCTGGAAGGGTTTTCCCGGGGCAGAGCTCGGGGCACAGCGGAACGAGCTGGCACTGCTGGCCGGGCGTGAGGTGACGCTTCCGAGGGCTTTGCCAGCTCCGCCCGGCGTGGTGAGATCCGCTCCCCTTCAGCTGCGCTCTGTTAATCAGGAGTAACCCCCAAAGCGCTGAGCGTGGCGATGTGGATGGGCTGCAGGCCAGGCGCTGGCACTGCCCTCCTGCCCTAGCTCCCAGCGCCGCGGCGGAGATGCCTCTCTCCCAGCAAAGCTCTCCGGTGCTGGAGCTTCCAGAGGAGGGAAGGAAGCGGACGTGAGGGCTCCGGAGCTGTTTCCCGTCCAGCCGTGCCAGCTGGCAACCCGGCACGGGCAGCTCCAAAACAGTCCGATGGGCATGGGGCCAGATTGGGGCCGGGAGGGAGATGGTGGCATCGTGCCTTCTGTGGGGTGCGGGCTGTACACCCCAAATCTCTGCCTTCCCCACCGTGTGCTGCTCCTGAAAGCAGCAGAATCCTGCTGTGCCTCCAGCCGAGGAGCGAGCTGCACTGGGCTGGCAGAGGCTGCTGTCACCGGAGCAGGGCACTCATTCATAAATCCAGTGCTGGCTGAGACAGGGCTCGGGGAGGAGCTGGGGGTGGTGTGGGGAACACGAGCTGCTTTGTTGTGATGGAGCTGGTGTGGAGAGCACGGGTATATGGAGGGAGCTGGGGGAAGAGGATCTGTGGCTCTGTGGTTGAAAGGTCCTAGCTGGCTGCTCCTTGCACAGCTCCTGGTGTGGTTCCCAGCAGCACCCAGAGCCTCTGCTCTCAGTCAGCACACGCCAATAGCTGCTCTCCCCTGTACCCCCCTGGCAGAAGAGCTCACAGCAAGGAGTGAAAACCCCCTTAGGCCAGCAAACAGGACAAACCCACAGTGACCAAAGGATCTTCTGACCACTGCAGTGCTTGAGGTTGCTTCTCTGGGCCTCAATTTCCCCATCTGCAAAATGGAATGGATGATACTGGTCTCCTTGGAGCACATCGGAGGGAAAATACCCAGTGTGGGTGAAAAGCCTTTCACCAGCATCACTGGCTCTGGGGCAGGGTGGGAATGGGTGCTGAGCAAGGGGAGATGGTCCTGGCTGGTGCAGTAACCATCAGGTAAAGACCTGACAGACAGATCGTGGCTGCTTGTGGGAGCAGGACAGACAGTGGAGCAAGCTCTATCAGTGCTCACAGCCATCATGCAGTGCCATTAGTGCCTCAGGGGCCCCATTCATGTATCCCACAGTGGTGGTGTAATACCCACAGCATGTGAATGGAGTGACTGGGGCAGGTACTGGGAGCAGCAGCCATCCCAGACACTTCAGCATCATGCCCTGGCTGACTGAGTTGAGCCAGGTACTTGTGAGACTGCACCAAGGACAGACTCTAGGACCCTTCCCAAACCTCATCACGTCATCACCGAGGCTCATCTCACTCTGCCTCTCTAGCTCACCTTGTTCTGCTCAACCTAGACCAGCAGCTCTGCAGTTACTCCTGATTTACACCTCATCTGGCCTCATTTTTTTGCTCCTTTGTACCAAATTGCTGGTGCATGTCTGTGATCCAATTATTTTCATGACCATTATAAAAGCCAATAAACCTCAGCAAGGTCTCTAAAAGCCCCAGCTGCTCTGTTTGTGTGTCTGCGTGGTCACCAGGGCGAAAAGCAGCAGGGCCATCAGCGTCAGCACATACAGGTGATAGAGGCACCCCTGGGGCAGGCAGATGTGGTCACAGTGCTTAAGACCATGCCTGGCAATTGCTCGGCAGGTAATTGAAACATCAGGCAGCAGAACAGCACCAGTGTAGCCTGCTAGGAGAAAGAGACCAGAGGTGCAGGGCTCTGGGAAATGTTCTCTGCTTCAACCAGAAAAGGATCTCTGCTGACCCCCGAGCAGGAACCCAAATCTGTGGGTAAAAATCTGCTTTTGCCCCTTTTTTGTTCAGTCCGTTCTTGTTTTGATCAGGATAATTCCATCAGAATTAAGTGTGTGTCCCATCAAGGGAGCATCAACCAGGGAGGATGGATGCTGCATTTTCAGTGTGCCATCACATCACTTCCCTTAAGCAGGGGTGGGGGTTGCCCATGGCCAGGCAGAGGGCTGGGATCTGGTCCTGGGAGCAGCTGACGGTCACAGTCACCAACAAAGGCAGGAGATGCCCCACATACAAGTGCAGCCAGTTGGAAATCCCTTCAGCCCTCAGTTGGGTGACCTTTGGGGCCTCCGCTCTCCTATTAGCATGGGCTTTGTGCTGGAAGGGGCTTGTCAGGGTCCTAGTGCTGCTGCTTGATGGAGGCATCTGCCTGCCATCAGCTTTTGGCTGCTAGAAGGGTTATAGGTAGGAACAGCCCTGTACTAACATCTGGGATGCAGGAGTCCCAGCCAGGGTGCTTGGAAGCATGGTGCAGAAGAGTGGCTCTGCAGCAAGTCCTCTGCCTGGGCATACAAGGCTGAAGAGCTGAGGCTCAGTGCTGTCTTTCGGACCTGGCTTGCCACCACCCATCTGCCCAGGTGTGGGCAGGGGATGCAGGGACCTTAGTGCAGAGCCAGCTCAGCTGTCCCCAGATTCATCTTTCTGAACATTTTCCTGCCCTCCCTCTGAAGAAGAACTGAGGAGAGACTGGCAACACTCTCTGGCTTTCTGGTGGTCAGGTGCTGAAGCATAGGTCAAATGCTGAGTCCACTGCTGGGATGCAGCCCTGAATCTCCCAGATGAGGGGACAACCCGTCCTTGACTCCCTGGGACCTGCTCATCCCTTACTGAGACTTGTTGAAGGGCAGAGGAGGTGAAAATGGAAGCCCTTGAACCTGCTGTCTCCTGCTGCCATTGGGTGAGTTTTGCCCTTCCATCGCTGGTGCTGGAGCAGCTCCTTCTTGCCATGGATGCCACCAAGAGCTGGGTCAGCCACGTGTGATGTGCACCAAGGCGTTAACCACTCAGCAGGTCCTGCCTGCCCAGGTCTCCACACACGTCCCAGAGTGGCACTGCGTGACAGAAAACAATTTTCCAGGGCAACACCTTGAAATGGGCAGCTCAGAATCATTTCCAAATTACTGTTCGTGGCCTCTGCTTCTGGACTGGTGCGGGGGCCTGTGGGAGAGGGCAGCAGCCCTGGAGAGTAGAAATCTCCAGGTTTCATTACATCTGAGAGGCTGTCTTTCCTTTTAGCCCTGATTTCCTCTCATCTTGATCATCTCTCCCTGCTTCATGCTGGTAAAGGATAGCAGAAGTCAGGGCTAGCAGCCTGTGACGGTGGTGATGTGCATGGGGATCACAGGGCTGAGCTGCAGGTCGCCTTCTCCCCATCGTTGCGTTAACTCCTTTTCTGCTGGTCTCTGCTGCAGCCTTTTATAGGTTGTAGGTCTAATCTCCCTTGCAGCAGCTTCAGCCTCAGAAGCCAGAGATAAGGAGCCACAGCCAAGCTGTTAAGGTGTCGCAGGTCTCCACTGGTAATTGAAGAGCCCTGCAGGTGAGCAGATTTGTGCTGTCCTCTGTGTGTGCTGAAATCTTCCACTATTTGCCACCAGAAAAACCTGTGGTGTCCATGCTTGGAGCTGACAGCACCTGCTCAGGCTCCCATGCTTTCAGATGGATTTATTTTTTTAGCATTCAGAACTTGCAGCCTATTTTATTTTCTTTTACGTTTCATTCATCTGAAAACAGNCCCCCCCCCCCCCCTTTTTTTTTTTTTAAATCATCAGTTTCATTCTCAGACAATCTCTTCTTTGCTGCAAAAAAATTAACTGTGCCTTCAGACAAAGAGCTCTGTCTCGCTTTAAAACCTACTGGGAGCATGGCCCAAATTAGTGCCACCTCCATGTGCCCTGCGGCTGTAAATCCTGCCTGTGCTCCCTGGCTGCCAGTTGCTCCCACAGCTAGCCAAAGCCAGACTCTGATCCTAAGTGATAAATATCCAAGGGCTTCTTTTTGCAATTACCAAACCAATTAACAAATGAGCTTTTGAATCTGCAGAAAACTCAGTGTGTGACCAAGGAGTGGGTTAGCATGTCGGGGGGTTGCCTGGTGTAGAGGGTGAAGGCAGTGGGCTCAGCTCAGATCAAATCACTGTACTCCAAGTCCCTCTCTCTTCCAAGAGCAGTGAACAGTTTCAGTCTGAAAAATTAAAGCTGGATGACATTGCAAATTCAGGTGAAAATTTGACCTCTGTAGTTACATATGTATGTGTATATATATATATATATAAAAAATCATAGAATCAATCAGTCAGGGTTGGAAGGGACCACAAGGATCATCTAGTTCCAACTCCCCTGCCTTGCCCAGGGACATCCTACCCTAGATTAGGCTGGACAGATCCTCATCCAGCCTGGCTGCAAACACCTCCAGGGATGTTGCCCCAAACACCTCCCTGGGCAACCCACTCCAGGGCCTCACCACTCTCATGGTGAATATATGTGTGTGAGTATATATGTGTATATATATAAATAAAATTGCATATATATATGTATATGTATATGTATATATATCTCTCTCATGTGTGTTTGTGCAGCAAAACACACCAGCAGACACCCAACAGCTTCACATCTGTGGCCTCCCCAGTATTTAAAGGATGTCTATAAGAATCATAGAATGGTTTAGGTTGGAATGGACCTCAAAGCTCAGCCAGTTCCAACCCCCTGTGCCTTAGGCAGGGACACCTCCCACTAGAACAGGTCACTCAAGGCCTAGTCCAGCCTGGCCTTGAACACCTCCAGGCAGGGAGCAGCCACAACCTCCCTGGGCAACCTGTGCCAGTGTCTCACCACCCTCACTGTAAAGAACTTCCTCCTAACATCCAGTTTCAATCTCCCCTCTGCCAGTTTAAACCCATTCCTCTTCATACTGTCATTAGAAGACCTTTTCAATAGTCCCTTCCCAGGCCTCCTGTAGCCCCCTTCAGATACTGGAAGGCCACTTCAAGGTCTCCTGGCAGCCTTCTCTTCTGAAGGCTGCAGAGCCCCAACTCTCTCAGCCTGTCCTCACAGCAGAGCTGCTGCAGCCCTCTGATCATCTTCATGGCCCTCCTCTGGACTCTCTCCAACAGTTCCATGTCCTTCTTGTGGTGGGGGGACAGACTTTTTAGCAGGGCCTGTTGTGAAGGGACAAGGGGTGATGGTTTGAAACTGAAAGAGGAAATTCAAGAGCAGAGAGAAGGATTTTTTTTTTTTTGCACTGAGGGTGCTGAGACCCTGACCCATGTTCCCCATCCCTGAAAACGTTCTAAGTCAGGGTGTTTGGGGCTCTGAGCACCCTGCTCTGGTTGCAGATGTCCCTGATGACTGTCTCTGGATCAACTTTAAAGGTCCCTTCTCACCCCAGACCAATTCTGTGACCTTGGAAGGAAGGCAAGCTGTGTCTGTTAACACAGGAAGAGAGAAGGCATGCAGTGGGGTGGTGCAGGTGAACAACAACTGTTAGGACTGACTGAAATCCAAACGACAAGGAATCTCTCCTGCTGGGTCCGGGCCACAAGCATTTCCTGTCCCAATGCTGCCTGCAGGAGATGAGGGAGAGTGTTACACCTGGCAGAGCCCCAAGAGCAGAGCAGGTCCCTGGGCTGGTTGCAGGGCTCTGCTGAGCTCTCAGGGTGGTGGTTAATTATTAGTCACACCACATGCAGCTGCTGTCACCTCTCGCTTTGCATGCCTGGTACTAGGTTAACATCTGGGAAGTGTGGACATGAGGCTGTGTAGTCAGCCTCAGCTTCCTCCTCAGCTTGTGGCTGAGCCCTTGTCCACTCAAGCTGGGAATGAAATAAACAGATAATGACATCTCAGTGGCCAGGCGGAGGGGACAGCTTCAGGTCTTTGCTCGGATTTGGTTACAGCAGCAACAAAGTCAGAAGAGGAACTGATTATTTTCATTCTTTTCATTTGCATTTGCAATGCCACTCTGGGGACACAATTATTGTTGTCATCGTCTGTGCAAAGGCCAGCCTCCATCTTTGCCAATCATGACCACACCGCACGCAGACTCTGAGGCAGATCTCCTGCCCTGCAGAGATTTGCCATCCACATTTCATTGTCCAACAGGAATTCATTGGGGAGGGAGGGAGGGAGGGAAGCAGGCACCCTCTGCTTTAGGAGTGTGCTGCAGACCCACTTTCACACCCAGGTCCATTTGGACAAGCTCTTAAAAGTCACCTTTGCAACATTAAAGTTCTTCCTGAGTGCTGTGATTTTTTTTTTATTTTTTTTTTTTAATGATTAATTACTACTTAGCCCAGAGCAGAGGTTTCTATTTTAGAAATATTCTTCTTGCTAGTCATTTTGGAGTGATGCCCATGGGAGGGCTGTCATGGCTGGGGTTCTTGCTTGTTAGGTACTCTACAAATATGGGATGGGAGGAAAAGTGCAGCCATGCCCTAGAGGAGCTGAAGGCTGACCTAAACCATGGTTTTCTAGACCTCCCTGCTGCCCCTGCACCCAAAAACCATATTGCATGTGGGCAATGCGTGTGGCCAGAGTAGTTGTTGTTGCACATCTGGGTGAGTCTGGGTCCTGGAAATGAACCCTTGGATTTTTCCCAGAGCAATGTGCTTGTAGGAGAACAACAAACAGAAGATCACAGAGGGCTTTGTCAGGTCATGCACCATCTGGTCTTTCATTCTTGGCTCCAGCAAGACCGAAGGGTTTGTCTTCAGCCCACTGTCACTCTTGAAAGAGTTAGCATGTGTGAAGGCTCTTCCTGGCCAAAGAGAACAGGGAGGGAAACTGAGGCACGTGGAAATGAGTTGGTCTCCTTTGACCTTCTCTCTTAATGCCACACCAGAAAGATTTGGGTGCTTAGAATCATAGAATGGTTTAGGTTGGAAGGGACCTCAAAGCTCAGCCAGTTCCAACCCCCCTGTGCCATAGGCAGGGACACCTCCCACTAGAACAGGTCACTAAAGGCCTAGTCCAGCCTGGCCTTGAGCACCTCCAGGGAGGGAGCAGCCACAACCTCCCTGGGCAACCTGTGCCAGTGTCTCACCACCTTCACTGCAAACAACTTCCTCCTAACATCCAGTTTCAATCTCCCCTCTGGCAGTTTAAACCCATCCTCCTCATCCTGTCATTACAAGACCTTGTCAATAGTCCCTCCCCAGCCTTCCTGTAGGCCCCCTTCAGATACTGGAAGGTTGCTATAAGGTCTCCTGGAAGCCTTCTCTTCTGCAGGCTGCAGAGCTCCAACTCTCTCAACCTGTCCTCGTAGCAGAGCTGCTGCAGCCCTCTCAGCATCTTTGTGTCTCTCCTCTGGACTCTCTCCAACAGTTCCATGTCCTTCTCGTGCTGGGGGCTCCAGAACTGCTCACAGTACTCCAGATCTGTGCTTAGCTAAAATTGAGTCCACCTCACTGTCTGGGATGCTGCTGCGATGTGCTCTGCTGCTGGTGGGGCAGCAAGCAGAGAAGACGACACCCGTTGCACCAACTACTTGTGACCAGCAGGCAAAGAGCTGCTCCAGCTCTCCTTCCCCATGCCTTGCCAAACACCATTGCTCTTTGTCCTCTGCTGGGCAAACTGACCCAGTTCCCTCTGCTTTTGACAGCTGATGGAGCTCCTGCAGGCAAATGCTTGCCTGGGGCAGGTAATGGAGACCTGCTGCTGGAAAGGGCTGGGAGCTGTGGTGGAGCTTTCATTTCAGATGTTTGCTTTTGTCCTCCTCAGCAGGGAAAAAAAAAAAAAAAAAAAAAAAAAAAAAAAACCTTCNAAAAAAGAAAGAAAAAGAGCTTCAGGAAAGGATCTGGAACACACTAATAACTGTGCCTGCCTCTCAGGGCATGTATCAATCTTCCTGACGTTCCCATGGAGATGACCCAATACGTTGTCCTCCTCTCCTTCCCTTCCAGAGCTCTTTAACCTGCCACACAGTCAGGAGATGTGAAAATGAGCCTCTGCAAATCTGGCTTGCAGAAGTTCTAAGTTCTTTTGGGACAAAAGATGACCCCCAGCTGTCGGGACTGCAGCAAGACTTTCTTCTGCTTAGCTGGAGAGAGGCAAAGCAGGGCACAGGAGGGAGGTTCAGCCCCTTGGGAGGAAGGGGACAGGCCAAAGGAGAGGGGGACACCCATCTGCTGCTTGGTATGTCCCCAGGAAGTTGTGAGGTGACCTGCACCCACACTGATCCCAGCACTGTGTCACTGCCTGTCCCAGGTGCTTCCCTGCAGACTGGAGTGAAAGGCAATGATCTCAGGGAGGTTGTTGCCTCAGCCTAAGGAGGAAACATGAACCAAAAGCCATGGCTACATCTGCTGAGGGACTGTAACCAGTTCCCTTTGTGGTTGGAAGAAGCCATGTGCCAGTTCATGAGGACAAAATCTGAGAGGAATGGGGGAAAAAACCCCAACTGCTGAATGAATGCAGCTTTGCTCAGGTTATTCCATGCTTTGCCAAATCATCCTGAGAACTCAGGGGAAGAAAAAGGCTTGGAGGCCATTCCTCTAGATGCCCAGTGAGCACATCATCAGGCCCACACTGCAGCATGAGAGACCCCTTTCACTTTAAATGTACCTGGTCTACTGCTTCCCAGTTTCTGAGCCACCAGCACGGGGCTGCTAATTTTGAAGAAGAATGTCTAAACCTACAGCAGCTGCAGTTCTTGCACAACAGTGAGCCAGCAGTGTGCACTTGCAGCCCAGAAAGCCAAGCAGAGCCTGGAGGTGTTCAAGGCCAGGTTGCATGAGTTCTAGTGGGAGGTTTCCCTGCCTATGGTGGGTGGAACTGGCTGAGCTTTGAGGTCCCTTCCAACCTAAACCATTCTGTGATTCTATATGAAAGGAACTTTTCTGGTCTACACATGGGACCTGACACATCCAAGGGCCAGACCTACCACGGCTTTCCCACGGGAGCCTCTTTTCACACATGTATGATCTCCATGCCCCATGCCCCTCCCTTTGATCTCTGCTTGCTCACCCGAATCTCTTTGCTGTGGCTCCCCTCACCTAGCTCCAAGGGCTGATCAATAAATAACAAATAAAACACACATCTCCTCCGTATTACCCTGGGCCCCTGACAATGCCATCACTCTCCTTAAGTGTGTGTTAAATATGCTACATAAAAATAAAATGCATCTTTTCTGATGACACAGAATCCCAGTTTTAAAATGCAATTTATGAGGGAGACATAAATCGTGACGAGACAGCACTGCTTCTGCTAACTCAGGAAAAAAGAAAGAAAGAAAGAAAGAAAGAAAGAAAGAAAGAAAGAAAGAAAGAAAGAAGCCTTTGTTCTGAAATCTTGCCTATGGTGGGGTCGGTGGCAATCATCCTCCTGAGAGAACCTCATCAAGTGTTGCCTGCATTCCCGTCTGGAAATCTCTGGAGTCATCACTTCACAGGCAGCATTCCCTGCTCCCAGGTAGGGATGGGTTAATCTGAGCTTGGGCCATGAGTGAACTGATTTGGTAGGTGCTTGAAACTCTTTTCTCCAAGTGCAGATTGGCTGAGGGCTCTGGTTTCACTTCGAGCCCACCTGAAGTTCAGCTCTTTGGATCAAAAGCTGGTGGGAATAGGAATGTCTTTAGGAGGACGTGAGCAGCCTGGCCTAGTGGAAGGTGTCCTTGCCTATGGCAGGGGGCTGGAACTAGATGATTTTTGAAGTGCCTTCTAGCCCAAACCATTCTATGATTTTCTTAAATGCAATTCTCCCCCTGCCTCAGCAAAGAGACAATCACTGAATGTTACAAAAGGTGTGTGAGGTTTAGCTTTAAAAAACACAAATTGTTATCACTTAAGAGAATCTTTGCAGTTTAATGAACTCATATATTTAGAATCCTAAAATCAGTCAGGGTTGGAAGGGACCACAAGGGTCAGCCAGTTCCAACCCCCCTGCCACGCCCAGGGACACCCTACCCTAGAGCAGGCTGCCCACAGCCTCAGCCAGCCTGGCTGCAAACACCTCCAGGGATCTGGCCCCAAACACCTCCCTGGGCAACCCATTCCAGGCTCTCACCACTCTCATGCTGAACAACTTCCTCCTCACATCCAATCTGAATCTCCCCACCTCCAGCTTTGCTCCATTCCCCCTAGTCCTGTCACTACCTGAGAGCCTAAAAAGTCCCTCCCCAGCTTTTTTGTAGCCCCTTTCAGATACTGGAAGGCCACAATAATGTCACCTGGGAGCCTCCTCTTCTCCAGACTGAACGTCCCCAACTCTTTCAGTCTGTCCTCATAGCAGAGGTGCTGCAGCCCTCTGAGCATCCTCGTGGGCCTTCTCTGGACACACTCCAACATGTCCACATCCCTCTCGTATTAGGGGCTCCAGAACTGGACACAGTACTCCAGATGGGGTCTCACCAAGGCAAGTAGAGGGGGAGAATCACCTCCCTCGACTTGCTGGCCACACTTCTGATGTAGCCCTGGGCCGTACTCTGGTCCACCAACGTGGAGAACCAGACAGAGCATGAGAGGGAGGTCATTCCGTGTCTGAGGTTCACCTAGGACGAAGATGAGAAAAATCCCCAAGCAGATGGGCAGAGCCGCAGCAGCTGTGGCTGCGGGGAAAGCAGGAGAGAGCTCCGAGCACCACCGTGTGGCAAGGACCGGGCGGGAGTGCGCTCGGCACACGCTGTACATCCCACTGCTGGGCGTAAAATCACACACGGCTTTGGACTGGAAGGCCCTGCATGGGCTGCAAGCTGCTGTATGGGCTGCAGGCTGCTGTATGGCTTGTAATCTGCTCTATAGGCTGCAAGCTGCTGTATGGGCTGCAAGCTTCTGTATGGGCTGCAAACTGCTGTATGGGCTGCAAACTGCTCTATGGGCTGCAGGCTGCTGTATGGGTTGTAATCTGCTCTATAGGCTGCAAGCTGCTGTATGGGCTGCAAGCTGCTGTATGGGCTGCAAACTGCTCTATGGGTTGCAGGCTGCTGTATGAGCTGCAAACTGCTGTATAGGCTGCAAGCTGCTGAATGGGCTGCAAACTGCTCTATAGGCTGCAAGCTGCTGAATGGGCTGCAAACTGCTTTATGTGCTGCAAACTGCTGTATGGGCTGCAGGCTGCTGTATGGGCTGTAAACTGCTATATGGGCTGCAAACTGCTATATGGGCTGCAAACTACTCTATAGGCTGCAAGCTGCTTTATGGGCTGGAAATGGCTGAATGTCCTGCATGCTGCTGAATGGGCTGTAGGCTGCTGTATGGGCTGCAAACTTCTATATGGGCTGTAAACTGCTGTATGGGCTGGAGCTTCTATATGTGCTGCAAACTGCTCTATAGACTGCAAACTGCTGAATGGGCTGCAGGTTGCTGAACGGGCTGCAAACTGCTGCATGGGCTGCAAACTGCAGTAGGGGCTGCAAGATGCTCTATAGGCTGCAGGCTGCTGAGCTCTGCAGTGCTGTAGAGGCTGCAGGAGAGAGAGGCAGTGTTTCTGACATCCCATCAATTCCCCATCCCCATTCTTCTCACACAAGGGTAGTGGTGCTAGGGAAGCATTTGCCCCAGCTTCAGCTATGGGAGTCACTGCACAATGTTCACTCAAATGCACATTCAGGGAAAGGGCAGGGCAGTGCTTTGGATTCTCCTGAGCATGGTGACTCTGGGCCAGCCTGGCAGCATCCTCTGTGCCACTGCTGGCTCTTGCAGGGCTGGCACAGGCAGACCTGCTCCCTCCACTTCTGTGACCATAAATCAAACCTCAACAAAACCCCTTCGATGACTTTTACAGAAAAGAAAACAAACTCTTTGTAATCTCTTCAAGCAGGACATTGTCCCCAGGTTATCACCTCCATCTCCTCTCCTGGCGTGCCTTGACCACCTTTCAGCTGCAGCCTCATATCCCCATGATCCATCTTAGGCTACTCTTGCATTTAATTCCAGTATTGCCCTTCACTGGGATTTCATTTGGAGGTTGTAATGCTCCATGGGTATCCTGAAGTGCACAATTCCAGAGTCAAATCTTTCCTTAAAAGAAAATTAACAGGGAAAAGGGAAGGAGATTTCTGTGGATTACTCAATAGCAGCAAAGGGCTCCAAAACAGGCAAAGGGCCTAACTGCACCTCCTGATCCTGAGATTCTTGAGCATTTCAGAAGCCATCAAACATCTCAGACCTCCCCATGCATGATGGAGAGCAGAAAAACTACTTTGATTCACGTGTCTGTGACTCAGTTTCCCCCCAGGAATGCGAGGAGCACCCAGTGCTGGTGACACTTTGGTACACAGCAGTGGGAAACTCGAGGGTGAAGCTCATTGCAGTGGACATTTTTCTTCTGTAACGGGGATTTATGGCGCAGCAAAAAAAGAGAGGGCATGGCGGCCGTAGACTCCCAGAAGATGGCACTCGTGGTCTTCGGATCAAGCCCCCGTTCAGTGGCGATAGCTCCCTACAAGGAGCCAATAAATAGCCCTGGACAGGCTGTCAGCAGCGGTGATTTAGGGACCAGAAACAGTGAAACTGTGGAGGTTTCTCAAAAATTAATTTTTCTGAAATGGGAGAAAGATGAAGCTAAGTATTTTTTCCTCCCCTGCCTCCTTTGCAAGCCTCCTTCCTCTGAAGAAAGAAAGAAAAACAAAAACCAAAACACAACCCCTTTGCTGTTGCTTGCTCCAGCAGAGTCAAGGCAGCCTTTGGTGGGGACTGGTCCTGACTGTTCTGTCATCAGGTGTTTGTGGCTGTCACACTGGCCAGATCCATGCAGGAAGCTCAGCATGGGGCACCTCAGCCCTTCACTGCTGAGGTCCTCAGGGCAGAGCTCAGGGCACTGCAACAACTCTGCTCCACAGGATGGGGCAGGCAGCAAAGCCTTCACCTGACACTGCCAGGACAGGGCTAATTGAGGAGGGAAGAGGTAATTAACCAGAGCTATGCTTCAGCTGAGGTCCTGTGAATCCCCACACCTCAATTTTAGACCCTGGTTTACACAGCTCTGCAGTCACTTCAGCTTTAAGCTTAAGGTGTTGGAAGTAAGGTGCTGCACACATCCTGGCCTCCTGTTCCTCCTCACTGTGGCTCTTAGGCACAGACTTACTGAGATGCCTACAGGGTGATCTCCTCCTTTGACTCTGAAACTCTCAGGATTTTCCACCCCCCCTTCTCCTGTTGCTGCAGCCTTCCAAGACATACAGGAGGTTTGTAAGAAAAATGGGGACAGACTTTTTAGCCTATCTGTGACAGAACAAAGGGTGATGGTTTTAAACTATAAGAGGGAGATGTAGACTAGATACAAAGGGGACTTTTTTTGTGTGTGTGTGCTGAGGGTGGTTAAACACTGGGCTAGGTTGCCCAGAGAGGTGGCAGATGATGTCCCATCCCTGGAAACATTCCAGGTCAGGCTGGACAATGCTCTGAGCGACTTAATCTAGTTGAAGATGTTCCTGCTCACTGCAGGGGTAGGGGGGAGGGGGGTTGGGTGACCTTTAAAGGTTCCTTCCAGCCCACACAAGCCTGTGATTCAATGTTGTGTTACATTAAGGCTTTTTCTCCTTGGATCTCTCTTGTGTCTCAGAGAGCATAGTCAGCTGGGGCTCTTGGTGGAAATGGGCTCTGCACAGCCATGTGCTGTCCATGAAAGGTGGCCCTGAGGTCCAGATGTACCTGTAAATAGGAAAAGCAAAGGTGGCTCAGGCTGAGCCCTGCAAGTCCAGGCAGGGCAGGGCAGCCAGAGGGGCAGGAAAGCTGCAGCCTGGTTGCTAAAAGGCAGAAGAAGCTCTGCACTGTGCCTAACACTGCTCCAGGCCTTGAGGATGGTGATGGGTATGAGGTGCTCAGCTCCTTGCAGTTCACAGAGGTGCTCAAGTCACTAAGACAGGTTGTCAGGGTGCCCCAGATGAGTTGTGGTACAGCCTGTGGGGATGCTTAGTGTCTGGTGCAGCAAGGGTGGTGAGGATTAGTCACCAAAAGGATCAGAGCAGAAAAATCTGACCTCTCCATCTGAAACACTTGCCAGTCATTATGGGCTCATGGCCTTAGGGAGAGATGGGAGGAGATGTAGCAAGCCCTGCCACACTGGGTCAGGCCAGGTCTGCCTGCAGCAGCATCCTCTCCCCTCTCAGCTCCGGGACAGCTGCTAGGGAAGGAACAGGAGAACAAACAAAAGTGCCTCTTCTCCTCCTATCACCAACCCCCATTCATGTTAATTATGCCCTAGTTATTGATCTGCCCTCTCTAAATTACAGATCTGACACTGTTCCCCCAGGACTTGCTGGGTGATTTTTGCAGAGTCTCTGCAGCTGGACCTCCTTTCCCACAGCCATGCCTGTGCTGTGCATCCTGCAAAAGCATCTGCAAGCAGGGAGTTTGTTTTGCATCACCCCTGCTTTAGCTTTAAAGAAGCTACTCATTGTGTAAGAACGTGTAAATTATTTGCTACTGGTTTGAGTGTTCCCTCTTGGTTGTGGATGCTGTGGTTAATGTGCTGATCACACATTGCCCTGCTCCCCTTCACACCTGTGATCCGAGATGGTCTTACACCGTTATTATTTAGCCTCCTGGAATACAGTGTGGTGCTGCTCAGCCACTGCTACTCAGTGCCAGAAGTGGTTGTGTGAAAGGCAAGGGAGTTCAGACTCAGGATATTCACTGAGGACCTACTCCAGTGATGGATAAAGAAGAGAGAAAGAGGAAAAAAAAAAAAGCTTCTTTAGGGTCATGGAATATTGCTCAGAAAGAGTACTTCTAATAAAGGATCAGGAGAAAGAATGGACTCTATAAATGCACTTGTGGGAGGACATCAAGGCAGAAAAGTTAAGAGGATGGTTCTCGTTTAAGGTCAAAATGTTGGAGAGTGGATTATGAATAGATTTGATCTACTGCAGTGACAAGCAGTGGGTGACACCCCTGCACCCACAGTCACCCCAGCTTTGCCCAGGTTATCCTCTCTAGTGCTCTCAGGTGCTCTGCTGCAGAAGCAGCTGGCATTTCACCCAAGCCTCACAGATACTACAGGAAGAAATATTTGGACTGCCTCTCCTTCAGTTGGCAAGCTGAGCTAAGGCTGGGGAGTGCTGCAGTCTGTTAGTGCAGATTTGATACCCTAGCAAAATCACAATGTGCGAGAGAGAATGAGGGAAGCAAGAAGAGGGGGGCTACAAAAAAAAAGCTGTGGAGGGACTTTTTTAGGCTATTAGGTAGTGACAGGACCAGGGGGAATGGAACAAAGCTGGAGGTGGGGAGATTCAGATTGGATGTGAGGAGGAAGTTTTCAGCATGAGGGTGGTGAGAGCCTGGGATGGGTTGCCCAGGGGGATGTTTGGGGCCAGATCCCTGGAGGTGTTTGCAGCCAGGCTGGCTGAGGCTGTGGGCAGCCTGATGTAGGGTAGAGTGTCCCTGGGCATGGAAGGGGGGTTGGAACTGGCTGATCCTTGTGGTTCCTTCCAACCCTGACTGATTCTATGACTGATTCTTAGTCGTGCTGCACCACTGCAGTCGGGCAGAGAAAGCATCAGNTGGGCTCTGCACAGCCATGTGCTGTCCATGAAAGGTGGCCCTGAGGTCCAGATGTACCTGTAAATAGGAAAAGCAAAGGTGGCTCAGGCTGAGCCCTGCAAGTCCAGGCAGGGCAGGGCAGCCAGAGGGGCAGGAAAGCTGCAGCCTGGTTGCTAAAAGGCAGAAGAAGCTCTGCACTGTGCCTAACACTGCTCCAGGCCTTGAGGATGGTGATGGGTATGAGGTGCTCAGCTCCTTGCAGTTCACAGAGGTGCTCAAGTCACTAAGACAGGTTGTCAGGGTGCCCCAGATGAGTTGTGGTACAGCCTGTGGGGATGCTTAGTGTCTGGTGCAGCAAGGGTGGTGAGGATTAGTCACCAAAAGGATCAGAGCAGAAAAATCTGACCTCTCCATCTGAAACACTTGCCAGTCATTATGGGCTCATGGCCTTAGGGAGAGATGGGAGGAGATGTAGCAAGCCCTGCCACACTGGGTCAGGCCAGGTCTGCCTGCAGCAGCATCCTCTCCCCTCTCAGCTCCGGGACAGCTGCTAGGGAAGGAACAGGAGAACAAACAAAAGTGCCTCTTCTCCTCCTATCACCAACCCCCATTCATGTTAATTATGCCCTAGTTATTGATCTGCCCTCTCTAAATTACAGATCTGACACTGTTCCCCCAGGACTTGCTGGGTGATTTTTGCAGAGTCTCTGCAGCTGGACCTCCTTTCCCACAGCCATGCCTGTGCTGTGCATCCTGCAAAAGCATCTGCAAGCAGGGAGTTTGTTTTGCATCACCCCTGCTTTAGCTTTAAAGAAGCTACTCATTGTGTAAGAACGTGTAAATTATTTGCTACTGGTTTGAGTGTTCCCTCTTGGTTGTGGATGCTGTGGTTAATGTGCTGATCACACATTGCCCTGCTCCCCTTCACACCTGTGATCCGAGATGGTCTTACACCGTTATTATTTAGCCTCCTGGAATACAGTGTGGTGCTGCTCAGCCACTGCTACTCAGTGCCAGAAGTGGTTGTGTGAAAGGCAAGGGAGTTCAGACTCAGGATATTCACTGAGGACCTACTCCAGTGATGGATAAAGAAGAGAGAAAGAGGAAAAAAAAAAAAGCTTCTTTAGGGTCATGGAATATTGCTCAGAAAGAGTACTTCTAATAAAGGATCAGGAGAAAGAATGGACTCTATAAATGCACTTGTGGGAGGACATCAAGGCAGAAAAGTTAAGAGGATGGTTCTCGTTTAAGGTCAAAATGTTGGAGAGTGGATTATGAATAGATTTGATCTACTGCAGTGACAAGCAGTGGGTGACACCCCTGCACCCACAGTCACCCCAGCTTTGCCCAGGTTATCCTCTCTAGTGCTCTCAGGTGCTCTGCTGCAGAAGCAGCTGGCATTTCACCCAAGCCTCACAGATACTACAGGAAGAAATATTTGGACTGCCTCTCCTTCAGTTGGCAAGCTGAGCTAAGGCTGGGGAGTGCTGCAGTCTGTTAGTGCAGATTTGATACCCTAGCAAAATCACAATGTGCGAGAGAGAATGAGGGAAGCAAGAAGAGGGGGGCTACAAAAAAAAAGCTGTGGAGGGACTTTTTTAGGCTATTAGGTAGTGACAGGACCAGGGGGAATGGAACAAAGCTGGAGGTGGGGAGATTCAGATTGGATGTGAGGAGGAAGTTTTCAGCATGAGGGTGGTGAGAGCCTGGGATGGGTTGCCCAGGGGGATGTTTGGGGCCAGATCCCTGGAGGTGTTTGCAGCCAGGCTGGCTGAGGCTGTGGGCAGCCTGATGTAGGGTAGAGTGTCCCTGGGCATGGAAGGGGGGTTGGAACTGGCTGATCCTTGTGGTTCCTTCCAACCCTGACTGATTCTATGACTGATTCTTAGTCGTGCTGCACCACTGCAGTCGGGCAGAGAAAGCATCAGGCTCTGGCACAGCTCTTTGGAGAGCGCTGGAGCCACACAGGCACCTGCTGCCATTTTGACAGTTGATTGCCAATTAATGTAGAGTTGGGATTTTCAGAGTGCTTCAAGTAATTTTAGGAAGACAAAAATGACACCGAAGCTGAGCAGCCCTGGGCACTTGCTGTCTCTTACTGCCCTAAAGTGAAGGTGGAAATGCAAGCTGGCTCTGCAGGATTTCAAGAGCCCGAAAAACCCATCCAGGCCAGGCCAGAGGTACTCTGGTAGTGCCGTGAACTCGTTGGTTTGCTTCGTGACATCTCTTCTCTGCAGGGAAAGGCTTTGCACAGAGCTCTCCTCAGCTGCATGGCTCGGAAAGGCAGCACAGAGCTGTCCAGTGTGTCATTCGAGGAGCTGCTTTCTCCTTGAGATCACACAATTAGCAGATGTAATTGGTTAATAGAGCCACAGCATCATCCTCTTGCACCAGGCAAGGGAACTGACCACATCTTTGCCAAGGCAGAAACCTTAGGAGTCCCTAGTAGCCAATTACTGTGACCTACAAGTGCTGCAAAAGGGATTTTTGCTGGGTAAAACTGATTTAAGGTCTCAACTTTTCATTTCAACCAACAAAAAACCAAACACAAAGAAAAAAAAAAAAAGAAAAAGAAAAGCACAAACCAAAAAAGACAACAACAACAAAAACAAATAAACCCCATAAAACCACATTAAAAAAACCCCAAACACCCAACCCACACAAAACAAAACAAAGAAAAAAGTGCAAATAAACCTCACCAAAATATATAAAAAAAAAAAGGGCAAATAAACCCCACAAAAAACCACACACACACACACAAAAACCCCAAAACACCAAAAAAGGCAAATAAACTCCACAAAAACACAGAAGAAATCCTTTTTTTCTCCTTGATATAGGCTGGAGAAATTATAATTTTTTTTTTGGTAGCTCCCCACCTTTTTTTTTCAAAAACAATCCACAGTAGACCTGTTTGCTTGTTTGTTTGTTTTGAATTTTTTTTTCTGTGTGTGTGTGTGTTTGTGTTTTTGTGGGGTTGATTTGCCTTTTATTTGTGTATGGGTTTTTTGGTGTGTGTTTTTGTGGGGTTGATTTGCCTTTTTTTGGTGTGTTTTTGTGGGGCTGATTTGCCATTTTTTGGTGTGTTTTTATTTTTTGTGTTTGTTTTTGTGGGGTTTGTTTGCCTTTTTTGGTGTTTTGTTTTGTGTGTGTTTTTGTGGGGTTTATTTGCCCTTTTTTGGTGTTTTTTTGTGTATGTTTTTGTGAGGTTTATTTGCCTTTTTTGGTGTGTTTTTATTTTTGTGTGTGTTTTTGTGGGGTTTATTTGCCTTTTTTAGGTGTTTTTTGGTGTGTGTGTTTTTGTGGGGTTGATTTGGCTTTTTGTGTGTTTTTTCTGTGTGTGCTTGTGGGGTTTATTTTCCTTTTTTATGTGTTTTTTTTTGGTGTGTGTTTTTGTGAGGTTTATTTGCCTTTTTTGGGTGGGGTTTTTTGTGTGTGTGTGTTTTTGTGGGGTTTATTTGCCCTTTTTTGGTGTTTTTTTGTGTATGTTTTTGTGAGGTTTATTTGCCTTTTTTGGTGTGTTTTTATTTTTGTGTGTGTTTTTGTGGGGTTTATTTGCCTTTTTTAGGTGTTTTTTGGTGTGTGTGTTTTTGTGGGGTTGATTTGGCTNTGTTGTTTTTTTTTTTTTTTTTGGGTTGGTTGGTTGCAGTGTGTGGGTATTTATTTATTTATTTATTTATTTATTTTTAAGCATTTGAGGCTTCTTCTTGCTTTGCAGACCTTGATTCTGAACCAGCACCACCACCACGAGCACCAGCACCAGCACCACGATGTCGCTATTCAGTCTCAGGGTGCAATGAGGAGCTCTGGCAAAGGTTTGCAAGTGCCCATGAAGAAACAGCCAAGCTGAGAGGGTGTGTTGGTTTGAACTAATTGGAGAACTGGAGTGAGAAATTAGACTATTGGCTGAGAGAGGTAGACACAGTGTGTCACTTCACCGAGTTTTACNATCCCCCTGGCTGATCTACTTCCACTTATCTGCAGCATCAATAGGTGGTGAGATAAGACTGGGGAAGGGGGGAAAGGTGGTAGGGAGTGTTTGGTTACCCTCTCTTGGGGATTTTGGTCTCTGGGAGGGCTGTGGTGTTTCTATATTACCTTTTTACTGTATATATCTGTAAATACCTGTTATACCTTGTAAATATTTCATGGAATCATAGAATCATAGAATGGTTTAGGTTGAAGAGACCTTAAAGATCATCCACTTCCAACCCCCCGCCATAGGCAGGGACACCTCCCACTAGATCAGGATGCTCAAGACCTCATCCAGCCTGGCCTTGAACACATCCAGGGAAGGAGCAGCCACAACCTCCCTGGGCAACCTGTTCCAGTGCTTTGCCACCCTCACTGTGAAGAATTTCTTCCTAACATCCTGTACAAAACTCCCCTCCGCCAATTTAAACCCATTCCCCCTCATCCTGTCATTACAAGACCTTGTGAACAGGTCTTGTATATTGTGCATTGCTGTAAATATAAAGCTTCATTTATCAACTTCCAGTGTTTTTGAGTCCTAGCCGGGGTTTATAAAAGGTGTGTGTGGTGGGGGGTAACTGCTAAACCACTACAGAGGGCTTAATCTGATCTGAATTACACAGCCAAGACATTTTGTGCAGTGTCCAGTGCTGGAAACATGAGAAATGGACTTGTTCCCTCAACGTGCAATTTCAGGACCGCTCCTGACAAACGAAGCCGTCTGCTTACCTTAATCAAGGCGTCTTGTTATGGGCTGGTCCTAGGAGTAAGTATTAAACATAGTATACTCTGGCATTATTTATGACTTACACCGACACTGCATCACTCTGTTATCCATACTTATAGGGGAAAAAAAAAAAAAAAAGGCCCACTGTAAGTATAATTAGTTAATAAATCACCATGAGTGATAAACAGAATGATGGATGCGGGTTTCAGTTGATCACTTTTTTATTAAGGGGAGATAAATCAGCATCATATTGTTGCTGTAAACCTTTCAAATTGGTCAAAAAAAAAAAAAAAATCTTGCCACGCTGAAAGGCAGTGGGGAGGTGATTAACGTGTCAATTGTGCAGCAACAAATTGCACCTGATAATTGATATCAATCAATCCTTTTAATTTCTCTCTGATGTAATGGGCGTTATACATCATCCTGCTCTCCTGCTTCTTCAGCATGGCTTCTGCAACCTCTCCTCCAGACCCTTGTCTAGGCATCTCCTCCAGCCTCAGCCCATCACCCCGTGTCTGGCTCCTGCAAACCTTATCCGACCAGCCCCTTCTTGCTGTTGGTACTCTGGAACCATCTGGCCTCAAGACAGGACAACGCAGCAACCACACAAGCTTTGGGCATTGGTTTTGCTAATCACACCACGCTCAGAGCTGCAAGCATCAATAATAAAGACTAACATTTGCAAACAGGTAGGTTCTGAGGAACAACGATGCTGGATTGAGGTGGGCCCTGCCATCCATCTGGGTGTTTACCCTGGTTGACTCAAAATCTAGAAGTTTGGATCCATTTTACCTAAGAAACTGAGAAAATGACTACAAGAAAGCACCTCCCTTCCTGCCTAGGAAGTCAGGCATAGGGAAGGAGAAGTTCTCAGAGAAAGGAGCTGAAGCAGAAATGCAGAAAGACCCTTGCCTTTGCACAAGCTCTTTGGTCTCTTGGTGATCAGCTACCACTCCAAAATCAATCATTTCCTTAAGGCAGGGCTTGCAGCTTGGTGTTTTCAAGGAAAAAGAAAGAGAATTTACACCACTTCCCTGCATCTAATGCCTAGGGAGGAGTATCTGTGGAGAAGAAGCACCTGCTGCAATTGTTGTTTACATGATGACTTTATCATCAGCACCTGGTGAGCCCAGCAGGTGGATGTGCTGCTCTGGATCCAGTGCTGCAGAGAACTCTGAGCCCAGCACTGGGTGGGCAGAGCAGGCATATATACATCCCTGATCTCAGGAAAAAGTGCCCTTCCCTGCATCACTTACACTGATAATTTGCCACACTGATGACTTGTGTGCTTTGCCACTCCTTGTGCTGCCATACAGTAAGGGGGGGATGGACCAGGAGGCAGCCTCAAAACCCTCCCAGGTGCCTGGGGTAGGACACCACAAGGGCTGGGCTTGCACCAAGTGCACTACTCAAATTCACAGCTCCAATTAAATCTTTGATCTCTGTTACAGTATCAAACAGTTCCTAGTGCAAAATTTTGCCTCCAGCAAAATGCAGGGGTGGAGGTAGGGGGAAATGCTTAGAAACTACTTTCAGCTGCAATTTCTCCAGGCTAAACCGGAGAGACTTGCTCTGGAGTAGCCCAGCAGCTTGGCCTGTGCTGCATGTCCTGAGGAGTCAGGGTTGTGACAGACAAGAGAAAAGCTGCTCAATTTGCCAGCTGGAGCCAGTAGTACCCAGCTATATTTAGCTATCAGTGATGTATGTGCCTTGCTGCCTCCTTCCCAAGTGAGCCTGATACTCCCTCTGTAAGACCACACAAGCTTTTTCAGCCTGTGCACTGACATGGCAAAGTCCAATCCTTAGGCAGATTACCAGAAGTAATAACATTGCTTTAGTGTGTCCATACGTTCACAGCTCATTCACAGTGGCCCAAGCCCTTGCTGCCACCTGTGCAAGGAGCTGCTGGAGTTAGCAGTCACATTACATGCCCTGGATCACTGGATCCATGGAACCATAAAATGCAAAGACTGAGTGGGTGATGAATGGGGTTTGGCCTTGAGTCGTGAGTAGAAATGGCTTCAAGATGCCTGTAAAGGGTTAAGCCTACCTGGAGCCTTATCCTGACTCCTCTCTGGGGATGGTCTTACCTGGCCCCAGGTGTCATGTTTAGCCCCCTCCCACTTCCTGCCAAAGACTGCTATAAAAAGGGGGACAGTTTATGTTCTTACTCTCTTGGTCCCTCTGGCCTGCCCAGCTCCTTGCTGCCCTGATGCTAGATCACCATGTGCTCTCCAGCAGACACGTGGAAATAACAACCATTTTCTTTTTGGAACTCTAACTAACTGCATTTCACAATCAAAGTCCTGCATCCTGCTTCATCCACCATCAAATCATCAACCCCAGCATCTGGATCCAACTCCTTTCCATGGGTTGTATTCTGTTATTGTGTATTTTGCTCCCTTTTCCCCCTTTATCCTCTGTAATACCTCTCATTTTTCCTACCCTGTATTATGTTTCCCTTTTCCCCTCCCCTTACCTTCTATTTATTGTTAAAGTTTATCTCTTTTTACTTCCAAATCAAATCGAGTATTTATTGGGCTTTTGAGCTCAGGGGGAGCTCATAGAATAGAATCATAGAATGGTTTAGGTTGGAAGAGACCTCAAAGATCATCCAAGCTTGAACCCAAAACAATGCCCCAGAGGAATTTAGGTTGGATAGTAGAAGAAGCTTCTTCATTGAAAAGGTTTTCAAATGTTGCAACAGGCTCTCCAGAGAGGGGGTTGAATCCCCATCCCTGGAGGTGTTTAAAAGGCACAGAGATGTGGTGCTGATGTGGTTTAATACCATCCTTGGTAGAATTGGGTAATGATTGGTCTGGATCACCTTAAAGTTTTCTTTCCAACTGAAATGATGCTATGATTCCATAATCTTTAGGGCTGTAATCACTGGACCATGCCCTCAGCTGGTGGGCATCCTTGTGGTTCCATGGGAGCAACAGAGCAACTCCAAGTTCCTTGGCATCTCCCATTCCACCACGGACTCTTCTCTTGCCCCATCCCCATTCAACCTATGCCTCTGGCTCTTCCTGCCTCTTTCTGTTCCATCATGGTCTCCCTCTGCGCACAGCCTATCTGTCAGGTCTCCTATCCCCCGTGACATAGCATCCTCTCATATTATACTTGCCATAATACAGAGAAGATGAATATTGCCCCATAAATGCCTCTTAAGTTAATGTAAAACTACATCTCGCTACATCATGCATTCAACAAGCCATCATCTTCCTCATAAATTTTGAAGAGGGTTTTAGCTTCTGGAAGCGATCTGCTTGTGCGTCCGGCTGAGAAATAATCACAGCCCATGGTCTGGGATGGCTGCAGGGGCTGTAAATCATCCCAGGGCTGAGCAGCCTGACTGCCCTCCCATCCTGAGCACCCCCCTCCTCTCCCTGTGGACTGCTGCCTGGCTTTATGGCATCAGCTCAGCCTGAGTGACCCTGTCCAGCAGCCAGCCCTGTAAATCAGCACCAGACAGGTGGCAGTCCCCGAGGAAAACAGCCTGACTGTTTTTCCTCAGGGTGGAGAAAGAGGATTTCTGGTGCTACAGCATTGGTCTGCTATGACAATCATCTCCTAGGGACACATTAGACACTACAGGGCTGTTACTTTCTATTTTATGCAGCACTGGAACCATTCATCTTCTGAACATCCACCAGGTTTCCTGTTTAGGCACAGGGTCACTAAGCCCAGAAACCTCCCTGCAGCCAAGAGCCATGTTGCAAGCTGCAGACTGTGCTGCTCCTTTTCAGCAGGCACAGACCAAAAGGGAAAGCCTCTCACTTGAGATGCTTAGGTTAAAGGAGGCTTTAAAGATTTACTTTCAGAACAGGGAGCATTGACCGTTTCTGACTCCACTGGCTCCAATTTGCTCTGTATAAGAAACACCAGAAACTATAAGAGATGCCCAACACAGGGTTGGATCCACCTTACAGTAGATAAGGTGAACTTCCAGAACAGGGAGCATTGACCATTTCTGACTCCACTGGCTCAAATTTGCTCCATGTAAGAAACATCAGAAACTATAAGAGATGCCCAACACAGGGTTGGATCCACCTTACAGTAGATAAGGTGAACTTCCAGAACAGGGAGCATTGACCATTTCTGACTCCACTGGCTCAAATTTGCTCCATGTAAGAAACATCAGAAACTATAAGAGATGCCCAACACAGGGTTGGATTCACCTTACAGTAGATAAGATGAACTTCCAGAACAGGGAGCATTGACCATTTCTGACTCCACTGGCTCAAATTTGCTCCATGTAAGAAACACCAGAAACTGTAAGAGATGCCCAACAGAGGGCTGGACCCCGCCTTAGAGTAGACAAGATGGTGAGCTGCTCACTGCTGTTCTTGAGGGTTGAACAGAGCCTGGGGATGCAAAAGCAGCCAAACCCTCTTNTTTTTTTTTTTTTTTTTTTTTTTTTTTTTTTTTTTTTTTTTTTTTTTTTTCTTTTTTTTTTTTTTTTTTTTTTTTTTGGATGACCACCGTGACCTTTAAACTGCAATAATAGGTTGAGCTCTGCAGCAAACGAGTTTCCAGGCTTCCCTTGGCAGTTGCTCCTCTAGAGAAAATTCATCATGCACTTTGGCATGGATAGCTTCAGCATCTGTGTTTTTTGGGGAGGTTGGTCAGGAATGACACAGGGCAATGTACACTGTGTGTGCCTGAAGTACACTTAGATACATCTTGGGATTAGTCTGTTGTTTTTCCATGCACAGCTTTTGCTTGCCAGAGGCAGAGGAAGCCCAGCTAAGGACAAGTGGTAACAGAATAAATGTTCTTTTCATCACATTTTCCCTACCTGACCAAAAAACCAACCAAACAAACCAAGCCAAAAAAAAACCCCAACCCAACACAAACAACCCTCTCCCCAGGCAGGGACATGCCTATGGGTTTCAGGCAGCACCACCCAAAACCTGCCCAGCTCTGGCCACTGTGTTCATGCCATGTTTTACCCCGGACGGCTGAGCTGCCTACAGCCTGCCTTAGAAAAGGAAATGAATTTCCTCCTGGCTGCTGCTTCTCTGCAGAATTGCCTTTTGGGAAGCTTCAATAACACCAATTCCCTCCTGCATTCGAGTACCCCTGAACGAATGACCCTGCTAGTGGTGCAGTTTTTTCCCTTCGCCTGCCTCCCCCCGCTCCTATCTCTCTCTCTCTCTCTCCCCCAACTTTGATTTGATCAGGCCAAATCTGAAATGATGTGTGAAAGTAATGATATTTTGTAATTAAATCTCTGGTGATGGTGCCTCTAATTTGTGGTACATGCATTGTTCATAAGGAAAAAGGCATCAATTCATTTTCTGACTGGCTACTCCAGGGACTCGTAATTAGACCCAGTTCATCTCTTGCTGCCTTGCATATTAAAGAGCTACTGAAACGCAAAGGGAATTTGGGAAAGGTTTTTTATTTTTTTTTTAAGCCTTCTAATAATGTTAGCTCAATTAGAAACACTCAGGAATTAAAAAAAAAAAAATCTGGATCATCCAGAAAATAGAAGCAGATTTTTTTTTCCCTTTTTTTTTTTCTCTTTAGGGACCTCAAAGCTCAGCCAGTTCCAACACCTGGCCATAGGCAGGGACACTTCCCACTAGAACAGGTCGCTCAAGGCCTTATCCAACCTGGTCCTGAAAACCTCCCTGGGCAACCTATGCCAATGTCTCACCACCCTCACTGCAAAACAACTTCCTCTTAACATCCAATCTCCCCTCTGCCAGTTTAAACCCATTCCTCCTCATCCTGTCATTACAAGACCTTGTCAATAGTCCCTCCCCAGCCTTGCTGCAGGCCCCTTTCAGATACTGGAAGGCTACTATAAGGTCTCCTTGAAGCCTTCTCTTCTGCAGGCTGCAGAGCCCCAACTCTCTCAGCCTGTCCTCATAGCAGAGCTGCTGCAGCCCTGTGAGCATCTTTGTGTCCCTCCTCTGGACTCTCTCCAACAGTTCCATGTTCTTCTTGTGTTGGGGGCTCCAGAACTGCACACAGTACTCCAGGTAGAGCAGAGCAAATACTCTGCTGCTTTGCTTGAACCTCAGCATGGAGATTCAAAGTTAGTTTTAAGCACAGGACATTGCAGTGCTCTACCTGCAGTGGCCACAATCAGACATTCACTGACCTGCTGCCAAGACCAGGAACCAGTTTCACCTATTCCCTTAGAAACAGTGACATTTTGGCCATGAGGATGCTCAGAGGGCTGCAGCATCTCTCCTATGAGGAGAGACTGAAAGAGTTGGGGCTGTTCAGTTTGGAGAGGATGAGGCTCCCAGGTGACCTTCTTGTGGCCTTGAAGTATCTGAAGGGAGCCTACAGAAAAGCTGGGCAGGGACTTTATAGGCTCTCGGGTAGTGCCAGGACTAGGGGGAATGGAGCAAAGCTGGAGGTGGGGAGATTCAGACTGGATGTGAGGAGGAAGTTGTTGAGCATGAGAGTGGTGAGAGCCTGGAATGGGTTGCCCAGGGAGGTGTTTGGGGCCAGATCCCTGGAGGTGTTTGCAGCCAGGCTGGCAGAGGCTGTGAGCAGCCTGATGTAGGGTAGTGTGTCCCTGGGCATGGCAGGGGGGTTGGAACTAGATGATCCTTGTGTCCCTTCCAACCCTGACTGATTCTATGATCCTATGATTATTTGTGCAAGAGAAGCATACTGCAACACACCAGACAGAGCCCTGCCTTGAGATGCTGCCCTTCTGCTCTGCCTCCAGAGTAAAAGGGGGAGGTGGGGAGGGGGGAAGGCTTGATTTGCCACAAATTGAAAAGGAACTTCAAGGAAACACTTGGGCAGGAAGCGAGGGAGCAGGCAGACAGGGTGGTTTGTAGGGTCAGCTCTCTACATGTCTGCTTCCATACCACTTTGTTGTACTTTCACAGAATTTGCTGGGAGTGTTTTACAGAGTCCTGGCTGGAGCATACTCCCTTCTGCCATAGCTACCAAACAACACAAACACAAATTCAGTAGGTAGTGGCAATAATAAGCAACAGCCCCCAAAGATTCCCCAAGCTTCCCACTTGCAGCAGCATGAGAAGCTACATTCCCATCCCACAGGGGGAGCAAATTTCTCTCCCTGAACTAGTATAAAGTTGAATTCTCAAAAAGCACTTGTGCCCCAGTCACCCAGCAAAAAAAAACCCCAACAAAACAGCCCAAAAAAACCAAATGAAAAACCCCCCAAAAACAAGTCACTTGGGTCAGAAGTGTTTGGGTTTGGTCTTTTTATAGCTTAAAAGGAATCAGCTTTGTCAGTGTTTGCTTCCCAAAGGGAAGTTGCTTCTATGTGAGAATCAAATGCATTAACGCAGATGCTGAACCCAAATGCTGACATTTTCAAAATGTTGCTGCCTCCAGTCACTTTTTTTTTTTTTTTTTTTTTNNNNCCCCCCAGTTCTTTTTTTTTTTTTTTTTTTTTTTTTAAGGAGAAAAATAGATTCTGGAGAAAGATTCACATCTGGGGAATCTGCATTTCCTAAAAAAAAACCCAAACCAAACACCCAGCAGCAGCTTTGGAGCATCCAAGCCAGCTCCCTGTGCCCTATAGCTCTGTTGGCAACTCAGTGTATGGCCTCTAATGCGGCCAGGTCCCAGTCCTTCACAGAATCCATGCAAATAACTGTTTCAGTCTGCTGACATCCCTGTCACCCTGACAGCCACCTGCTCTTGGTCTCCCCGTGCAGCCTGATAAATTCTATTAATCAGAAAAGCATCCCTAGCTCAGCACAGGGGGTTAAAAACAGAGCTCCTTCTCAATATGTGGGGTTTGTGCTCATCCCCTCTGTCTCACAGAATGCACTTAATTCGCTCCAACACCTGCAAGCAGATCCTTGGATGGAGGAAGGGGAGGAGGCATCTGCAAATATTCCCGCTCCAAGGAAGGAGGGCAGCAGGGATGTAGGATTTCTGCTGTGCACAGCTTTGATATGACCATGAAGGAAGGGAGAGGAGCGAGTGATGGAGAAGCAGATGAGGAAACTGAAGGAGTTAGAATCCTCAAGAGCAGCCAAGCTGCCACACAGCCACAGCACAAACACTGGGACACAAACCTGGATATTTGCTGTGGGACCTTTTCGAGGTGCAAGCTGAAGTGCTGCACTTTCTGCTCGTTAAGCAGAGAAGCAGTGAAAAGGCTTCACCTGGGAACACCTCCTGGCAGTTCAGCTAGCTGAGGTGCTCTGCAGACAAGCAAACATAACCTGCTTTTAAACAGAGCTGTTTCCTGTTAATTCCTCTGCTTTTCTCTTTTCATAGAATCATAGAATCAGAGAATCAGTCAGGGTTGGAAGGGACCACAAGGATCAGAGAGTTCCAACCCCCCTGCCATGCACAGGGACACCCTACCCTACATCAGGCTGC
>VWZI01003571.1:180895-231393 GCA_013396835.1 Psilopogon haemacephalus | reverse complement strand
ACAAGGATCAGAGAGTTCCAACCCCCCTGCCATGCACAGGGACACCCTACCCTACATCAGGCTGCTCACAGCCTCAGCCAGCCTCAGCCAGCCTCAGCCAGCCTCAGCCCTTAAACACCTTCCAGGATGTGGCCCCAACCACCTCCCTGGGCAACCCATCCCAGGCTCTCACCACTCTCATGCTGAACAACTTCCTCCTCACATCCAACCTGAATCTCCCCACCTCCAGCTTTGCTCCATTCCCGCTAGTCCTGTCCCTCCCTGATGGCCTGAAAAAGTCCCTGCCCAGCTTTTTTTGTAGCCCCCCTTCAGGAATCCTTCGGGAATCCTTCGGGAATCCCAACATCTGGCAGAGCCTCCCAAACCTCTGCCACGCTGAGCTCAGCTCCTCTGGCTGGGCAGTTCTGCTTCTTCAAAAGCCACAAAGACCTTGCCTCATGGCAGGGTGCAGAAGCATCAGGCTGGGGACCTTCTTCCCTGCCTACCCAGCAGCCAGGACCACACCGAGGGGGGGTGGGGGATGGAGTTTTTGCTAAGGCGCCGGGGCCAGGGCTGCCATTTCTAGCAGGGGAAGGTATCACCATTGCAAAACAGCTTTAATTATCCCGAGAATGCTTAGCTATTAGCAAAGCCGAGAGAGAGCTCAGGGCTATTTTTCAGCATTAATTTTCCATTCGAAATGAATTCCTTTTGGTTACACTTTTTAAATGTTTCTTTTAATTAGACGCAATTACTTCAGAAGAATTGCTTTTATTTCTAAGCCTGAGATCTCAATGATAAAGCTGTTAGCTGGCCAGGCTGAATGCTGTGTATGGCTCATTTAGCTGGTACACTAAAGTATATTGAACTAGGAAATTATACAGTGAATCAGCTATTAATTCATTTTATGATCCTCTCACTCCGGCGTCGTGAGCGAGATCTTCGGGGGGAAATTTAGCCACAATACATATAATTGTTCAACTCTCTGTATGTGCCACTGCTTTACTGCTCCGAGGTTACAAGGCACTGCTGAAGCTAACGGGAGTGCAACTGTGCAAACAGCATTGACTCCTGACTCCTGGGGCCGTGGGGAGCCTGCCAGGCTGGAGGGATGCAGAGGTCCTGCGCCTGGGATAAGCAAGGCGTTAGCCACGGAAATACAGGATGGTTTGGATTGGGAGGGAGACCTTGAAGATCACCTGGTTCTACCCACCCTGCCTTGGGAAGGGGCACAGAGTCACAGAATTCACTGTTGGAAGAGACCTCTAGGTTTGTGGAGTCCAACCTGTCACCTAGCCCATCTAATTATCTAAGCCATGACCTCATCTAATTATCTAAGCCATGGCACTAAATGTCTCATGCAGCCTCCTCTTCAACACCTCCAGGGATGGGGACTCCACCACTTCCCCAGGCAGCCTGTTCCAATGGGCAATCACTCTTGCTGTGAAGAACTTCAGGCTCCCCAGAGAGATTGTGAAGTCTCCTCCTCTGAAGACTTTCAAGGCCTGTCTGGATGTGCTCCTCTGTGATCTGTGCTAGATTGTCTGTTCCTGCTCTGGCAATGGGGTTGGACTCAATGATCTCCTTGGGTCCCTTCCAACCCCTAACATCCTGTGATCCTGTGAACTTCTTCCTGATGTCCAGCCTAAACCTGCCCTTCCATTAGACCATGTTCCTCAAAGCCTCATGAACTCTCATCTCAAACACTTCCAAAGATGAGGTGTCCACAACCTCTCTGGGTGACTGGTTCCAGTGTCTCACCACTCACCCTTCTTCCTAATTTCCCATCTAAATCTATCCTTTGTAGTCTAAAACCATTGCTTTTTGTCCTATCACCACAGGCCCTTATAAAAACTCCCTCACCAGCCCCCTTGTAGCCCCCCTCAGGTACTGGAAAGCCACCATAAGGTCTCCTCATAGCCTTTTCTTCTCCAGGCTGAACAGACACAACTGCCTCAGCCTGTCCTTACAGCAGAGGTGCTCCAGCCCTCTGATCACCTCACCTCTGATCAGCTCAACAGGCTGTTAAAGAAATCTGGTGGTCCAAAAGGACACAAGGATTTGTGTTTCAGCTCCCAGCACTTTTCCTGCAGGCAACACCAAATTGCCACTCCCATCCCAAGCACACCAATGTGGGAAGCCAGCAAGAGCCCCACATGCAGAAGGGGATTTGCCAACTCGTCAGGAGCCCTGCTGGCACTGCAGAAGGGCTTTGGGTGCAGGTTAAGCAGTTGCACATACTGCAGAGTCACCATATGGATCTCTTCTGTAATTGAAAAATGTAATGTAAGCCTTGGCATCCAGGGCCTGCTTCTGGAGAACTCATCGTGGGAATGTCATATCATTAATGAAATGCAGCAGCTAGCAGGGGAAAAGGCATTTTAACCATGGGATCAGGGGACTTTATTACTGTAGATGGACCAAATCTCTCTCTTCCAGCAGAGATTGGTCCTGACTAAAGTCTGAGGTTGCCAACTGGACAGGTTTGTTTTTACCAACTTAGCTCTCTGAATTTTTTTTAATGAAGTCCAAGTGATGCTGCATGGGAGCCAATTTTTTTTTTCACCCCTAAATGCTGCCAATAAATTAAAATAAAGATGTTGTGCATGAAGATTGGCAGGTGTCTCCCTGCAGGTTTTATCAGGCTTCCAAGAAGAGTCCCTTGCTTCAAAAGCCATGGCCAAGCATTGCCTATGGTAAGGCAGCAAGGCAGCAGAGTTTAGAGCAATTAACAAAGCAGTAATTAGTGCCAGCTCAGAACCTAGCAGTGGAAGCCTGCACAGAAAGGATCCCTTTGGACATTGAGATGTGGGTCTAGGGCTTGTGGTGAGGATTTTGGGCTGGTGTTCACAGCCTTCATGTGAATGTGGGACCAGACCTTGTGACTTGAGACTTCAGTCACCTTGGTGTAATGATTTGAATTCAGATTTTGTATGAAAATCAGAATTGGGCAAACCCCCACTCCCTGTGGGACTGCTCCTGCTCTACCTACAGGTAACAGCCCAGTATGACCAGTACAGGCCAGTACAGGGAGCCTATAAAAAGGCTGGGGAGGGACTTTTTAGGCTATCAGGGAGGGACAGGACTAGGGGGAATGGAACAAAGCTGGAGGTGGGGAGATTCAGATTGGATGTGAGGAGGAAGTTGTTGAGCATGAGAGTGGTGAGAGCCTGGAATGGGTTGCCCAGGGAGGTGGTTGGGGCCACATCCTGGAAGGTGTTTAAGGGCTGAGGCTGTGGGCAGCCTGATGTAGGGTAGGGTGTCCCTGGGCATGGCAGAGGGGCTGGAACTAGATGATGCTTGTGGTCCCTTCCAACCCTGACTGATTCTATGATTCTACCTGCCAAGTTGTCTGTAAACCCATGGAGATGAGGACTCCAGAGATGGTTTGCAGCACAAAGCAAGGCAGCTTGTTTCCTCTGGCAGGAGGCAAACCAGCTGTGATGTTCTTGGTTTGGGAGTTCAGTGGCAAACTGCCATGGTCACAGCCACTGTGGCATGAAGCTGTTGGGTGAGTGACCACTTGCTGCTGCTTTCCCAAGCATAAAGCTCTTGTTCTTCAAAGTAGGCAGGAGCATACAGGCTCCTTTGGAGTAGAGTTCTATGTTCACCTGCCCCTCAGGTCTCAGCAGAGAACAGCCCAGCTCCTAAGGGTGGAAGCTATGTGCTCAGTCCTGTAGCTGTTCAGTTCCAAGAGACTTGGTTCTTGTTCCAAAAAAATGTTTGCATCATCCACAAAATGATGGTAAACAAAAATGTACTGTGCAGGAAGCAGACCTACTGGGGGTTATAGCAGGACTCTGCATTAGTATAAATTAATGGCTTCAGTTAATTACCCATATAAATTAATACTAATGTGGTGCCCTTCTTAATTATATTTATAAACAAATGGAGGAGCTCTTTGGCATTGCCTTTTCACGTATTTCTGGAGATAAGTTTCAGTAAAACTCTTTGAACATTCAGAAGGAACTGGGCAGGAACATTCTGCCACCTCCAGAGCCCCAGCCCATGTTGGACAGCTGTCCCTCAGCTTTTTGCTTTGCATTTGTTATTCAAGCTTGTTTTGGCAACCGAAACCACCCCAAAAAAAGTGCTTTCCTGTTTACAATAGTGAAGAAGATGATAGCCAAAACTGTACACAGCCTTGGGGCTGACTGAACAAGCCTTGTCCATCTTTGGTGTGACAAAGACTTTGGCTACTGAATGCAGCTGCTGGTAACACAGGCAGCTTCATTTCATCACTTCTTTCGTAGGGCAGGAGAAATGGGGCAGCTCCACCAGCACTCTGCCCTCTCTGTGGCACCTGCCCAACCTGTGCCTGATCTGTGCCTGCCAAAGGGATAATCAAACCACTTATACTAAATCACACAATGGGTTAGATTGGAAGAGACTTCAAAGCTCAGCCAGTTCCAACCCCCTACCATAGGCAGGGACACCTCCCACTAGAAAAGGTTGCTCAAGGCTTCATCCAACCTGGCCTTCAACACCTCCAGGGAGGTTGTGGAGCACAGAAGCACAGAATGTGATCACAAAGATCACTTCTGTGCTCCACAACCTCCCTGGGCAACCTGTGCCAGTGTCTCACCACCCTCACTGCAAACAACTTCTTCCTAACATCCAGTTTCAATCTCCCCTCTGCAAGTTCAAACCCATTCCTCCTCATCCTGTCACTAAAAGACCTTGTCAATAGTTCCTCCCCAGCCTTCCTGTAGCCCCTTTCAGATACTGGAAGGCCACTCCAAGGTCTCCTGGAACTCTTCTCTTCTGCAGGCTGCAGAGCCCCGACTCTTTCAGCCTGTCCTCATAGCAGAGCTGATGCAGCCCTCTGAGCATCTTGGTGGCCTCCTCTGGACTGGCTCAAACAGTTCCATGTCCTTCTTGTGCTGGGGGCTACAGAGCTGTACACAGTGCTCCAGGTAGGGTCTGAGAAAAGCAAAGTAAAGGGGCACAATCTTTCCTCTATGGACCACAGAGCTGAGCCAGCCTGGACCAAATCTTTAGACACAGCTACAGCATCCCACCTGGAGGTGTTCACGTGCACACTTGTGCTCCCACAGCTCTCATAATGTGTTGGTGGTGCCCCATTTTCTCTCCAGCACCTCCAGCAGTCAGTCCAGTTTTCATCTCTGTTGACACCTTCCCCCTGATTCATGGTGCTGCTTGACTTCCTATCAAGCAGAGGATGGATATCTTTTTATAAAGAGAAATAAAACATCCCCTCTCCCTGAAGGGGAAGGTGAACAGCCTACTGAACAATACAGACCTGTTCTTTCTTGTGTTCCTGCTACCCAGCAGTGCACAGCCACAAAAGATATGATTCAGTAAAGTTATTGAGTGCCAGGCCTTCACATTTGTCTTCCAGTGACTCTTAAGTCTTCCTTTTCTCTATTGAGTTCCATCTCATTGACTTCCTATAAACACTAATACAGAGCCACAGACCCGTGGACATGCCTGGAATACAACCCACACACCTTACAGGCACTGCCAGGGGCTGGGCTCGGAGAGCTCAGACACCAAACTGCTGCAAAGGATTCAACACCAGGAGACTCCTCTGTACCACCCAAGTCCCAGTTCAGGCTTATTTTCTTTCTCATCCTTTTGATTATGGTTGGACTTCATCTTAGAGGATTTTTTTTCCAACAAAAACAAGTCTATGATTCTAAGGTCTACAAATGCCATGACCTTGTTCTACCTTTGGGGGTTTTCCCTTTCCTTATTTTTTTCTGCCTTAGGTGATTCTGCCCCTTTGCTCTGCTCTCTTCAGACCTCACATGGAGTACTGTGTGCAGTTCTGAAGCCCCCAGCACAAGAAGGACATGGAACTGTTTGAGCCAGTCCAAAGGAGGCCACCAAGATGCTCAGAGGGCTGCAGCAGCTCTGCTATGAGGACAGGCTGAGGGAGTTTGGGCTCTGCAGCCTGCAGAAGAGAAGACTTCCAGGAGACCTTATAGTAGCCTTCCAGTATCTGAAAGGGGCCTACAGGAAGGCTGGGGAGGGACTATTGACAAGGTCTTGTAATGACAGGATGAGGAATAAAGGGTTTGAACTGGCAGAGGGGAGATTGGATGTTAGGAAGAAGTTGTTTGCAGTGAGGGTGGTGAGACACTGGCACAGGTTGCCCAGGGAGGTTGTGGAGCACAGAAGCACCGAATGTGATCTTTGATGACATTCGGTGCTTCTGTGCTCCACAACCTCCCTGGAGGTGTTCAGGACCAGATGGGATGAGGCCTTGAGCAACCTTTTCTAGTGGGAGGTGTCCCTGCCTATGGCCAGGGGTTTGGAACTGGCTGAGCTTTGAGGTCCCTTCCAACCTAAACTATTCTAGGAAGCCGAGACACACAGATCTTCACTCCGTTCCAGAAGCTCGGTGAGAAAACCCCTCCCTGCTCCACATAAGCCCTGAGAATGAAGCCACCAAGCAGGATGAGTCCCCCCTGGACACGGAAGCTCTGTTAATGCCCAACTAGAGAGGGAATTCAAAGCGTGCCTCTAATTAATCACGGGTTAGCCAGCTTCCTCAGCTGGCATCTTCCATCTTGTTTCTGACAGAAAGAGCTTCCTCCCCTTTTGTAGTCACACACGTTCCTCTTCCTCTCGGCCTTGATGGCTGCCAAGCTCCTCTCCCACTCTCCTGCCTTCCCACCCTCCCATCCATCCACCCCGTTGGAATATTAACCCGGAGTGGTGAATGGCTTTGCTGACTGCTACTTAAACAGCTGCCGTGTAGCTACCGGCGGGCCCCAGCGTCTGCCCAGTTAGCATCTGAATGTTATCACTGCTACAGATCCCGGGACAGCAGGAGGATGGATGGATGGACAGAGCTGCCAAGGAAGAGGAGCGAAATAAAGAGCAGGAGCTGCGATAAAGCTGAGAACAGGCAATTGCAGCAGCACACTCACCCTGCCACCACACTCACTGCTCCCCAGGTTTTCTGCATGAGGTACCACTGCTGGCTCCTCTTCCTTGGTGTCCTGAACATCACTGGCCCCACCAGCCCTGATCCCTTCAGCACATCAGTTTTGGGGATAGTACATCTTAATATTTGTTTGTACCACTGCTGGCTCCTCTTCCTGGGTGTCCTGAACATCACTGACCCCACCAGCCCTGCTCCCTTCAGCACATCAATTCTGGGCATAGTACATCTTAATATTCATTCATACCACTGCTGGCTCCTCTTCCTGGGTGTCCTGCACATCACTGACCCCACCAGCCCTGCTCCCTTGGGCACATCAGTTTTGGGGATAGTACATCTTAATATTTGTTTGTACCACTGCTGGCTCCTCTTCCTGGGTGTCCTGCACATCACTGGCCCCACCAGCCCAGCTCCCTTCAGCACATCAGTTTTGGGGATAGCACATCTTAATATTCGTTCAAATCTGTTTTGCTGCTGCTTGACTCTGGTACAAGTCCTCTACAGACAAGACATTAAGCTGCCCTGTTGGACTGAATAGCTCTTTGGGCACATGGGTGTAAGTTGCAGCACAGGAGGTTCCACCTCAAGACAAGGGGGAACTTCTTTAGTGTAAGGGTCCCAGAGCACTGGCACAGGTTCCCCAGAGAGGTTGTGGAGTCTCCTTCTTTGGAGCCTTTCAAGGTCTGTCTGGATGTGTTCCTTTGTGATCTGTGCTAGATTATCTGGTCCTGCCCTGGCAGAGGGCTTGGACTTGATCTCCTTTGGTCCCTTCTAACCCCTAACATCTGTGATTCTGGCAGTATAACCTCCTCCTCCTTTGGACCCAAGGTTTATCACTTGCCTACCTCAGAAGGAGTTACTGAGAACACCAAATACTTGCCTAGAAAAACCAGAACCTACTCAATGGGTTCAGAACTCAAAGAATCTGGATGCTGTAGCAAATGCATCCCAAGGTGTCTAAGCCTTTAGGAAGTGGTGTCAGGACAAAGGTTAGGGCTTTGCCTGGGATCCAAGCAGCTCATCCTAGCGTGCCTGGGGGTTGCTGTGAGTCCTGATCCCTGGCCACCAGCAGACAGCTGGCTTGTTCTAAAGCCCTCTGCTCCCCATATGCAGCATTGCAGTCACAAGCACAGGTGGGCACAAACCTTCTCATAAGCACAAATACGTTAACCTAGTGCTGAGCAGAACAAACAGCCTGGCAGGGAAGCAGTGCTGCTACCTGTGATTTTTCACACCTTCCCAACCTACACCAGCTCCCACGCTCTCCACAGCTTTCCAGCAGCTCTTTGTGGGATAAAACAGAGAACGTGATAAAACATCTGATGATGCAGGTGGCACCATCTGCTCCCTCACCAGCTGCTGCTGCCACTTAACCATCTCCCTCTATGAGTTATTAGAGAACCAAGGTGACCACATATGAAGTAACTTTCAGGATGTTAGCAGGTGGTGAACCTACGGCCACCAGTTGCCATTCCTTTCCTACAAGGCAGGGACAGTATCCCTGCCCATGGCAGGGGATTGGAACTAGATGATCTTTGAGGCCCCTTCCAACCCAAACCATTCTGTGATCCTGTGATATTTAGCTAGTACCCAGAGTCTCTAATGTGTCCAGTGCAGAGCATGGAAATGTGCAAGCCAGGGGCTGGAGCTAGCACACTGAGGAGCACTTCAGCCTCTGCTCCTTGAGTGACTTTTGTAAAGAGAATCAGGTCTCTTCTACATGCCAGATCTGTCAGGTTGGTGCATGGTCTCTGTGCGTGCAGCCTGCTCAGACCACACTGTATAGAATCATAGAATGGGTTAGGTTGGAAAGGACCTCAAAGCTCAGCCAGTTCCAATCCCCCTGTGCCATAGGCAGGGACACCTCTCACTAGAACAGGTCACTCAAGGCCTCATCCAACCTGGCCTTCAATGCCTTCAGAGAAGGAGCAGTCACAATCTCCCTGGGCAATCTGTGCCAGTGTCTCACCACCCTTACTGGAAAGAACTTCCTCCTAAAATCCAGGTTCAATCTCCCCTCTGACACTTTAAACCCATTCCTCATCTTGTCATTACAAGACCTTGTCAACAGTCCATCCCCAGCCTTCCTGTAGCCCTTTTCAGATACTGGAAGGCTACTATAAGGTCTCCTGGAATCCTTCTCTTCTGCAGGCTGCAAAGCCTCAACTCTCTTAGCCTGTCCTCATAGCAGAGCTGCTGCAGCCCTCTGAGCATTTTGGTGGCCTCCTCTGAACTGGCTCCAACACTTCCATGTCCTTCTTGTGCTGGGGGCTGCAGAGCTGCACACATTACTCCAGGTGGGGTGTGAGGAGAGCAGAGCAAAGGGGCAGAATCCCCTCCCTTGCCTTGCTGCCCACAGCTGCTCTTGCTGCAGCCCAGCACACAGTTGCTATCTGGGCTGCACTCACACTGCAGCCTCATCTTGAGCTTTTCATCACCTCAGACCCCCAGGTCCTTTTCCTCAGGGAAACACCAGCCAATTTTATTCCCTCTCCAGCTGCCAGTTAACCTCTGCTATGAGCTTTCACACAAGGAGGGGCTGCAGTGTTTTGGTTTTGTAAAGTGTAGCTATGACTGTTGCTGGATAAGGAGCCAACTCCACTCTCTAAACTCTGCTCTTTCCCCATCCTTGCTTTGGACATTGAAGGGCAAACCAAGCCCTGTAGCAGCAAAGGGGGAACACTGAAACACTTGGTCCACAATGTCCTTCAGGAGAGTTAAATTAGCTTTTTTATTTAACTAAAGGTCACACCTAGCTAAACTGCATCCCTGACTCTCGTATGAGAAATAACTCCAGGCAACCCAGTCCAAAAAGCATCCTTACAAAACAAACTGTAATTGAAACAGCTGTGTGAGACTCTTGGTGAGATTGTCCTTGTGCAGAGGCTTGTGTCAAACAAGTTGCTAACACTTTACTTATCATTTGAATTTGTCATTACAATGGAGTTTAGCTCAGGTTCTGTGAAAGACCAAGAAGTTGAAAAAGGGAAGAAGGAAGAAGCTGCTGTATTGAACAGCAAGCCAGAGCCTTCAGATTTAGGGATTTGGTGGCAGCCTTGCAGTTTCTAAGCATAAAATGATGGGACTGGAGTACCCTCAGGTGCAGAAACTTGCATGGGTCTTGGGCCTTTGCTGGTGCCTGTGTGTCCAGGGTGTTTTATACCAGCTGCCAGAGCAGGACAGAAGTATGTAGGCTAACAGTCAGACATTATTCAGATAAGATACTGATGATATCATGCAGCATATGGTGAGTATTGCAAATCAGTTTGGTCTTAAGGGCAGATGCAATAGAACAGAGAGAGCAGCCCTGTGCAGAGGGACCTGGGAGTGCTGGTGGAGAACATTCATGGCACAGCAATGTGCCCTTTTGGCCAAGAGGGCCAAGGGAATCCTGGGGTGTATTAAGAAGAGTGTGTCCAAGAGAGGTTGTCCTCCCCCTCTACTCTACCCTGGTGAGACCCCATCTTGAGTACTGCCTTCAGTTTTGGGCTCTCCAGTTTCAGAGGGACAGGGATCTGCTGGAGAGGGTCCAGCAGAGGGCTATGAGGATGCTGAGGGGACTGCAGCACTGCCTGATGAGGAGAGGCTGAGGGACCTGGGGCTGCTTAGTCTGGAGAAGAGAAGGCTGAGAGGGGATCTAAGAAATGCTTATAAATATCTGAGAGCTGGGGGTCAGGAGTGGGGGGACAGGCTCTGCTCACTTGCTGCCTGAGATAGGACAAGGAGCAATGGATGGAAGATGCAGCACAGGAAGTTCCACCTCAAAACAAGGGGGAAATTCTTTCCTGTAAGGGTCTCAGAGCAGTGGCACAGGCTGCCCAGAGAGTTAGTGGAATCTCTTTCTCTGGAGGCTTTCCAGGCCTGTCTGGATGTGTTGCTGTGTGACCTGAGCTAGATTGTCTGGTCCTGCTGTGGCAGGGGGCTTGGACTTGATGATCTCTTTGGCTCCCTTCCAACCCCTGACGTTCTGTGGTCCTGTGAACAGCAGTGGCTCGAGCCTGCCAGCCCATCAGGACAGAGTAATGTGACAGAATCATTTGTTTTCCTCCTCTAAGCAAAGGGAAGAAAGGTGGTGTGTAGCTTTCCCTCACTTGCATTTCTACTTTCCTTCAAACCAGTCTGGCTTTCATCTCACCTCTGCCAGCATCTGTTTTGCTGATTCCTCTCCAGGTGTGTGAAGGGAGGCTGGGCTGGGCTGCAGAGAGCCCATGCTCATCAGCCAGACTTTAATCTCACCAGCATCTACGGAGCTCAATCAATGCTCAGTTAATGCAGCTCACTCAAATATGGAACGAAAATAGTTCTTTAAGCCTGTCAGAGTAAGGCTGGGTGATTATGATAATTTATAGAGCCTTCCACCTTTTGGTTTCTGGCTCCAAATACCAGTGCTCGAAAGTCTGCTGTTAGAGGACATGAAAACAATTTAAACCTGTTTCACCACTACCTCATTTCCAGCAAGAAGTTGCTAAGAGAAGTATATAAAGTTAGCAGTCCTTCCAGACTCCAGTTCTGCAGCTCAGGGACTCTTTCCCAAGCCAGAAAGGATCATTTTGTTTAATGGACATGGCTGGAATTTTCTCCCATGCATTTGTCTAATTGCATTTGGAGCCTCCACACTTGCCACTGTGCCTGAGGAGCTTAATGAGCTCAACCAGCCTCGGCTTGGTCCTTGCAGGAAGGCAGTGTCCCACCCACCTGCCTCCCCCACAATCTGCAGTGTCTGTTACTTGCAATTTAGTTGCTGGAGGTTAAAGGGATGCCAGAACTGCCAGATCAGAAGAATTGTTTCACAAGAGGAGCCTGGCAAAAGCACTACACTTGTTGGGACAGGACACACTGCTCCCCGAGAGTTAATGCTGCTCTCCTCACCACCAGTGAAGCAGATGTCAGATCAATGTTCTAACTTTCTTTTAAGAAGTAGCCCAGCCAAAGGTAGAAGATCAGTCACATCTCTAGGCTAGAAAAACATTGCCTTGTTTTTAAGACAAAGCCAGAAAATTGGAAGTCACTCCTGGATTTTGTGTTCAAAGGCCTTTGAGAGGTGAAGTGTAACTGGAGAACTTTATAACTAGGCCAGTGCCTTTGCCTCTGCCCCTCCTGCTGCTGCTGGATACCAGAAGAACTGTCTGGGAGACAACTTGGAAGGAACATTTTTTAAAACTCCCATGCCTCTGCCCAGCCAGGGGGCAGAAGATGTTGGCTGGCCTGTGTGCCCAAGGAGATGAAGGTCTCACCATAATGCCAAAAGCCCAAGCTTTGAGCCAATGCATGCAGAGCACTGGGCCAAGCTGAGTGTGAGCATCTTACTGCCAGCAAACATCCCATCCTTCTCCATCAGCACCAGTGTGGTGGTTCAGGAGTTCCCTGCCCACCACTCCCTCCATTTGAATTCACCCAGACTAGACTCAACCAGCTGGAAGTTAAGGAATGAAGCTTCATATTCACAGCTTTGCACAATGTACAAGCAGAGATTTACAATATATTGCAGCTATTGAGTTATATACAGTAAAAACATTATACAGAAACACCACACCCCTCCCAGAGTCCCCCCCCCTTCCCTCTGCCACCCCCAGTCTTATCCCAGTATCTGCCCCGCATCTGTTGGATAGGGTNNNNCACCCCCAGTCTTATCCCAGTATCTGCCCAGTATCTGTAGGATAGGATAGGATAGGATAGGATAGGATAGGATAGGATAGGATAGGATAGGATAGGATAGGATAGGATAGGATAGGATAGGATAGGATAGGATAGTAGGCTAGGCTAGGCTAGAATAAAATAGGATAAAACAGAATAAAATAGGATAGAATAGAATAGAATAGAATAGAATAGAATAGAATAGAATAGAATAGAATAGAATAGAATAGAATAGAATAGAATAGGCCAGGTTGTAATTTAGGGTTTATCCAACAACCTTCTTCCAAAAGGAAGGAGACTGATTCCACGAGGATGCTGATCACCTGCTCAAGAGGAGGAGCTCAGAAGCACAGCACTTGGATTTATCACCTTTTGCAAACTGCTGCCAAATTCATCACTCAGGATTTTGCCAGTGATGTGCTGCTTGATATCTAGAAAACACATTTCAGATGCAGGGTCTTTTCTTTGCAAGTTGATTTTGAGGCTATCGATTATCCTTTAAATCACTTCTTGTGATTTTGCTCTGAAGCATTTCAGCATTTGGGCAAAGGTACCAAAAGCAGCTTCTCAATTTGTATCCAGAGTTTTTGTTTCAGCAGCTCATAGCCTGAACAAGCCCTGCCTTTCGCCTGCACTAGTAGAAGTAATTTTAACATGCAAAAAAAAAAACCAAAAAACCCCCCCCAAACCCAAAAACCCAACCCCCCCGAGAAATTTGAAGTAGTTTTAGAAATTGGCCCTTAGAGGGCTGCACATAGCCACTTGCTTAACCCATCCCCTTTGGTGCTGGACTGGAGCTTGTCTCCAAGTTCACTTCAGCTACATGGGAAGATGGAAGAACCTTGTTAACACTTGGCTTTCCTTCTCTTTTCAAACATTAGCGAGTTATTTAGTGGCCTATTGTATTTTCTCCTTTTATCCACCAGCACACTATTGATTTTCTAATGCTACACCCAACTGCTTAGAGAATGGCACACAGGAAGAAGCCATGTCTGAACCATAACCCATTTCTTCTCCAGCACAGGATTCTCAGGCACTGGTAGCAGCATCCCTCCGCTGCTCTGCGTTGTATGAAGCTCTCTCCCTTCCCCTCTCGGCAGCAGCGTCAGGGATCAGACTGTGCAAAGGCTGCAGTTTGCTGATGGCTGCACTGGGGAGTTCCTCGCTTGCTGCTTTGGGCAGCTCTCTGCAGCAGAAGTTAGCAATGCATGGCTGCTCCACCAGCAAGCAGCCACCTGCCTCTGTGTCACAGCAGCCTGCTCAAATGCTTTCCTTCAAGCCTTGCTCACCACATCCCCAGCTCAGGGCTGGAGAAGTTCAGGGTGAGCTGCCTGAGCAGACAGCTTTAAGCTTTTTGCTTCTGCCTGCTATGGTCACAACACACACCAAGGTGAGCTGTGTGTCCCTGTGCCACACCAGCTTCCTCATGCCCAAAGGTGCTCCATAGCAAGCTAGGACCTGTGCAGGTGAGTTTGGAGCTATGGCAAGGGAAGGAAACAGGCTGTGAGGGCATAAACAGGAGCTAGAGCTCCAGCTAGAGCTCTTAAGCCTCAGGCTGATGAGCAATTCCAGAAGTTCTCCCTTCACGAAGTGCACACCATCCTGGTTCTCCACATTAAGAAGAGAGCATATCAGAAGCTGAGCTTCATTCCTGCCCCACAGGTGGGAATGCCTTTCCCCTGCAATGTTTGCTGTGTCAAGCTCAGCTGGCAAAACCTAACCAAGGCAGGTAACATGTGCCACGTGCCATGACACATCTGGGGCTGGTCTTGGCCAGGCTGAGCCTTTGTGATCTCTGCTGTGATACATCCTCTTAGCATTCTCTCCTGACTGGGCATAAATCTTCATGGCTCATCTGTTTTGACTGGAGAGTCAAACTGCAAGGCCAGCACTGATGCAACAGTCCCCCCATTGTCCAGACACCCTGGCTTTCTCTTCCCCTTCTCCCCAGAGAGCATCTTCTTCCCACTTCCCTGTCCATGCAGGGCCTCTGGCCCTGTTGTTCTTTACATATGCGCCCTGAGCATCTCCATCTTGCCCGGTCAATGATTAACTTCTGGAGCTGCAGTTGTTAGAGCTGTCCTGTCACAAACAAACAGGAGGCAAGGAAAACGCTTTTACCATCCCCTTGAGAAGAGATATCCTCGTATCTCAGCACTGGACAAAGCACTGTGGCTTAAAAACAAAAGACCAAAGACATTTGCCTAAGATTGGAGGAATTGTTGAGGAATCATTCAGCTCTGGGGGAAAAAAAAAAAAAAAAAAAAAGCCAGAAAGCCCTGTTATGGCTAATCATTCAAAACTCCAGTTGAGAGGCTAAGACCACCTGCACTGAACATCAAACCTTTGCTATATGCCCTCATGGCCTGTGGGTCCAGGGAAACCCAGTTCCCAGCTTAGGGAAGCTAAGTGGCAGTTTCTACCGGTGCTGCTTAGCCACATTTCTGGCAAGGGCAGGCTCTTGCCAGTGCCAAAAGTACTGCACTGTCAGCAAAACATGTTCACAGTAGTGGGGATGCCTTGGGGCTTGAGAAGACCTCCACCACTCCTATGCCATAATAATCTCTCCATAATACCCACCCCCAACCCTGCTCAGAGGACTCACTTAGCTTCCCCCAGGTACAGACTGTGCCTTGACACTTCATGCCCTCTCTACAGCCTCAGGACCTCATTCCAGGCCTGGGAAACAGTGAAAAACAACCAAACACAAACATTTCAGAGTCAGAAAGGGTGTCTGACTCTAAAAGGGTGGATGTGAATCTACAGAGTTCCTGGAGCTGGAGCTCTCTTGCTTCATAAGAACCAGCTCACCCATCTTGAGCTGATTCACTCTCCCACTCCTGTACCCATCTCCTATCTCTGCTAATCTGGCAGCCATTACCTCTCTTAAGCCTTCAGAGAAAAGAGTTAGACAAGACTTCAGATTTGTCCAGAGAGATAATCTACAGGAATGTTTTTAATCCCTGGAGCACTTTGCAACACTCTGTGTTAGACTGCACAGGGTTTGTTTGAGGGCACAGGAACGAAAAGCCCAGGAGCTCTGGGGGCTTGGGAAGCTCTCAATATGATTTCAGTCCCTCACACTGGGGGTGAAGCCAGCTCAGGGGAAGCTGGTTTTAGTGTGTTCAGCAGGTGTGGTAGAACAGTGTGGCAGAACAGTCACACCATGGCCTGCTTTGCCCCAGGGCAGCACAGCTCCTTCAGCAGGGCACTCTGCACTACAGGCAAGTCCAGAACCTTTCCTATCTGCTGTAAGTGGACTCGTTACACTCTGCAGGTTGTTTCTGGAGACAGCACCGATCCCTTTCCACAGTACTGTACAGTGGGGACACTTCTCACAGCAGCCCGGGGACACAGCTTCCCTGGCTTTAGTGCAATGGGCAAATATCTGAGACCTGAGTGGTGGGAAAGAGCCACCCCCAGCAAAGTCCTTGCCAGTTGAATCGCCATGAGCTCATCTCCTCTGCACGGCGCTGCCCCTGCCTGCCTCTGCTAGCAGCAGCTGCCCTGGGAAGTCACGCAGGAGGCAAAGCAGCTCCTTCCATCTGCTCCCCAGTTTCAGAAGGACAGGGATCTGCTGGAGAAGGTCCAGAGGAGGGGAGGATGAGGGGACTGGAGCATTACCTAATGAGGAGAGGCTGAGGGACCTGGAGCTGCTTAGTCCAGAGAAAAGAAGACTGAGAGGGGATCTAAGAAATGTTTCTAAATATCTGAGGGCTGGGGGTTGGGGGTGTGGACAGGTTCTGCTCACTTGCTGCCTAGGATAGGACAAGGAGCAACGGACGGGAGCTGCAGCACAGGAGGTTCCAGATCAACACAAGGAGGAACTTCTTGACTGTGAGGGTCCCAGAGCACTGGAACAGGCTCCCCAAATACTGTGGAGTCTCCTTCTCTGGAGTCTTTCAAGGCCTGTCTGGATGTGTTGCTGTGTGACCTGAGCTAGACTGGATGGTTCTGCTGTGGCAGGGGGGTTGGACTCGATATGCTCTTTGGGTCCCTTCCAAGCCCTGACATCCTGTGATCCCTGTGCAGAGTCCAGGGCACTGCTTGACACACAGGTCAGTGGGAGCTGCAGGGATTCCCTCCTTCTGGGGGGGAGCGAATTCAGGCTAAAAGCAACTTCAAAACCTCATGTGCAACCTGAGCTGTTATCTTTTATCCCTTTAAATACCCAAGGTTCCACTTTTGCAAGCCTGAAGCCCGGACTCCAGCTACATTTATTTCCCTCTTTCATCCCAGCTGCAGCTCCTCAGAAATTTATCTCTATGGTTAACTTCCCCTTTCATAATATTAGCACAGTTGAAGCACTTGCTTTCCTGTTGCAGGCAGTGATTATATAGCAAATTAACCACAAGCTGTTCAGTCCAAGTCCAGCAGTTGGAAAGATGCTCCTCTGAGTAATGGTTTGTGTAGTTGATGCTTTCATCTGTAATTTGCATTTGTAATAAATGCAGAAATAAAAAAAATTAAAAAAAAGAAGAAGCTTGGGGTCTATATTTTAAAACATTGCCTGGTATCGTGGGGGCAGGCAGGAGAGCTAAAGGGGGGAGGGAAGAGAGAGAGCTCAGGGAAGGTTGAGGGCAGCATCCCAAAGCACCACATCACCTCCTGCACAGGAGGGGGAATCCACACACCTGCTTCTTCTCCCACAAAAAATTCATAGGCTTCCAGCCCAGGCTGGTTTCATACAAGGGGCACACACACACACACACACACACACAAAATCAAAGCAGAAATCCTTGTCTGGTTTTTACCAACAGCTACATAACAGGAATTTCCACCACCAGCAAGGTGAGCTCTGTGCAGATATCCAGTGATGCTGGGACACACAGCTGGGGTTCTGCATGCCCTGTGGCCTCCCTGCTAGTGGTGGGGCTACCACATCACCTCTGCTGCATCCATACAGGCTGTGTCAGTGCTGCTGAGTATGCCAGGGAATACCTGAAGCAGCTTTGCCAAGCTCCAGCCTGCGAGAAGTGGGCATGAAGCTCAGATGTGGGGGGCAAAACACTCCAGCTGCAAGTCAAGCACTGTGTTGCCTTGATGAGAATGTCTCTAGCACTTCTGCTACCTTGCCACACACCCAGGGGCACAGAAGCTTGGTGATGTGAAACAGGGGCTGACAAGTTGAGCACATAGCTAATGCACTCTGGTGGTGGTGCTTGGAAAGGAGTCCTGCACCAGTGTCCTGGCAAAGGGACAGCACTGCTACAAGGACAGAATCTTCAGAGCATCTCACTGACCCATCAAGATGCCACAGAGTTTGTGGGGCCTTGGAAAGGCATCTGGAGGAGGGAGGATCTTCTGTGACAGCACTGGCCCTATCTTTATCTCCCACCTGCCTCCTCGGTAACTCCTCACTCCTTTGAAATCAGTTTTCTCAAGTGTAAAACAGTTCATTGTTCTCAGCCAGCACTTAGAAGCACACTGAGACACCAAAAAATACCCACACTAGCAATTATTGCCATCACAGCAACCATGCAGGCTGGCAAAGCCTTAGGTGGCATCTACTCCCTGCAGCCCTCCCTGCTTTGCAGGTGTTTAAGGAGCAGCTGCCACCTTCCAGATCCCCTCACACACCCACGGCTCAGCCTGCACACTCTGGCTTGCTGTTCCTTGTGTTTACCACTTCATGTGGTGGATGTTTCTCTGCCCCAGGGCATTACACTCTGCCACCTGGGGAAGGTGCTCCCTGTTAGGCGAAGAGGGTTACAGCATCACTTGGATGCCCCTTGGTAGATGCTCCTCTTTACCTCATCCATAAATCCCAAGTTTTGGGACACAGACCTGCAAACACAACCAAGAAGGGAGAAAAGCAGACAGATTCCATCCCCTGCCCGTGGCCAGCAGCAGACAGGCAGCCACAAGCTGCTCCCTCCCCATTCCCATGCCACAGGCGTTGTGCTCAGCCCACGCTGGTGTACGCAACCCTGGGGCCATTTCGTGGGGCTGTTGCCACTCTTCAGGATATGCAACTCCTAATCTGCTGAGGTGGCACCAGGGAAGTGCCTCTGCTTCCTAGAGAAGACACCACAGTGAGAGCAAGGTGCCTGCCTTGGACTTTTGTTCCACAAAGAGCCCAGCTCTTGGTTTAATTAAATAAGAAGAGAAGACCACGAGAGCCAGGTTCTTAATGAGATTTGGTAACACAATTATTTGCTACAATTAGGAATCAAGTGAAAAGGTTCCTTTCTAACACTGTGGAGAAGCCCAGCATTTTAAAGTTGATTTATCTGATGTCAGGGACCAGCTTTATCTTTGCTTCTGTGCAGTAGCGAGCACATTTTTCAGCACTATACCAGAGTTATTACTTATGAATCATCAGATATCTACTGATTTTATGGAACTACTGAAAAAAAATATATATTAGCCTTCCTCAATGGGCAACCCCAGACCCCACTGCACAGGACCTGAGCCTCCCTTCTAAACCAAAACCCCCTTCCTACAGTGATGCTGAAATACAGCCAGCGCTGGGATATGCTCTGCTGTCCCCCGCAAGGCAGCTGCAGCAGGGTAGCTTGCAATGCTGAAACAACTCATCTTCCTCATCTTCCTCATCCTCTCCCCGGCCAAACACACTAACCCTAAGGCTCAAAACATCCTGCAGCTTCTAAGGACTTGCATCTGGACTGATGAAAGCTGAGTTGAGACAGACAAGTGGCTGAGCACAGCCCTTCAGTTGCAAGGAATCCAGGCAGGGCAAAGCATGCCCATGGCAGGGGGGTTGGAACTAGATGATCCTTGTGGTCCCTTCCAACCCTGACTGATTCTATGATTCTAAAGCAGGTATTTGGGAAGCCACCAATGGTGGTATCTTGATGAAGATCTACTGTTTGTCAGTTCCTCTTCATTCAGATGCCATCCTTGGTTGTCTCATGTTGCAGATCTCCACTGAGCTATCCCTGATAATGCTCTGCACCTTTCAGAGGCCACATAACAAGAGCTGGGGAGCTCACACTTCATGGCCTCTGCAAGTCAGAGGGCAACAACCAACAAGGAAGTACTTTTAGTGAGGGCACAGCCAGGGACATGGGAAGGGACCTGTCCTAAGAGACCTCTGGGGGCACCCCTGAAGGAATCAAGAGATGGATGAACAGCATATGCACGGGAGGGAAGTTACACACACCGCGCAGAGGGGAGAGGGGGGGAAAGAGAAGATTGAATCTTCCTGGAGACCAGTGAGATTCTATAAACATAATCAAAATGTAATAGAAACTTTTTGGAAATGCTGTTAGAAGGAGAAAGCATCAATCTTCATGGAACTCCACTCAACAGGCTTTCTCCAGCTAATCAATCACGGTCAAGACATGGGCCGTCCCATCTGTCTGTNGGGGGAGAAGGGAGAGAAGGAAAAATAATGTATAACACTAATAAAGTTTCTCCCCCCCTTTTTCGTTCCCAACCAATTTTTAGCAGAGGAGCCCAATCCAGAGGGGGTTGTCAGTAAGGGGTGGGAAGGGAGAAATGCACCAGGGAGGAATCTGGTTACAAGATGCACTCCAGTAAACAGAGACAAAAGCCATCATCTGCATACCAGTCCCTCAGCAAAGCCCACGCTCCCCACCTCGGCTCTTGGCAGCTGCACAGGAACAAGTCTACACCCCGCAGGGACAGTGTCCCTCTGGTGCTGGAGCTGGACAGGACACTGAAAGGGACATGATCACAGGATGTTAGGGGTTGGAAGGGACCTCCTCGGATCATCAAGTCCAACCCCCTTGCCAGAGCAGGACCATGAAATCTAGCACAGGTTGCACAGGAACATATCCGGACAGGACTGGAAAGTCGCCAGAGGAGGAGACTCCACAGAAGTGCTGGGGAAACAGGGAAGAAATCAGGAGGGCTTCACCAGCTTGCTCTGGGTGGAGAGGCCAAGCCTCTGCTGCAAGCAGCACTGTTTTTGTTGTCCTGGGTGCTCCTCCAACCATTTGGGGGGTGTGTGTGTTTAAAAGTGGAATAAAGCAGAGCTTAAGTACTTGCAGCACAGAGCCCATTTGTACTTCCTTCAAATCCCCACTCTCTTTGAGCAGTTGTCTCACTCCTCATGGTGTGGAAGTTCTTCCCTTGTGCTCAGCCTCCCTGTCTCAAGGCACCAGCAACAACAAGCCCCAGCACATCTCCCAGCAGCAATTCCCTTGCTAAATGCATCTGTACATGATGCAATGCAAGCAGAGTCCCCTTCTGTCCACCTTGCTTTTTAAGCCTTGAGGATTTCTCTCTTCCTCTGGATTTTCAAGTGGAAGACAGTAAGCATCTGAGGGCATCCTTTGCCAGAGGCAGTGATGGTGATTTCAGGTCCCACTTACAGAATCACAGAGTGGTTTGGGTTGGAAGAGACCTTTAAAGGTCATCTAGCCCAAGCCCTCTGCAGTGAGCAGGGACAATTTATCCATATGGGCACTTGCCCATAGACAACCCATGTCGGATGTGTTGTGCACTACTCTGAGCATCAGACCTCAGGGACTTGCCAAAGCTCCCCTCCTGATTACAATCATACAATAAAATACCACAGGCTTTCTTCAAGGACTCCTTTGGCCTCAGGAAGGATTTAGCTCAGACTTAAGCCCATCTCTCTGCCATTTCCAGCACTTCCATGACACCTAAACAAGCCTGAGCATGCATTTGAGACCAGAACTGAATTCTGCATGGAGAGTATCTTCTTCTTCATTTTAATTACACAAATACCCTTTCTGCTAGGGTTTTGGCAATCTTTTAATAGAATCATATAATCATAGAATAAGTCAGGGTTGGAAGGGACCACAAGGATCATCAGAGAATAGGAGAGTGGTTTGAATTGGAAGGCACCTTTAAAGGTCGTCTGGTCCAGCCCTACTGCAGTGAGCAGGGACACAGAATCATAGAAACATAGAATCAGTCAGAGTTGGAAAGGACCACAAGGATCATCTAATTGCAACCCCCCTGCCATGCCCAGGGACACCCTGCCCTAGGTCAAGCTGCCCACAGACTCAGCCTGCCTGCCCTTAAACACTTCCAGGGATGTGGCCCCCAACCACCTCCCTGGGCAACCCATTCCAGGCTCTCACCACTCTCATGATGAAAAACTTCCTCCTCACATCCAATCTCAATCTCTCCACCTCCAGCTTTGCTCCATTCCCCCTAGTCCAGTCCCTACCTGAGAGCCTAAAAAGTCCCTCCACAGATTTTCTATAGGCCCCTTCAGATACTGGAAGACCACAAGAAGGTCACCTGGGAGCCTTCTCTTCTCCAGACTGAATGTCCCCAACTCTTTCAGTCTGTCCTCACAGCAGAGGTGCTGCAGCCCTCTGAGCATCCTCGTGGCCCTTCTCTGGACACTCTCCAGCATGTCCACATCCCTCTTGTATTAGGGGCTCCAGAACTGGATGCAGTACTCCAGGTGGGGTCTCACCATAGTGGAGTAGAGGGGGAGAATCACCTCCCTTGACCTGCTGGCCACACTTCTTTTGTAGAGCTTCTTGTGTGCTCAGCACCAGGTGAAGGGAAAAGAGGTACAAATGTGCTCACTTCTGCTTAGGTTCACATTTGAAACAAGAAGCAAATAAAAATTTATGCCCTAAACTTTTTTTTTTTTTTTTTCCTGGCGGCCTTAAATGTAATCTAGTGAATTGCCTGGACTCTACAGGTGAAATTCAAAAAGTGACAAGGAGTAGGTGAGAGATTTATTCTTCCAGAGCTATGATGACCCCATGCCTTCCAGTAAATGTCAAAATGCTCCCCTTCCTCTAGAGACAAAAATAGCCTCCACTTAAAAATGCAGTGACAGAGGATTTTAGCCTCTACTGTAAGTGTAAATATAGCAACAAATTAAGTAGAAACAGCCAGTAAATAATGTTGACATCTGTGAAGGTGAAGTTGCTGGAAGTTTAACTCTTACAGGCTGGTCCATGGTCAGGTGGCAGGAAGGCTTAGTTTAACCATTATAATGGAGTTCCTACAGGGTGTTAGTCCCAGCTGCTGACAGTTTGTCCTCTTCCGTCAATGTTATCTTCTCCTTCTTGTCTCCCCCTCAAGGAAAATGGCACACTGAAAAAATTCTGGGGTTCATTACTGTGAGAAGGCAGTACAGAAGTCTGCTCAGGGTACAGACACATTGACAGGGTTTATGAACAGCTCAGAGGCAGGAAGGTCTTTGAAACTTATCAATCCATCAATTGGCAGGAGTTCAAAACATTAACATATGGCTTGTAGCCACCTCACCTACTCCTAGATGTGCTTTTGAACACATAACCACCTACCCCTTATATCCTACATATCCTACCTATCCTACCACCTACCCTACCTCTCCTACCACCTACCCTATATGCTTATAACCATACGTAGGAGTTTATTAACCCCTTACTGCTGGAGTCGCAGTGTAAGGCACAGCTTGGTAAAACCCAAGAGAGGTCACCAACCAGCCTATGCAAAGTGGTGCCCACCAGTTTACTATTCTTTGCTGAATTCAGGCTCTCGCTCCCAGCTTATACTCCCCCCAAACACTCACAATGAAATTTAGAAGAGCAATCACCACCACCACCACCACCACTGAGAGCTGCACACACACAACTCAGGAAGCCACAGCTCCCAGCTCTCTCCCGGAGCACAGAAGCCTCCTGGGCACTTCTTGCTTTAGCTCCAAAAGCCCAGCACAGGCATCTGGTAGAGAAAGCAGCTGAGATGACCACAGCTCAAATGGACTCAAATGTCCTCACACTTTTCTCCTTTGTTTGTTTTTGGTTTGCTGTTTCTTTTTCTCATTCCAAGCAACAAGGAGAGTTCAGCTCATGACACAGATAAACCAGGCAGGGTGCTGCAGCTCTTGCACGAGCTCAACCTTTCAGCACACAGCACACCTCAAACACAGTAGGTTGCCTGAAGTTCCCTGCCCTAAAACTCTTCCTTACTTGACGTACAGTTGTTCTCAATCCATAACATTCCTCCCTGATTACCACGAATGTAAATGACCTCTGGGGTAAAGTTTATTACAGCAATAACTGCGCTGTGGATTTTTAAATAATAACCTCCTGGGTTTTCCACCTTATTTCCTCATTTACTTTATATTCCCAGGAACACATATAAGAGTCTGAGGCTTCATCATGCTGCTTCTGTACAGTCTGACCATGACCTTCAGCGGCTCTCCAGGCCAGAGATTCTTAAATTGTTAGATGCATCCAAGATTTTGTGTATTTGAGCATCTGAGGGAGTTGGGATTGTTTGGGCTGGAGAAGAGGAGGCTGAGAGTTGACCTCATCACTCTCTACAACAACCTGAGTGGAGGTTGGAGCAAGGAGGGGGCAGCCTCTTCTCCATGATGGCAAGCAATAGGGTAGAGTAAATGGATAAAAGCTGCATCAGTGGAGGTTCAGGCTAGTTAGGAAGTATTTCTTCACTGAAAGTGTTCTCAAACTTCGGAATGGTCTGCCCAGGGCAGTGGTGCAGTCGCCATCCCTGGAGGTGTTCAAGCAGCCTGTGGACCTGGTGCTCTGCTCTGAGGACAGGCTGAGAGAGTTGGGGCTCTGCAGCCTGCAGAAGAGAAGGCTTCCAGGAGACCTTGGAGTGGCCTTCAAGTGTCTGAAAGAGGCCTACAGGAAGGCTGGGGAGGGACTATTGACAAGGTCTTCTAATGACAGGATGTGGAGGAATGGGTTTAAACTAGCAGAGGGGAGATTGAAACTGGACGTTAGGAAGAAGTTGTTTGCAGTGAGGGTGGCGAGACACTGGCACAGGTTGCCCAGGAAGGTTGTGGCTGCTCCCTCCCTGGAGGTGTTCAGTACCAGGTTGGCTGAGGCCTTGAGAGACCTGTTCTAGTGGGAGGTCTCCCTGCCTATGGCCAGGGGTTGGAACTGGCTGAGCTTTGAGGTCCCTTCCAACCTAAACCATTCTATGATTCTATGGAGTTGGAGTTTGCTGAGACACTGAAGAGTGGATCTCCAGGCACTTAGGTCCAGAAGGAGGCTTCTGAGGCAGGAGAAGGAGATCCACCAGAGAGACTCCAGTCCAGTCCAAGCCATCCCCATGCACAGAGACACCTCAGGTGAAGACATGTCCTGCTTTCTCAGGAGGTTAAACATCCAGTGAAATCCCTTTTTTTTTTTTTTCCCTCAGACCATTCTGTTAGAATGGAACTCTTTACCTTATGGCTAATGGAGAAAAGTACACAAATAATTAATAAATGCTAACTTGTCTCTAGGGCTTTCCCTTTTTTTTGGTGCATGTTTATTTTTGTGCTACAAATGACATCCATTTTCCACAACTCACTAAATTGGCGGATGAGGAAAAGAGTCCAAAAGAAGAGCCATAATCCTCGAGGGGAAGAGCAAGCTGTTGTTCCAATCAAGATGTATCCTGACAAGTCAAGTTGGTGAAACCCATTAATTAGCACTTTTGGAAACAGTTGCAAAGTTAATTATTCTTCTTTCAGATGAAAGAAAGCTAATTTCTGGCATTTGCTTTGACAGTGACACGCGCTAACATTTTTAGAGCTGACAGCCCTCAAGATAAATGATGCTCTGAAGTGTGCGTGCAAACATTTTGACTGGGAGCTACTGTGGCGAGTCGATGGCACTGGCACCTCTTACTGCAAATATTTTGCGTCTGCTGGGACTGGGATCAAAGCTTGCAGGCCGAAAGGAGGGTGGGGAAGCTTCGTTTTTCAACTCCGGGGAGGGCGTGGGTGACTCTGGCTTCGGATGGGAGGCAGTAATGTTGCACAGGCAATACAGCACACATTTTAGTTAGGTAATGCCAACAGCCAATGTGAAGCTTTCTAGCTGACTCTGCTGGCAAAAAAAGAAATAAATTTTAATGCTATCTCTACTACTGTGCCCAAGAATCACCTTTCGCTCATGTGTTGGTGGAACTGGATGAACTAAAAGGACTCCAAAAGGAAGTTCTCTGCTGGTACCATCAGCTGCCACTTAGTATCAGCTCACACATACTTGAAAAGGCAAGATTTGGGATGTGGAAACTCTGCTGGCAAAAAAAGAAATCAATTTTAATGCTATCTCTACTACTGTGCCCAAGAGTCACCTTTTGCTCATGTGTTGGTGGCACCGGATGAGCCAAAAGGTCTCCAAAAGGAAGTTCTCCCTTGGTACCATCAGCTGCCACTTAGTATCAGCTCACATGTACTTGGAAAGGCAAGTTTGGGATGTGGAAAACTCAGCAAAAGTCTTATGCCAAACCCCAGCACCCTCACTGGGAGAAGAACATCACTGGTTTGGGATTTAGTCCAACACAAGGACATTGATCTGTTGGAGCGAGTCCAGAAGGGGGCCATGAAGGTGATCAGAGGACTGGAGCAGCTCTGCTGTGAGGACAGGCTACAAGAGTTGGGGGTCTTCAGCCTGGAGAAGAGAAGGCTTCCAGGAGACCTTATAGTAGCCTTCCAATATCTGAAAGGGGCCTACAGGAAGGCTGAGGGGAGACCTTCTGATTCCGCAACTCTCAGAAGAGGTTGAAGGGAGGTGGGGGTCAGTCTATACTCATATGAGAAGTGACAGCACAACAGGCAATGGCCTCAAGTTGTGCCAGGGGAGCTTCAGGTTGGATATTAGGAAAAATTTCTTCACAGAAAGTGTTATCAAGCGTTGAAACAGACTGCCCAAGGAAGTGTGGAGTCACCGTCCCTGGAAGGACAAGGGGCAATGGGTGGAAGCTGAGGCATAGGAGGTTCCATGTGAACCTGAGGAGGAATTTTTTCACTGTGAGTGTGACAGAATACTGGAAAAGGCTGCCCAGGGAGGTTGTAGAGTCTGTCTCTCTGCAGATATTCAAGAACCATCTGGATGTGTTCCTGTGTGATCTGCTCTAGGTGATTCTGCCCTGGCAGGGGGGGCTGGACCACATGAGGTGGTCCCTTCCTGCCCCTGTGATTCTACGATTCTATGATTAAAAAGACACGTGGAGGTGGTGCTGAGGGACATGACTTAGTGACAGTGGCTTAGTGGGGTCGTGAGCTCACGGCCAGTGGTGATCTCTCTCCAATCTCAACAGTTCTATGGTACTATGATGTCCACTGCAGACCTTCCAGCATGCTCAGCTCAGAACACTCCAGAGCAAACTTCCAGAAAGAGCCCAGCCCTTACTAAATTCTTAGTCCATTACAGCTCCTAGGGGCCAAACCACCACTCTAGGAGCCTGCTGCTGGTTTAATAAGGTTCTTCAGAAACTGTAAGTGCAGGCAGCTACATGAAGGAAGGAAACTGGTGGTAGAACAAGTATTTCATTTGCTTTCCAATCGATAGGGTGGGTGAGGAGGGCGGAGGGGGTGAGGAGGGGCAGAGAAATTGAACTAAGAGGGTGATCTAAAGGACTGCTTAGTTGGGATGAGATTAGCACACAGCAGGGCAGGGAGGAATGTGGAAACACCGGGTTCAGAGGGCTCCATCCAATGTGGGAGGCAAACACCACCTTTGCCTTCAGGGGAGCCAAAAGAAGAGGAAAAAAAAAAGGCATGTGCTAGCAGGCAAACGCTTGCAGACAGGCTTGCTTACACCGAGGCACTTTAGTAAAGATGAGGTGCATGAAAACATAAAATAAATAAACCCCAAGAATTGCTTCAAGCAGCTCTCTGCTTTGCGAGGAGCAGGGAGGTGGCAGTCCTGAGCCGACGGACTGGTCCTGCCGGCAGATCTGCTGCCCTCCGCTTTGCATATTCCTCCCTCGTACACAGCCCTTAGTGCTGCACAGATTGCAGGGATTGTTTCCTCCTAACTACTAATGGTTGTAGAGGCTCTAACGGGGGGGGAGGGGATGGGGGGGACGTCCACTTTGTAATTTAGCATAAGTGGGACGCGACTGTACAGGAGATGAACTTTTTCGTGCGGGTGAGCGCAGGATTCCTGGCAAAGAGGGAGACTGAAAGAGTTGGGGCTGTTCAGTTTGGAGAAGAGGAGGCTCCCAGGTCACCTTCTTGTGGCCTTCCAGGATCTGAAGGGGGCCTACAGAAAAGCTGGGGAGGGACCTTTTAAGGCTATCAGGGGGTGACAGGACGAGGAGGAATGGAGCAAAGCTGGAGGTGGGCAGATTCAGATTGGATGTGAGGAGGAAGTTTTTCAGCATGAGAGTGGTGAGAGCCTGGAATGGGTTGCCCAGGGAGGTGGTTGGGGACACATCCCTGGAGGTGTTTGCAGCCAGGCTGGCAGAGGCTGTGGGCAGCCTGATCTAGGGTAGGGTGTCCCTGGGCATGGCAGGAGGGTTGGAACTAGATGATCCTTGTCTCTTCCAACTCTGATTGATTCTATGATTCTATGTCCCTGCTCACTGCAGGGGGGCTGGACTAGATGACCTTTAAGGTGCCTTCCAACTCAAACCACTCTCCTGTTCTCTGATGATTCTTGTGGTCCCTTCCAACCCTGACTGATTCTATGATTATATGATTCTATGAAAAGATGGCCAAAACCCTAGCAGAAAGGGTGTTCCTGGGCATGGCAGGGGGGTTGGAACTAGATGATCCTTATGGTCACTTCCAACCCTGACTGGTTCTATGATCATTCACCAGTTCCCCACTTTCCTGTGCTGTACTGGAAGGCTTAAGAGGTTTGGGGCATTTTTCAGTCAATGTAATCAAGAACAATTAAAAAAAAAATCCATAAATAAACCATATTTCACCTCCTTTTGCAGTGTTTCTCCTAATACTAGGGGTCACTGAACTGCACCAGAGAAAGATTTTTTTCTGTACAGTAAAGAAAAAGCAAAGATTAAAATAATTTGCTCGCTACAACTGCGCTGTGCTGACTTACGCCCTGAAATTACTACTTTTAAACCCACTGCCTGTTAGTTTGCCTCCTTTATTTAAATATGATTTTAATCAGGATATTTATCAGTCCTGGGTTCGTGCATTAGTGTTTGATTTATTTAGCAACGCATACATTTATTTACATTTTGCCTTCCCAGGGAGGCGTTCCTCTGACTCTGCAGTCAAAGGTTGAACGGTTTGATCCATCCTGGGGCAGGCACAAAACGTGGAATAAACAAGCAGGGGGGAAAGTGCAGGCTGTGAAAAGCAGGATTAGCTCTGCATCACCACCCCTAACGGGCAGCAGGCACTCAGTGCTGCAAAACCAGTCTGCACAGTAATGCGGGTTTTGTACCCCCCCCAGAGAAGCAAATGGGTTAATGTAGCTCTGGTGGCGTGGTGAGAAAAGAAAATTCGAGGGGGAAACCAAAGGCAGGAGAAGGAAATAGGTGCTGCTGTCATTGGAAAGCCTTGAAAATGTGAAGCTGGCTTCAGGATCCGGGAAGGAAAGAAGAATGCCCTCAGATGCGTAGCGATTATTTATTTTCTCAGGCTCTTCAGTCCGTGCCTCCCCGTGCGGAGAGAGCATTCTCGGGATTTCTTCACATGTTTTGGGCTGTGAGGACTCGCACGGAGCTGCTCAGCCAGCAGCAGCAAGTGCTGGCAGGCAGCATGTGCTCGGCTGCCTCGCTCCCTGCCGCGCTGCAGTCGGCACCTATAAATACCCTGGCATGGAGATGTCTCCTGCTCACACCAGCTCGTTTCGACTCGCTGTTCAGCTCCACACTGTTCTCTCCCTCTCCTCTTCCCAGGGTGGAATGCAGGAGGGATTTTGTTTCAGGGGATGACACAACGCATGGAGCAGTCCTTGTGAAAATGCAGCAGCTGGAGAGGGTTGAACACCTGAGTGTGATGTGAGGAAGCTGCTTGATGCAAGGACAAGGAGAGAGAAAAGAGATTTTTTTTTTTTTTTATGCTGAGGGTGGTAAGACACTGGCCAAGGTTGTCCAGATAGGTGGTAAATGCCCCATCCCTGGATAGTTTCTAGTCAGGTTGGACACGGCTCTGAGCAACCTGATCCAACTGAAGGTGAGGACAGACTGAAAGAGTTGGGGATGTTCAGTTTGGAGAAGAATAGGCTCCCAGGTGGCCTTATTGTGTCCTTTCATGATCTGAAAGAGGCCTACAAAAAAGCAGGGGAGGAACTTTTTAGGCTATCAGGCAGTGACAGGACTAGGGGGAATGGAGCAAAGCTGGAGGTGGGCAGATTCAGAGTGGATGTGAGAAGGAAGTTGTTCAGCATGAGAGTGGTGAGGCCCTGGAATGTGTTGCCCAGGGAGGTGGTTGGGGCCACATCCCTGGAGGTGTTTGCAGCCAGGCTGGATGAGGCTGTGGGCATCTTGACCTAGGATAGGGTGTCCCTGGGCATGGCAGGAGGGTTGGAACTAGATGATCCTTGTGGTCCCTTCCAACCCTGACTGATTCTATGATTCTATGTCCCTGCTCACTGCAGGGGGCTGGACTAGATGACCTTTAAAGATGCCTTCCAACTCAAACCACTCTCCTATTCTATAAGAAGCAATCTTCCTTGCTGGTTAAAATGCACTTTAAAATGCAGAAGAGGGAGAGAACAATAGGCATGTAAGCACCACACTCCATCATTTCCTCCTCCATTTGATGCCCTCCTGGGAAGCCTGGCTGTGCCCATTGTACTCAGTGCCAAGGGACATCAGCTGGGCAAAGGTATGGATCAAGGTGCAAAGGGTCAATTCTGATGAATATCTTGAAGCTAGCCCAGATGATAACCCTGCTGTACCATCTCTTACTGTGGTGCCAGCCTGCCTACTACAACAAACAACCAGTTTGGGAAAGTGGATGAGTGCTCTCCAGAAGAAGAGGGGGGTCATATGGGAGCTGTGTAGGCAGGAATGGAGATGTGGACTCCTGGGCTTCCTGGTTGGCACTGCTAAATGATGATGATAATCATTCCCTTTGGGAACGCATCCAGGTCTATTTATCAATGTTTGCTGAGCGCTTGGGGATCCCTGAACAAGGTGCTGTGAGGCTGGTGATAAATGGCCTTCTTCACACTTGCCCGTGGTGGCAAACAAGTTCCTCTTCTGCAGTTCTAGAAATAAACTCCAGCATTGTGTTAATCTGGAACAGATTTCATCTTTTGCACATTATATATATGCATGTATTTAACAATGTAGCTCTAGTTGTTAACTATTAGCTGATTTATACATCTTTTCCTCTCCCTCTAATCCTAAGTAGCACAGAGGAAGGCTTCCATTCTTTATTAAAGCAGATGGCTACTTATTTCCACTTGCATAATTGGAGCCACGTCCTGGCCTTGGTCAGGGTCCTGCTCTTTTGGACAAAAGGTAAAGCACGAAGTCTCAAGGCCCTCTCACTGATCTCCTGTTCTCAGCAGTCAGTGCTTCTGCTAAAATCACCTTATTGCAGTGTGTGTGTGACTGCCACCAAGCAGGACCTGCCCTTGTTGCCTATATGGTGATCACAGACCATTCTCTTTGCCCCTGTTTGTTTGAGATGTTGAAACCAGCCTGTATTTTCCAGGAAAACGAGGGTTCACTTGGGCTGGCCCCTGCAGGTGTGTATCAGCCCATCTAGGCAGGTACAAGGATCAAGTCCAGGCCAGAAGGGATTGCAAATCATTTTCCTATGAAGGCTGTTTTGATCCCTTCAGGAGCCCACGTTCTTCTCCATGCTGGGACAAGAGCCCATCCATAGTGATGAGCATGAGATATAGATGGAGAGCAGCCAGGCAGCTCTGTGCTCTGCTCTGCTGCCCTCACCCCACGGAGCTGGCCCTGAGAGGGAGAGCTGATGTGGTTGGCAATGCGTGGAAACATCCTGAATGGACAAAATTATCCCAAGGAATCTGGAGGGGAGGAGCTAGCCACATGCAAGATGCTGTGCTGGGAACCAGGTAGTGGGACTGATTTAGTCAGACACAATGGATGCACCAAGGTGCAAATCAGGAATAGTCTCCTCAGTATGAAGGAGAAATCAGTACTGGGCACATCAGAATTGCCCTGCTGAGTGACAGATGTCCCTCGCTTTCAGTCCTCTGCTGAAAGATCATTTTGCTTTATATTGCAACAGCCTTCACATGGGAAAAAAAAGAAAAGGCCTCCCTGATTTTCATGAAGGGGCTCAGAGATAAAGACTGATCACATTTCGCAGTAACTGGACCTTCATATCCATAATTGCATTGATTTCTCCTAAGTTTCAGGCATTGACTCCAATGAGAGAGAGAGAGAGCATTGCAGCAGGACACGGCTGCCAAGAACTCTTCTGCATTTGGGAGGTGTCAGGCTGGGAGGCTCACTGTAGTTTGGTAACTGGCATTGCAAATTGCTTTATGAACAGTTTAATGCATTTAAGAGGGTAATAATTTCAGATCCTACCATACAGTTTGTTGCAGTGGTGCAGAAGCGTAGCTAAAAACTTCCAGGGTGAAGAGAGGCAGGAGGAGGAGGAGGGAGGAGAAGGGTGAGCAAAGGGAGGGAGGCATTTGCAAGGGGTGGAAAACCTAATTGTTTTAATCATGCTTGATATTACACTGTGAAATTATAATTAACTTGAGAAGTCAGTCAAAACCAGTTAATAACCGTGGTGCAATTTGGCTGACTTGAAGTGGTACACGGAGGGGAGAGAAGACTACGGCAGCAAAGCTGCAGGGCTTGAAACTTGCAAGCTGAAGCAGTGCAGAGGCCCTCTGGGTGGTTCTGAGGATCTGCACAAGTAGGGACCAGCACACACATGGTTATGTGAGCTGGTAACATGACTGCTGAGTCTGTACAAGCCTCCTGGTGGTGGACTGAGCAGCACTTTCCAAAGGATGCTCATGAGCAAGCTGCCCAGCAGATAGACAGGGGAAACTGAGGCACAGAGAGAGATGGTGGAGTCACCATCCCTGGAGGTGTTCCAAAACCATGCAGACATGGCCCTCTGGGACATGGTTTAATGGACGTGGTGGTGTTGGGTTGGCAGCTGGGCTTGATAATGTTAGAGGTCCTTTCCAACCGTAACAATTTTATGCTTCTATGAAAATGATTTGTGAAGTGTCAGCAGGCCACTGCCAGAGCAGGGGAAAGTGATGGCAGCCAAAGGAAGGATCAGGCCTGACCTTCAGCCTGTGCTTGTGTGGTTCCTGAATGGCATCCCCTGGAGATTACTCAGCTTGTTCTTTAGCTCATTGGAGGGCAAACCTTTTCCAGTGACTCTGTTGCAGTCAGAAGAAATGCAGCCCTTAAAATGGACAAATCTTGATCTTCTTCACCCATGGAGCTTTATTAAAATACATGGGATTAAATGGGAAAGTGGGAACAGAGTTAGAGCTGCATACTCTGTATGTGTGGACATAACAAGGGTTAATGAGCAAGCAAGCTGGGGTAACAAGAGTGTCCTGCTGGTATTAATATCCCAAAATACATATATAGATGTGGATAGTGCTGAACCCTGTGGGAAGGTGGCAGTGATAGGGGTGGTGACACTTTCACTTAGCTACGAGGACCATAGCTGAAGTATTTATCACAAAGATGCACCTAGGGAAGCTTTGTGTGTGTGTGTGTGTGTGCAGACATTGCTGTCACCGGTAGCTGAGCAGGGCAGCAGCACATATATTTGCAGTCTGGGGGATATATTGGGAGTGCTGGGCGATGGCTAGATATCAGCATGGGCAGAAAAATGTGAGAGAAAGGAATTAGAGCAGAGAGTGGGGCCAGGTCTCAAATCTCTCCTTAGGAGGTGTGTGTAGAGCGTCTGGCGCTGAATTTGTGGGTAGCATTTACCACACGCACGCTGCAAAGGAGAGAGAGAGATGTTCTGAAATAGGAGCTGCAGCACACCAGGGCTTGGGTATTTCCCACAGTCAGGCTGGGTGAACACAGAGCCTAGGGAGCTGGGTGTGCTCTGAGTGTCACAGTCCCACTGTGGGCTTTGACCAGGGGTGGGCATCAGAGGAGCACAGTTGGGGACAGCTGGACCGTGTCCCATCAGCCTCATTAGGTACAGCAAACTTATAGGGAGAACCACAGAATGGTAAGGGTTGGAAGAGACCTCTGGAGATCATCCAGTCCACTCACCCTGCTAAAGCAGGGGCATTCACAGCAGGTTGCTCAGGATCACAATGTCCTGGTGGGTTTGGAGTCTCTTCAGAGGAGACTCCACCTGGGCAACCTGCTCCAAGGCTCCAGCACCCTCACAGCAAAGAAAGTTTTCCTTATGTTGAGAAGAGGAGCTTGTGGCTATAACATGCACAAATACAGCACCAACACAAGCACATGGTGCTCTGCAGGGATGTTTAGGTCAGCTTTCCTTACACTGCATTTTACTGGCTCTGGATGTGGCACCCTGAGGCAGCTGAGGCTGAGCTGGCTCAGTGCTTGCCAGGCACTCATTTTTCCCATTAGTTTCAAACCCAAGAACAGACACTTGGTTAGCAGGGTCTTCATGATGACAACTAGGCCATCCTTCCATCCACCCTTCTGTGAACACTAACAGTTTTAGGGGCTTTGCTATAATTGTTCCAGCCCTAGAAGAGCAATACTGCAGGACCAGGAGGCTGACAAAACTAGGCAATTTTGGATGAAATAGGGGGAACTCCATGGCCAAGGCACACACCTCATTACAACAGCTGTGGGTCCTTCTCTGGGGCACCCATGGAGCAAAGGTATGGTAGGGAAAGGTCTTAGGACTCTAAGAGCTGGGCAGGCTCTGCCTCCCTGGGACACTTCTGGCATGCTTTGACCTTTCTGCTCAATTGCTATGGAGGAGGTGGATTGGATTGTTTTGTGTTCCGTGTTCATTATCAACTTTGGGAGACGTTACAAAGTATACCTGGTCTGTTAACTCAGAACACACCAACTACTGGAAACTTCCTTGGAAGATATGTGTCCCTCCAGCTCTCCATCCTGCTTAGGTTAGGCGTTACTGGTAGAAGGACTCACATGAAATCAAAAGACCTATAAACCTTAAAGGGTTTCATTCCCACTCTGCCTTCTTTTTTTAAATGTTATTCCCCGTCAGTGTTTCTGTGACGACTCAGCCCCAGCAGCCCCAGGGGACAGGACAGAGAGACGAGAAGGAGTGGAAGTGCCCTTTGACTAAGTGGGCATTAAATGTTGGCTAACAACCGAGCGACGCTGCGTGACTGGAGAGAGGGGGAAAGTTAAAAAGAAAGAAAGAAGAGCTTTTCAATATGAGCATTCATGTAGTTTTGACAGCAGCAATTTATCACGGCTATGAAAGGCGGCTCTGCCTCCCCCGCTGAAAGGCAGCTTGGTTAAACTTTTACCTGCCCCTCTGAAAGGGGATCGCTGTGCCGCGCCCGGGGGAGGGGGATCGCTGTGCCGAGAACAGGGGGGATCGCTGTGCTGCGGCCAGGAGGGGATCTCTGTGCCGCGGCCGGGAGGGATCTGTGCCGTGGCCGGGGGAGTGGGATCGCTGCGCCGAGACCAGGGGGGATCGCTGTGCCGTGGCCGGAGGGGATCGCTGTGCCGCTGCCGGGGGAGTGGGATCTCTGTGCCGCTGCCGAGGGGGGTGATCGCTATGCCGCTGCCGAGGGGGGGGATCGCTGTGCCGCGGCCGGGGGAGTGGGATCGCTCCCCGCTCCGGTGATGCATCTTTCCACAGGGGCTAGGGGGAAGGGAGGGGAGGTGGTTCCCAAACAGCTTGTGCCCATCTGTTCTGCACAGAGAAGAAAGCCTGACAAGGAAGGGGGAGGGAGCGTGTGAGCCAGCCAGCCGAGGCTTTTCCGGATGCTCGCACTGCGTTGGGAATGCGGCGATGTGATGGGAGCGAGGTTGGGGATTGCTCTCCCCCCACCAGCCCTGGAGGTGCTGCAAGTTGTCTCTGAGGCTTTCGCTCACCCTGCCCTTAGCTGCCCTAGAATGATGAGAGATTATGGAGCAATGTTCCTAAGCTGCTGTTTTGGAGTGTCCAGCAGCAGCAGCACGGCGGAAGCCTGGGGGTGAAGGAGGCACCATGCCAGGATGTTACAGAATCACAGAAACATCCAGGTTGGCAAAGGATCACCAAGTCCAACCTATCACCTCACTCTACAAGATTCACCTTAAACCATATTCCTAAGCATCATGTCCAAAGAGTGCAGGAGACACCATGCCAGGATGTCACAGAATCACAGAATCATCCAGGTTGGAAATGCCCCCCAGGATCACCAAGCCCAACCTATCACCCTGCTCTGTAAGATTCACCTGAAACCATATCCCTAAGCACCACATCCAAATGACCCTGAAACACCTCCAGGGTGGGTGACTCCACCACCTCCCTGCGCAGCTCATTCCAGTGCCTGACAACTCTCTCTCTGAAAAACTTTTTCCTAATATCCAATCCAAACCTCAGCTTCAGGCCATTCCCTCTTGTTCTGTCTCCAACTACCTGTGAGAAGAGACCAGCTCCAACCTCTTCACAATGTCTTTTCAGGTAGTTCTAGACAGCAATGAGGTCTCCCCTCAGCCTCCTTTATGCAAAATGTCCTGCAAGAACCAATCTAGGCATCTCTAGAAATTGTTTGTAAGCAGCAGGAGGGATTATATTGAGGAGAAAAACTGCAAACCCACACCCCAAGTATATTCAGCTTCAATATTCTTTCAGCCCAGGGCTTTTCACGAGGGAAAGTGTTGGTTCTGCAGCAGCTCATAGCAGGTAGGAGCCCAGGCTGGCTGGGATCCCATGTGGAGGCTGCTTTTTGTCATATTCCTCCACAGATTGAAGATGCCCTGAAAAAATAACCTTCCACTGAGAGTAATGATCCATCCAAATTAAATCATTCCACTGCAAAGAGTGGATTTTGTTGCAGTTTTCAATGGAATGGTTAACAGCTTCCTCAGCCACCTTTTTTTCTTTTTTTTTCTTTCCCTGTAACCAGCTGCTATGGGCCTACACTGTCCTGCAGTTCCAATATTTTATTCCTAAAAGCATGCCATGCAAATGGCTTTGTTTTACATAGTGTGAGAGAAGCTAAGCAATAACAATAATAATAAAAAGTAAAACTTTTCGTCCTCATCAAAGTGAAACTTATCCAAAACTTTGGGATTTTCCACTTTTTTTTTTTTCTTTCTTTCTCCCTCCCTCACCCACCCCTCCCTCCTCAACGCAGATAGAATGACATTGTGAAACCTCAGATGAGCAGCCCCATCTGACTCCTCGCCTGCCTGCACATCCATCAGCACCTGCCCCTGTTTAAGCGTGAGCAGGACAATTTATATTGTTAGAGAGAGGAATGTGCTAAAGCATTTCCCATGTTGCAGGATGAAATCCAGCAGTGCTGTCTCACCAGCCAGCTCCCGTTCAAACAGCTAAACAATTCCCTGCCTGTGACATGGTACACTGAGTGGTCAGGGGTGTGTAGTTACACAGCAAAGAGCTGGACTCACCTAACTGTAACCGTCTCAGATTTAGGCTTCTTTTTAAAGTTGATAATCTGGTTTCACTCTAGTCGTGAGAGAGGTGAAGAGGGATGTAGAACTGTAAAAGAAAATTTCTTCCAGTGATGTTTAACGTCATTGTCAGCGACATGCACAGAGGATCCTAGCGGGAGGTGTCCCTGCCTATGGCACAGGGGGGTTGGAACTGGAGGAACTTTGAGGTTCCTTCCAACCTAAACCATTCTCTGATTCTCTGATACTCTGATTCTATGATTCTAATAGTAAGGTCCTGCACCTGGGTTGTCGCAATCCCAAGCGCAACTCCAGGATGGGTGACGAGTGGTTGGAGAGCAGCCCTGAGGAAAAGGACCTGGGGGTCTGAGTTGATGAGAAGCTCAACATGAGCCTGCAGTGTTCACACACAGCCCAGACAGCAACTGTGTGCTGGGCTGCATTAAGGGAACTGTGGCCAGCAGGGCAAGGGAGGGGATTCTGCCCCTTTGCTCTGCTCTCCTCAGACCCCACCTGGAGTACTGTGTGCAGTTCTGGAGCCTGCACATGGAAGGACATGGAACTGCTGGAGAGAGTCCAGAGGAGGGCCACGAAGATGCTCAGAGGGCTGGAACAGCTCTGCTATGAGGACAGGCTGAGAAAGTTGGGGCTCTGAAGCCTGGAGAAGAGAAGGCTTTGAGGAGACCTTATAGTAACCTTCCAGTATCTGAAGGGGGCTACAGGAAGGCTGGGGAGGGACTATTGACAAGGTCTTTTAGTGAGAGGATGAGGAGTAATGGGTTTAAACTGGCAGAGGAGGGATTGAAATGGGATGTTAGAAGGAAGTTCTTTATCATGAGGGTGGTGAGACAGTGGCACAGGTTGCCCAGGGAGGCTGTGGCTGCTCCCTCCCTGGAGGTGTTCAGGGCCAGGTTGGATGAGGTCTTGAGCGACCTGATCTAGTGGGAGGTGTTCCTGCCTATGGCGGGGGGTTGGAACTGGCTGAGCTTTGAGGTCTCTTCCCACCTAAACCATTCTATGATTTTCTGATTCTATGATTCTCCCTTAAATGCAATCACAGGATCACAGAACCCCAGCCTGGTGGAGGCTGAACCTTTGGAGATCATCTAGTCCAAACCCCCTGCCAAAGTAGGGTCACCCACAGTAGGCTGCTCAGGATCACAATGTCCAGGTGGGTTTGGAACCTCTCCAGAGGAGAAGACTCTATAATCTCTCCAGGCAGCCTGCTTCAGGCCTCCTGCACTCTCACAGGAATGTTTTTCCTCATGTTCAGATGGAACCTCCTGGGTTCCAGTTTGCTCCTTGTCCAGTCCCTGAGCACCATTGCAGAGTCTTGCCCCATCCTCTTGTCCCTTACACTTTACCTCTTGCTGAGCATTCAGAAGATCCCCTCTCAGGCTGCTCTTCTCCATGCTAAACAGCCTCAGGTCTCTCAGCCTTAGCTCCTCACAGAGATGCTTCAGGCCCCTCAGCATCTTCATAGCCTCTCTCCAGTAGGTCCCTGTCTCTTGAACTGGGGAGCCCAGCACAGGTCCCAGTACTCCAGACATAGCCTCACTAGTGCAGAGTAGAGGGGGATGATGATCTCGCTCAACCTACTGTCCACACTCATCTTAACACACCCCAGGAGACAATTGGACCCCCTGGTCACAAGCCCATGACTGGCTTGTGGGCACCCATGTCCACCAGCACTCCCAGCTCCTTTGCAACACAGCTGCTTCCCAGCAGGTCACCTCTCACCTCTAGTAGTGCCAACAGCTCAGACATGGCAGAAGGTAGCTGAGGGTGAAATTAAGCTCACCTCACACTTTGGGAAAAGAAGTTTGGAGCTAGGCACTTTTGTTTAGCTGGTAACCTGAAATGCACAACTGCTGTCTCTCGTTATTGACAAAAAAAACTTGCTCAGATTCAGAAATGCTTAAACTCACTTCTAGCTCCTGCAAGGAAAGTTCTAGCCAGAAACTCGATGCATCCTTCTGGCACTCTATAGGCACCTCAGACTTTGGGAATAGAATAGGCACTTTTATTTAGCTGGTAAACTCTGCATGTTTAGTTCCTGGACAAAAGCTGCAGGACATGTGATCCATAGCAGCACAAGTTGTTCTAAAGCCTGCTCTGGGAGCCCTCATGCCAGTGCCTATGACTGCATTACACTGGAAGCAGAAGGAGCATTAAGTGCACAGATATTCCCACCAGGCTTTTCATGTCATTAATTGGTGATCTTCTGATGGTGAAATAACATTTTTCCCCACCCCCCTCCTTCACATTTCTTATTTCATTATCCCCAGTTCAATACACATCAGTGCAGTATGAGGCAAACTAGTTAGATATATTAGGAATTATTTAAATTAGAGAGAGATGTATGGGTAGTTAAATACTCAGTCTTCTATTCTACCCTAATTACGTATCAAATTACACTCAAATTATACCCAAATATAGATGTAGGGAGGTAGCCCTGAAACCTCCAGGAGGTATCAGTGGGAGAAGGTGAAATTAAGCAGGTGGTGCAAGTAGATCTGAACTAATGCAATATGAAAACTACAGGATGAGCATTTTCCTTTGTGTCCTATCGCCAGCATTTGGTTAAACAAGACTCAGTAACAAATGAGTGTTCTCTGAGCCCGGAAGAAGCAGTTTGTTTTATTAATGCAAGAGACTTTTGCTCTTGATTTTAGCATCGTTGGGATTCTCATCCCTCTTTGTGAGAGCAACGCTGCAGGCAGGTTGCAGTGCCCAGCAATCAGATGTCTCTGGAACAGAAAGCTTTGTCTCTCAGGCCACTTCCCACTGGTCAGATTTCAGCTCCTAGTTAGAATCATAGAATCGGATATCTTCCAGGGTTGGAAGGGACCACAAAGATCACCCAGTTCCAACCCCCCTGCCATGCCCAGGGACACCCTACCCTAGATCAGGCTGCCCACAGCCTCGTCCAGCCTGGCTGCAAACACCTCCAGGGATGTGGCCCCAAACACCTCCCTGGGCAACCTGTTCCAGAGCCTCACCACTCTCATGCTCAACAACTTCCTCCTCTCATCCAATCTGAATCTCCCCACCTCCAGCTTTGCTCCATTCCCCTACCTGAGAGCCTAAAATGTTCCTTCCCAGCTTTTTTTTAGGCCCCCTTCAGATACAGGCCACAAGAAGGTCACCTGGGAGCCTTCTCTTCTCCAGACTGAACAGACCCAACTCTTTCAGTCTGTCCTCATAGCAGAGGTGCTGCAGCCCTCTGAGCATCCTCGTGGCCCTTCTCTGGACACTCTCCAGCGTGTCCACATCCCTCTTGTCCCAGGTGCTCCAGAACTGGGTGCAGTACTCCAGGTGGGGTCTCAGCAGGAGAAGAGAGTAGCAAACTCTGCAGCTGTAGGACACATCATCATTCTCTTCCTTTTGTAAGAGGAAAAACCTCCCTCAGGTTTATCTCAGTCTGAGATAAAACCCCCAAACAAAACCCCAAGCCTGACAGCATGACATTTATGGTCTTGAAGCACCTCAGGATCCACCATCCATGCTCTTGTGATAGTAAGAATATCTCTGAGGCAGAGAGCGATAACAGCAGGTCTCAGAGTGAGAGAAGCAGATTCTCACTTCACATCTGAGGTGTCTCTCCCCATCAGCTGCTGCTGGAGAGATAGACAAAAATATACTGTAAACAGAGGGATGGTCCCTGCCTCTTTATTCATCATCCCGCATCCAGCATCAGGAGGAAGCAGAGTGCAGCCTATAAATAAGAGCTGCTTGTCACAGCAGATGTGGAGACCTTGGCTCAGGCTGCAGCAAGACAGAACTCAGCAAATGGTGGGGCATGTCACAGACACTCTTCCCCACCCTGACAGCAACAGAGGCTGGCTTCTGTGCGTCGCTGGAGCTCAAGGCATTTGTGAAACTGAAGCCCAGCCTGTGTGCTGCAGAGCATCCCTCCTGAGCAGTAATAAGTGCAGCACTGGTGTCAGACTAGACAAGCGTCTAGGAGGAATGACACAGAGAGAACTGACAGCAGGGCATGGAGGAAAGCACTGCAGGACCTGTGGTGAGCTCCTTTAGATGATTTTCTGTGATCCTCTGAGTCTCTTCAGTGTGCACCTATCAATTATGTGAACTCAGAGGAATAAAGGGTGAGGGACAGACACATTGGGCAAGAGGCACTGGGCACAAATTGGAAAACAGGAGGTTCCATCTGAATGTGAGGAAAAACTTCTTTGCTAGGAGGGTTCCAGCACCTTGAAGCAGGCTGCCCAGAGGGGTTGTGAAGTTTCCCTCTCTGGAGAGATTTCAAATCCACCTTGCCATGTTGATCCTGGGCAACTTGCTGTGGATGACCCTGTATCAGCAGAGTTGTTGGATTAGAAGATCTTCAGAGGTCTCTTCCAACCTTCATCAGGCTGAGATTCTGTGATAATGCAGTGAGGTCAGAGGAATGCTGGCTGGGGAGCATCTCCAACATGCCTCTCACTAGTGCAGATTTGAAAAGAAGATGATTTTGCACAAAGAAGCCCCAGTGCTGGTTTTGAAGCTAAGTAAGCAGCAAGGCTCAGGTCCTCCAGGGCATCAGACTGCCACTGAGAAGGATATCCCAAGACAAAGGCAGTTGGTTACTTTGGCCTCAGAGGAATTCAGGAAGCAAAGCTGATGCTAGCATTGCTGAGGCTAATTTGGAGCTGAAAGCTTATCTGGCCTCTCTGGATCACCTGCAATCAGTTTTCCCTGCAATTCTGGAAGAAACCAGAGAGAGACCAGCCCATTTGCTGATGGACTCTGACCTCCCTGGGAGCTCCATAGCAAAGCCAGAGAGGAGGTCATGGTAGAGCTGCAGAAGTCCTCCAGCCCACACTGCCCTTGAAATGAGAGCAATGGAGAGGATACCAACACTTCAGGCACCCAGCAAACCCCAGCTCTATTTCACGGGATAATTGCCACTAACCAGAAGTAAACATGCACAGATATTTTTGTATATCCTGTGCAAATTATATATTTGCATGGAACTGACAGATGTAGACTTCACATTTTTTCATGTTGTTATGGAGCAACTCAGCAAATAGTAATAAATATTTGGCTTTTGCAAATGAAACATTTTTTTTTTCTGTGCTGCACCAATGGGCAGGGTAACAAACACTCACTGACAAGAAGCTTGCTTTGCCTTGGCTTAGAATTGTAGAATCAAGCAGGTTGGAAGAGACCTCCAAGCTCATCCAGTCCAACGTAGCACCCAGCTCTACCCAATCAACTATACTATGGCACTAAATGCCCCATCCAGGCTTTGCTTGAACACCTCCAGGGATGGTGACTCCACCACCTCCCTGGGCAGCCCATTCCAATGCCAATCACTCTCTCTGGCAAGAACTTCCTCCTAACATCCAGCCTATACCTCCCCTGGCACAACTTGAGACTGTGTCCCCTCATTCTGATGCTGGGTGCCTGGGAGAAGAGACCAACATCACCTGGCTACAACCTCCCTTCAGGTAGTTGTAGAGGGCAATGAGGTCTGCCCTGAGCCTACTCTTCTCCAGGCTAAACAACCTCAGCTCCCTCAGCCTCTCCTCACAGGGCTGTGCTCCAGGACTCTCACCAGCCCTGGTGCCCTTCTCTGGACACGTGCCAGTACCTCAACATCTCTCTTGAATTGAGAGGCCCAGAACTGAACACAGCACTCAAGGTGTGTCCTGACCAGTGCCAAGTACAGGGGCAGAATAACCTCCCTGGTCCTGCTGGCCACACTGTTCCTGATCCAGGCCAGGATGCCATTGGCTCTGCTGCCCACCTGGGCACACTGCTGGCTTGTGTTCAGCTACTGTCTACCAACATCCCCAAGTCCCTCTCTGCCTCGCTGCTCTCCAGACACTCTGCCTCCAGCTTGTAGCACTGCTTGGGAGTAGCTCTTCTTGAGGCAGCTCTTGTTGGGCTGTACTGCTGGGGGGTGTGTGAGTGTAGGACAAGCAGCAGTGGCGTGGTGTAGATGTTCTGATCCAAGCCAGGTTTATTGGTGGCTCTAGGTTGCGCTAAGACTCAGAATGGATGGAAGTTGATAAATGAAGCTTTATATTTACAGCAAGTCTCAATATACAAGCAGATATTTACAATGTATAACAGATATTTACAGATATATACAGTGAAAGGTAATACAGAAACACCACAGCCCTCCCAGAGACCAAAATCCCTAAGAGGGTTTTCTAACCACCCCTACCACCTTTCCCCCCTTCCTCAATCTTATCTCACCAGCTGTTGATGCAGCAGATAGGCAAAGGTAGATGGGCCAGGGGGGTTAGCAGTAGGAAAGGAGTGGAATTATTAAGAATCAGCTACAAAAGGCAGGGAGAAAGGAGCCATGCAAGAGACAGCCACAGCCCAGAGAGGTCTGAAACCATCTCACTTATCTATATTTGGGTTACAACTCTTAAAACATATTTTTTATTTTATTTTTTATATTTTCTTTCTCAGTAAAGCTGTGAGTGAAGTGAAATCATGTGTTTTCCTCTCTCAGCCTATAGCCTAATTTCTAACTCAAATCCTCTAATTAGTTCAAACCAGCACATATATATATATAAAAAACATATTTTATATCCTTATATATAAAATAAGAGTTTTTACTATAAAATGCTTTTCATTCCTAACAGAGAATTTTTCTTGCCCCTGATATTTAAGCCCTCTGCTGTGCCTGCCCCTTTCACACTCAGCAGGAGCAGGACCTGAATATGTACCCTGCATGGCTTTTCACACCACTGGTCCTTTGCACACCACAGTGGGGAAGGAAAAAAAAACCAACAAATCTATTTGCATCCAATCAACTGAGCAGTTGAGGTGCTGAAACTGGGAGAGCAAATGAGTTTATTGGATTATCATTGCAGAAGTTAATAAAGAATTAATTTCTCTTCGTGTGACATCCACAGGCAGTTATTTCAGTGGCCTGTCCGTTTCCACAAAGCCAAGTATTTGTCAAGTGTCAGACTCAATTCCCCTGACCCAGGCCTCCTCAATAATTCTGGATTAGGAATACCCTTAAATGACATTACAAAAATTTTATTCCAAGATGCATTGAGCTCCTGGGACTACTCAGGAATTTCAGGTTAGTGAAGGTTATGTAGTCAGCAAGAGCTTGTGGGATAGAAGATCTGGAATGCAAGGGCACAGTGTGCAATGTTTTTTTTTTTTTGTGACAGTGGGAAGCAAGAAAGAAGCAGCTGACTTCCAAAAGGAGATCTTCTCTTCTGTTCCCCTCCCCTGGAACTGAGGCAAAGAGGCTTTATCTGCATTGCAAAATAGTTTAGCCAGGGTGATCTCCAGCCAAAGAAATGCTATGGTGCCACTGCAGGGAGAACAGCATGGGTGCTGGGAGGAGGAGGAGGAGGAGGAGGAGGAGGCAGAATAAAGCCATCAGTTGCTGCTCTGGGAATGAAGTGCTATAAAACATCTTCGTTCAAAGGGAGTTGAAATTCCTGCACATTCCCAACTGCTAAGTCAGATATAAAAGATATAAAGATAAAAAGTCAGATATAAAGAGGAAACTCATTTTTTGTTTTCCCTTACTTGATAGATTTAGACTAGATATAGTCTAGATACAGACTAGATATGGGGTAGACTAGATATTAGGATAAACAGATGAGGTGGAAGTTGTCTAGATAAATAAGCTAGATAGAAGGAAGAATTTTTTTTTCACACTGAAGGTGGTGAGATACTGGCCCAAGTTGCCCAGAGAGAGGTGGTAGATGCCTCATCCCATTCCAGGTCAGGTTCAATGGGGCTCTGAGCAACCTGCTCTACTTGCAGACATTGCTGCTGTCTGCAGGGGGATCAGACTGGGTGACCCTGAAATGCTCCTTCCAACCCAGACCGTTCTGTGATTCTATGATTTACCCCTGACCACCTGAAACAAAAAGCATACAGAGCCTCCTTTCATTCCTCTAAATGGGAGAGAGTGCAGGCTGGGTCTTAGCTAAGTACAGCACTGTAGACAAAAGGAAAAAAGGCGGGAGGGGGCGGGGAGAAATCCATTTGCATTACATCAGAGAAAAAAAAAAAAAGAGAATCCTTGTGCATACATTGACTTTATTGGATTTCAAGGTTATATGAAAATGGAAAGCTAGATGGTAATCAGTGGGAAGAGGTGTTGAACACTGGACCCCTTTGGTTGGGATATTACACCTCTAAAATGTAAATGGACACTCTCAAACATAGTTTTAATCACTATTAATTTTTTTGTTTGAAGGAGTCACTCCATCATCTCAAACAAATGAATTTTCTTCCCTCCCCTCCACCTCCTCCACTTCTTGCCTTCCTCCTTATCACCAGGACTTTATGAGTGCTTCCACCCCACTTTCTGATTAAAGCTAGGGGAAAAAAAAAACCATCCCTGAGAGTCAGGGGCCAGGATCTTCAGCTGGGAATCTGGCCCTGCAAGTGTCTGCATGTGAAGAAAACAAGGAGCTGGCTGTGTGCTTCTCTTCTGACTCCATACCTGTCTTCTTTAATGATGTGGGAGATGGCTGTGAGCAAAGCCTGGGAACCAGAGTGGTCATTTCCCACCCTTGCTCTCGGGAAATAACTCACTAATAACTCACTGCCCAGAAAGGCTTGTGTAGCTCTAAGATCAAGACCTGGATTCAGCTCACCAAACCTTATGGCCTGAAAAATGTCTAGGGTGCAATTTTATTTATTTATTTATTCCCCCCCTCCCCTTGCTGAGAAGTTTGTGACTAATCCATGTTTGCAGTCTAGACTTCCTTGGCTGCCCTGGGAAAAAAACAGAGATCTCCACAAACTGATTCATCTGCTCTAGACAGAAAGGAAACTTCCTTTGCAGGAGTTCTTGTAGCTGTGCTAGCAGTGGGGATGATCACCCCAGAGGCTGAGAGATATGGCCCTGACTGTAGCTCTGTCCTAGCTGCCCACAATTTGCCACCAGGACCAAAGAAACTTCAAACTAGAGGCAGCTTCAGCTATACCAAGGATCTTCACCACCTCTTTTCTCCTCCTCTCTGCCCAGATTATCCTGAGTGGGCAACACAACATGACTGCACCCCTGCTTCTGGCAGGCAAAGGTACAGCAAAGCTCTTTCCCCCCTAAATAATTCCCATTGAGGTATCTTGGAAGGGAAAAAGTGATTGACAAAAAATGGGATGGGGTGACACAAGCTCCTGTAACACTTTATAGATCTTCTTGACATCACAGAATCATAAAATGATTTAGGTTGGAAGGGACCTCAAAGTCCAGTTCCAACCCCCCGCCATAGGCAGGGACACCTCCCACTNGCTCAAGGCCTCATCCAACCTGGCCTTGAACACCTCCAGGGAGGGAGCAGCCACAACCTCCCTGGGCAACCCGTGCCTGTGTCTCACCACCCTCACGGTGAAGAACTTCTTCCTAACATCCAGTTTCAATCTCCCCTCTGCCAGTTTAAACCCATTCCTCCGCATCCTGTCATTACAAGACTTTGTGAATAGTCCCTGCCCAGCCTTCCTGTAGGCCCCTTTCAGACACTGGAAGGCCACTCCAAGGTCTCCTGGAAGCCTTCTCTTCTGCAGATTGCAGAGCCCCAACACTTTCAGCCTGTCCTCATAGCAGAGCTGCTGCAGCCCTCTGAGCATTTTGGTGGCCTCCTCTGGACTGGCTCCAACAGTTCCATCTTCTGTTTGTGCTGGGGGCTCCAGAACTGCACACAGTGCTCCAGGTGGGGTGTGAGGAGAGCAGAGCAAAGGGGCAGAACCCCCTCCCTTGCCCTGCTGGCAACACTTCTCTAAATGCAGCCCAGGACATGGCTGGCTGTCCCAGTTGTTGCATCTTCCAAGTTCAACCTGTTTATGCGATGTTATCCACCTCCAACTTCCTTCTCCAGGTGAAATTCCAGGCCCTGATTTCTTTGGCATCATCTCAAGATCCACCATCTCCAGCCTTGGTCTTGTCACCTGTGGCTGATGGAGGGGGAGGAAGATGAGCGCCCAAGCAGCATTTCTGCTGCAACCATTGTCAATGGCAGCAGCTTCTGGGCTGGGCAATGGAAGTTTGCACTAGCAGCGAGACTTTGGTAGAGCTTAGAGCAGCTCTGTTTGCATGGCTGCGTCCTGAGGTATCCTGGAGGGCAGGGCAGGAACACACCAAAACAGGGGCTGTGCCTGAGGAAGAGGTTCTGTGACAGCAATGTTTGCCTTTCTGTGGCTGGGTGCCACTTGAAATGTGATTATTGTGGAGCCACTTAGTTCTATGGCAGAAAAAGAGATCTGAGGGATAACCTTCTCCTTTCCCCCAGCAGAGTCTCAAGAGGTGACACTGATTTAGAGCTTGATCAGCCTCCTTGCATTGAAGCTCCTTTAATCTCTTTTTCCTTCTTTTCTTGGCAGAAAACTTCATTTTCTTAATAATAGAGAACAAGTTCTGAAATTCCTCCCAGCCAGGACTATTTGGGATGGGTTGGAGCCTTGGGTCTCAAAGCTAGCCCCAGGGTCTGATTTGTTGTCTTGGGCTGATAGAGCCTGGTACCTAGACAAGAATTGTGGGCAATGTTAAAATAGACTAGACTAGACTAGACTAGAATAGAATAAAGCAGGTTGGAAGAGACCTCCAAGCTCATCCAGTCCAACCTAGCACCCAGCCTTATCCAATCAATGAGACCATGGCACTAAGTGCTCCATCCAGTCCTTTCTTCGACACCTCCAGGGACAGTGACTCCACCACCTCCCTGAGCAGCCCATTCCAATGGCAAACCACTCTCTCTGGGAAGATCTTCCTAATATATATGTTTGTGAGGGAATTTGCCTTGCCTGTTGAGGGTGAAGAGTGAGGTTTCAGAAGCAGGGCTCACTTGGGCTGATGGCATCTAAAACATGGATCTGGACAACCACAGATGAAGCTACTTCCAGGAGTTAATTTTGAGCTTCATTTTTCCTTCTTTTGTGCTGCTTCCAGCAGGATTTGAGCACTGTGCCCCTAAATCTCCCTTCTCCATCCTACTGCCAGGGGATCAGAGATGGTGTTGACTGTTCCCAGCTGAGATGGAAGAGCAGCACCATAGAGGTGGTGAGAGCTGGGAGCGTACAGGAGAGTGATGCATGTGGGAGAAGGAGTCATAGAATCATCTAGGCTGGAAAAGACCTTTAAGGTCATTGAGTCCAACTGCGAAAAGAGGAGCAGCTTCTGTCCCCAACTCACTGGTGATGGACAGGGCCCTCACAGCTGGGGACAGGTTAAACTTTAACCAGCCCCACTCAAAGCCTTCCCTAGTCCAGCTATTGACTGCAGTGCCGAAGTGGAGCCTGAGTAATGAGGATGCTGAGCTGCTGGGTGGCATGTGGGTGAGAATGAGGAGATGCTTTTCCATGTCCCTCCTCCAGCCTTCTGGGATGCTGCCTGGTAGGACATCAGGAGCCTTTGGGAAGGTACCTGCCCCATCCTACCTGTGTGGGTGCACCCTGGCGCAGAGCATCCTTGGAGAATGGCTTTGTCCCTGGGTTGCATCTCTCTGTCTCTGGAAGCTGCAGGACCCTGATGAATGACTCCCATATCCTGAACAAAAAGTCTCCCTAACAGTTTTAGTGTGCTTGTGTCCCCCTAGTTAAGATAAATTAGACAGGCTAATGAGACTGATTAGTCTTTAGCTGCGACCCTTGGCCTTTAGGATGTACTTTGAGCTAATAGAGAGAATGGGGATTATAGGCGGTGATAATGTGCTTGTGTTGGCCTTTTAAAGGAAAACACATTTATTGCTACTTAGAGGAAATTGATCTAATTGTGCTGGAAGCATTTCTATGGACTGAACATGGAATTTTTATTAAGTAGGTGACTCAGGTTCAGCCAGGATTGCCAGATTCGAAACGGGCAGGAGATATTTCAAGAAGATTCCACCTGGAAACCCCTTTGGCTGCTTCTCCAGCTGATAACGAGCTTTACTCAGCCTGACTTTGATCTGCTGCTCTGCATGTCAGCTGTCGGAGCTCTAGGAACTTGGACTGCAATCCCCAGGTCTGGTGGCTCAGGTCCAAACTAACAAATCATCAAAGACAACCAGTTGTGTTTGCATGTTTACCAAGGGCTCCAGTATTTGATTCCCTTCTCCTCCCTCTGCAGAACAAAATGGTTCCCTTAGATACAGGGATCCCCGGAGGCAAAGGAGGAAACAACATCATGCAGCCAGTGTGGAGAACAGCAGGGTGCTCAGGGGCCTCCTCTTCTCCTAAAGAGAAGGTTTGGTTTCATAGCCCAAAGCCTCCCATTTTCTGCTTTGTCCACAAAAGAAGCAGCTCTGCTCCTGAAAGCTTTCTCCAGTTATATCAGCTGGACTGACAAAAGGTCCTGCTTCTTCCTCTAAGTTTTGCCCTCATGGGCTGATGATTTAGGAGCATCTGTTCCTCCCTTCCAATGCATTTGGCAGGTCCAGCTGGTTTCCAGCAAGCTTTGATGAAGTGCTGCTCTCCTATCCCCTTTGACGAGCAGTTCTGCTGGGGAGAGAGAGCAATACTGCAGTGGGGCAAATCTCTGCTCACGCAAATTCTGGCGTCTGAGGCATTTATAAGAGCTCTTAGAAATGCTTCAGGCTTGAGGAAGGCCTTAACTGGACATTCCCAGACAGCAAAATCCATAAGAATCCGGGCATTCCAAGGGCAAAGTTTACTTTCATCAGAGTTGCTTTGGCCCCCTACTGCATTGGGATGCAGATGCATGACTATCACAGAATTATAGGATGGTTTGGCTTGGAAGGGACCTTTAAAGGTCATTTAGTCCAACCCTCTGCAGTCATCAGGGACACCTTCATCTAGATCAGGTTGCTCAGATCCCCATCCAACCTGACATGGAATGGTTCCAGGGAGGGGCATCTACCACCTCTCTGGGCAGCCTGGGCCAGTGTTTCGTCACCATCAGTGTAAAAAGTCCATTCCTATATTGTCTTAACACCCACATGGACACTGGAGGACCCAAGCCAAGGTTGACACAAACACCACATCTCTCCAGAGCTGGAAGGCATGAGGCTGTAAGTCTTCTGACAGTGACAGTGCCCAACTGAGCTGCATGACAGCCAGTGCCAGCCTGGGATCCCAGCAGTAATGACTCACTTGCTTTGCATCTGGACCACAGTGGATTTTTGTAAATGCTGTTTAAGCCTCCTCACATCTCAAATCCACCCTCCACCTTCTCAGCCTGGAAGAGCTTGCTGCCTGCATTCCCCACACTTCATCTCTAGGTCACAGGAAGCCTTTTTCCATCTGACTCCAGAGGGAACTAAAGTGAGTTTATAGAATCATAGAATCAGTCAGGGTTGGAAGGGACCACAAGGATCATCTAGTTCAAACCCCCCTGCCATGCCCAGGGACAGCTTACCCTACATCAGGCTGCCCACAGCCTCTGCCAGCCTGCCCTTAAACATCTCCAGGGAACTGGCCCTAACCATCTCCCTGGGCAACCCGTTCCAGGCTCTCACCACTCTCTTGCTCAACAACTTCCTCCTCACATCCAATCTGAATCTCCCCACCTCCAGCTTTGCTCCATTCCCCCTAGTCCTGGCACTACCTGAGAGCCTAAAAAGTCCCTCCCCAGCCTTCCTGTAGCCCCCTTCAGATACTGGAAAGTTACTATAAGGTCTCCTCGAAGCCTCCTCTTCTCCAGACTGCACAGCCCCAACTCTTTCAGTCTGTCCTCATAGCAGAGGTGCTGCAGCCCTCTGAGCATCCTCGTGGCCCTTCTCTGGACACTCTCCAGCGTGTCCACATCCCTCTTGTAAGGTGTGCAAATCCCCATGGCAGCCTCCTTCTACCTGTGAGTTTCTCATATGCTTTCTGCATTTCACCAGAACAGCCAACCACCAGCAGCTCAGAATGTTCTGTCATGCAGATCAAATCACACAAACCCCCC
>VWZI01003571.1:168197-180842 GCA_013396835.1 Psilopogon haemacephalus | reverse complement strand
ACCCCCCCCCCCCCCCAAAACAACCCTGGGCAAGTTGTAAGGTTACCCCTTGGAACTCAAGTGAACCCACATTGGTTTATTATATGGAACTCCTTCCCCTCTGACATCATCCAGGCATCAATCAGGATAATCCTGGGCATTTTCCATGTTCAAGCACACAGCAGTAAATGGTCTTATCACTCTTTACAGCCATGGTGACTGAGATCTGACTCAGACAAGGTCAAAGTGGATCCATGAGGCTGAGAACACAGCAGCCTTCCCCACCTATGAGTTGGTGCCACTCTGCTGAGAAGAGATACAACTGATCAAAGGTTTGAGGCACAGCCCTGAAGGCAGTGGAAGGAGTCTTCAGCAGCCACAAATCGCTTTACAATGCTCTGCTGGGTATGATAAGTCCTGTACTTTGCCACTTTTCCATGTAGGGCTTGAAGGTTCTGAGAAACCAGAGAGCAGATGTAGTAGTAGGCTCAGATGAGCAGGATCCACAGCTGGCATAACACCAGCTGACATTTGGAGAGCAGCTGTCACCATCTCTATCAGCTGTCCTGGTGTCACCCAAATGGAACAGGAAGAGCAGCCAAGCTTCCACCTGCAGCTGCATCACTGGAGAGAATACCACACAACCACAACTTCTCTGGGCAACCTATTCCAGTCTCTCTCCCTCCTCGCTATGAGGAATTTCTTCCTTGTATCTAATCTAAATCTCCCCTTTTTGTGTTTGTAATCATTGCCAGAATTGTTGCCCCATTACTGCCCTTCCTGAGAAAGGGCCTCTCCCTCTCTTTCCATGAAGCACTGAAAGGCCATGGTAAGGTCTCCCTTGGAGCCTTCTCCTCTCCAAGCTGAACAACTCCAACTCTGAATTTCAGTCTCTGGCTGGACAGGGCCTTTAACAACCTGGGCTAGTGGAAGGTGCTCCAGCCTAGTTGGTAGAATGAGAATCATAGAATCATAGAATCATAGAATCAATCAGGGTTGGAAGGGACCACACGAATCATCCAGTTCCAACCCCCCCGTCATGCCCAAGGACACCCTACCCTACATCAGGCTGTCCACAGCCTCAGCCAGCCTGGCTGCAAACACCTCCAGGGATGTGGACCCAACCACCCCCATGGGCAACCTGTTCCAAGGTCTCACCACTCTCATGCTGAAAAACTTCCTCCTCACATCCAATCTGAATCTCCCCACCTCCAGCTTTGCTCCATTCCCCCTAGTCCTGGCACTACCTGAGTGCCTAAAAAGTCCCTTCCCAGCCTTCCTGTAGCCCCCTTCAGATACTGGAAAGTTACTATAAGGTCTCCTCGAAGCCTCCTCTTCTCCAGACTGCACAGCCCCAACTCTTTCAGTCTGTCCTCGTAGGAGAGGTGCTGCAGCCCTCTGAGCATCCTCGTGGGCCTTCTCTGGACATGCTCCAGCATGTCCACATCCCTCTTGCAATAGAGGCTCCAGAACTGGATGCAGTACTCCAGGTGGGGTCTCAGCAGGGAGCACTAGAGGGGGAGAATCTCCTCCCTCGACCTGCTGGTTACACTTCTGATGCAGCCCAGGCTATGGTTTTCTTTCTGGGCTGCAAGTGCACACTGCTGGCTCATGTTGAGCTTCTCTTCCACCAGCATCCCCAACTAGAGGATGTTTAAGGTCCCTTTCAACAACAAAAAAAAAAAACCCTACTCTGATTCCTCAAAAAGAACTGAGAATCACAGCTTCACATTCCCTGTTGGTTAAGTATCTCTGTTGCAGACACCCAAGGAGATTCAAGTCCTGCACACTGCATTGGAGCTTTCAATGGGAAAAAAAAAAAAGCAGGAACAATATTTAGGTCCAAATCCATATTACTTCAGCACTGCTCCTGCCAAAACACATGTGAGTATGGCTATGTGAGCACTGGACTGAGAAGGGCTGGCCATGAGCAAGGCTACCTGTGATACACTGTCTTTACTTCAGGGTGTTCCTTCTTACCTTTAAGAGCAAACTTTTGTATTTGCATCAAAGTTTATGCCAAAATTCCTGAACTTTGGGTAAACAAACTTCCATTTGGAGTCATCCAGACAAAAAAAAAAAAAAACCAAAACCAAAAAATCCCAAACACCCAAACCTCAAGCATTCAATGTTTCTCTTTGGTCTTTGCAAAGTGAACATTGTCACTTTTCACCTCAAATTAGCTTAGCATTTCAAATCATCCTTCCACTGTAGTTATAATACTCCACACTGAGAGGAAATGCTTTGCCCAGCCCAGAACAGATTGATGTTGCCTTTTCAGAGTTCAAAAATAAAAATCTCAGGTGACCAAGCAAGAAATTTGCCTTTCAGCCTCTAGACTCTTTCTTCACCCTCATTTGGAGGGAATTACTGGTGAATGGAGAACCCATGCTTCCACAGACCTCTGCTTCTGTGGCTCTCTCTGCAGCCCTAGGATCCTTGGTAGATCTGCCTGGTTGTCACAGCTATGATCCAACTGCCGTGGACCTGCTATAGTATTCCACCAGTGCCCTAGCTGTGCCAGGAAATCTGGCCCCTGCATTCCCAGCTGCCTTGCTCTCACTCTCCTGATGTAGCAGAATTTCCTTAGCTCCACAGTGCCATTATTTACTGTAGGGTTACATCATGCTAAATATGCCTGGTACCCCTACTGTTCAAATTCAAAAGGAGCTTTCCAGATTCTTCCTGCCTTGTGACTTTACTCTTGTGTCCAAAGGTCTCTAGCACCTTTATTTTAACTTGAGATTTGTCAGGGCAAGAACAGGACCTTCGTAGCATCTGCCATTCAGCATGACAGCAGGCTAAGAATAGCCTCCAGCTGCCAGTAAATCAAATGGAGTTACATCAGGGTTGATGTTGCTTGAAATTCTTGCATCAGTGCTCAAGAGCCAGAGAGGAAAGAAAAGGCAAAAAAGGAGCAGGGGGAAGAGAGCAGAAAAGATGTGCTGCTGAATTGGATGAGAACCTGACCCTCATTGCAGGAGAGATTTAGAGGTGGGTCAGGAGCCATACACGAGCTGCCCAGAACTTTTGGATTATCATCTGCTTATCCATCCAGCCTTTTGCTCTCACAGTCTAATGTTAGCACCATTAGAATGGCTACTCACCACTCTGACTGTGTGTGCTGAACTCACAGAGGTCTCAGTCCAATCTAGCTCAGGTCACACAGGAACACATCCAGACAGGCCTGGAAAGGCTGCAGAGAAGGAGACTCCACAACCTCTCTGGGCAGCCTTTGCAGTGCTCTGGGACCCTTCCAGTCAAGAATTTGCCCCTTGTGTTGAGCTGCAACCTCCATTATGACCTTCCCTATAAGATGAATCCCTAGTGTCAGGGATCTATAGAATTATCCCGATCTAACTGTTTCAAACTGTGGCTTTCTGGGCAGAGCTGCAATAATAAAGAAAAGAATTTTAAATTATATATTTTAAAAGCTCATCAGCAAAGAGCTTCCATCCAGACCAAGTATCTGAGTGATGAATGAAGACTGAGGGGGCAGCAATATAAGACTGCTGCTGCAAGCCCTGGCCACACAACTAAGCCAAGCTATGCTTTGGCTATCTCCATGAGGATGCATTCTGGCATCCCGAGGCCTCAGCTAATTCCCACTTGTTCTTGCTTGGATATTTATTAATTTGTTGGTTTTTTTTTTTTTTTAAACTGGCTGTCTTTCCCACTTCTGCCTCTCAGATTACTAGGGCTGGTGACTAGGAAATATGGGAATAGCCACCCAATCAAATTACAAAACATTAAAAAGGTCAAGTGCATACAGGTTGCTTTTGCACCATGAGAGGGAATCAGATTTCCTGGTGTCTCAGTAAGAGTGACAGATAGTGTTAGCCCAGATAAGCAAATGGGAGCTTGCGAGGCTAAAAGCAGGAGTAATTTGTCAGTGGATCTTTTTTCAAGCAGACAGTTAGCTTTCCTTGGAATTTCTGCCTTGTGGGTGACAACCACCCAACTGCATTTTTGTGCCTGTCTCTGACCAGTGTGGGCTTGGGAGCAGAAACATGATAGCATGGCACAGCAATGTGCCCTTGTGGCCAAGAGGATCCTGGGCTGCATTAAGAAGACTGTCTCCAGCAAAAGGGAGGTTCTCCTCCCCCCTCTACTCTGCCCTGGTGAGACCTCATCTTGAGTGGTGCCTTCAGTTTTGGGCTCCCCAGTTTCAGAGGGACAGGGATCTGCTGGAGAAGGTCCAGTGGAGGGCTATGAGGATGATGAGGGGACTGGAGCACTGCCCAATGGGGAGAAGCTGAGGGACATGGGGCTGTTTAGTCTGGAGAAGAGAAGACTGAGAGGGGACTTAATAAATGTTTCTAAATATCTGAGGGCTGGGGATCTAGAGGAGGGGAACAGGCTCTGCTCACTTGCTGCCTGAGATAGGACAAGCAATGGATGTAAGCTGCAGCACAGGAGGTTCCAGCTCAACACAAGGGGGAACATCTTTAAGGGTCCCAGAGCACTGGCACAGGCTGCCCAGAGAGGTTGTGGAGTTTCCTTCTCTGGAGCCTTTCAATGCCTGTCTGGATGTGTTCCTGTGTGACCTGAGCTAGATTGTCTGGTCCTGCTGTGGCAGGGGGGTTGAACTCAAAGATGTCTTTGGGTCCCTTCCAACTTCTGATGTCCTGTGATCCTGTAAGCTTCTGCAGATCTGCTGATGCTGTAGGAAGATGAAAAGGAGCAGCAAATAAAGGGAGTAATTGCTCTGGGAAAGCAGTGCTTGCTAATGCCTTAGTCTGGCAGGGAGTGAAGAAGGGACAGATGCCACAGGTGCCACCTTGATGGTCCCTTTCACACATTATCTGTATGTCCAGCAGACACCATGCTCATAGACTTTTGTACATAGACTCTTTCTTTGGGCAAAGGGGTGGTGAGGAGTTCTAGGGTTTTTTTTTTGGGCAAAGGAACAGTGAGAAGGAGTTCTAGGTATTGTAGGAGCCAAAACTGTCTACCAAAAGCTTCACAGAGGAGTAGACAGGTCTTCTCCTTCTGAACTTCCATTTTGACAGAAACTTTGGAAAACAAAGTTGGAAGCTTAGACATTCAAGTTGACATTTAAACAGCAGACAGCTTAGGAGAGCTCAGCTACCAGGCAAGGTCAACTTTTCTCTTTTCTTTTCTTTTCTTTTCTTTTCTTTTCTTTTCTTTTCTTTTCTTTTCTTTTCTTTTCTTTTCTTTTCTTTTCTTTTCTTTTCTTTTCTTTTCTTTTCTTTTCTTTTTTCTTTTCTTCTCTTTTCTTCTCTTCTCTTCTCTTCTCTTTTCTTTTCTTCCCTTTTCTTTTCTTTTCTTTTCTTTTCTTTTCTTTTCTTTTCTTTTCTTTTCTTTTCTTTTCTTTTCTTTTCTTTTCTTTTCTTTTCTTTTCTTTTCTTTTCTTTTCTTTTCTTTTCTCTTTTCTTTTCTTTTCTCTTTTCTTTTCTTTTCCTTTACCAGATGTGCAGTGAGTACCACACCATGGGAGACATTCTGGTCTGCTTCTCTTGGTGATCTATTTTAGCTGTGAGCTGTGAACTCTTTGTCAAAGGTCCTGCTCCCTCTTTACCCCAAGATCAGTGGTTCATTCTGGATGCAGTGCTCAGACATAGCACAGGGGCAACCTTCATTTTGGGCTATAGCAGCCCCAGAAATATCGGATAAATAAACCCCTTGTCACCTGCACAGGATGATGCTTCCCTCTTCCCCCCACCTCATTATTTATTTATGGTTCCTGAAACCTGTTTCCCCAAATTTCCACCCTTCCTCTTCTCCCTGTCCTCTGTTTTAACAAAGTGAGGATTGGATTCTAGAGCAGAGGCATGAGTCAGCGATGATAAAGCACCCAAGCTTTTGGCACTCCTGTAAATGCTACAGTGGCTTCCAAAGAGTTAATTCATTATGGTCCATTGTCCAGTCGACTTCATAGCCAGCAGCAGATTCGAGCCAACTTGAAATGCTGAAGTGGGAATGAAAAATGAGCGGAGCCTTGGTGTGCATTAAATATTTAATATTCTCTCAGTGGGAGGTGTCAGGAAAAGGACCATATAATAAATACTACGAGAGACAATTCCATCACTGAACTCGTCTGTTAATGACCTCATTTGCTTTGACAGAAACATTACAGATGCAGCCTCTTCGCTTCTGTGGCCCTATTAAGAAGCCACATTCCAGTCGGAGAGCAAATTCCAGCTTCTGCTGCGTGGAGGAGTGGGTTGGAGTGATGATTGTCTCCTTCTGCCTCTCTCTGTCTCCCTCCGCTCCCCAGATCTGGGGCATTTAGAAAGAATTTTGTGTGGCATGAAAGGTATTTGTGTAGCTGAGTGATTCTGGCAGGGAAAGCAGCGATTTAACAAACTACCTGGAACAGAGGAACTCAAGAAAACGCTGCCCCCCCCATCACCCAGAGGAGATGAGTGCCTCTCATTTCCTGATTTAGCTTCATCAGCGTGTAAATGATGGGAGCTTAAAAACTGTGCATGGAAATGTGGTCCTGGACACCACCTCCACTTTAATTCCCTGAAGACCTCTTGTACCAGGGAACAACAGGCAGGATCCTCAGGTGGATCCACTCACATGCATCCTGGTGAGCACTTCCTGCTTCAGCAGATGTGGAGACCTTGAGGCTTCTGCTGTGTCTGGGGCAGGTGCTGGCAGACCACAGGACTTTCTGTGCAGCTCTGTGTCCTGCAGCACTGTTGATCCCATGGAGGCTGATGTTCTGTATGAGCACCAGCGGTGCAAGGTCTTCAAACTAAGTGCAAGCAGCTTCTTTCTTCTCTTCTGCTAATCATGTTTGAAGGGTCCTCAAAACCATTCCCACTCTAATGGCTAGAAGCCAACTCTCCATTTCACACCTCATGGTACTAATGCCCACTTTCTATGCAGCTGATCTTTGCCAGGTTTCACCTTAAACTAATTCTCTCCTTTCCTGGGCACATAGACCCTGGGATGGTCATATCACTTCTCAGTCTTTTCTTTTTCTTTTCTTTTCTTTTCTTTTCTTTTCTTTTCTTTTCTTTTTTTTTTCTTTGCTTTGCTTGAGGCCATTCCCCCTTGTTCTGTCTCCAACTACCTGTGAGGATAGCCCAGCATCAGCCTCTCCACAATGTCCCTTCAGGTAGTTGTAGACAGCAATGAGGTCTCCCCTCAGCCTCCTCTTTTTCGAACTAACCATCCTCAGCTCTCAGTCACTCCGCATAAGATTTATTCTCCAGGCCCTTTTTCAGATTCATTGCCTTCCTCTGGACCCACTCCAACACCTCCACATCTCTCTTGTATTGTGGTGCCCAAAACTGAACACAATACTCGAGTGTCTCATCCTTTCACCTTGAGACAGATTCCCCAGTCCTTTAATCTCCCTCACAGACCTAACCTTGCTGTCTTCCCCCTTGCCTAACGCTGCCTGAACCATGATGTCCATGACGGAGAAACAGACGTGTGTCCTGCTACCTGCATGCCCTGCTCATGCCTGCAGCCAGCAGAGGTGGAAGGGAGACTTTGCTGGCGTAAGAGGAGGTTTGGCAGAAAGACGAAAACTCCTTCTACCGCTGCTGCCTCCACAGACTGCAGGGCTGTGGTTCGGCAGTGTGCAAGGGGAGGATGCAGAAAGCAAAGCAGCTAACTGCAGACTCGAGAAGGAAGAGAGAGGGGGAATGGAAAAAAAGGTCTGGGCAGGAGCTGGAAGGGAATGTGCCTCCCGCTCACGTCCCGGCTCTGTGTAGGCTGCCGCCGGATGCCGCACATTCTGTGCATTACAACGAGGCAGTTGTGTCCGTGCAACAGGGAGATAAGCTTCTGCCTTTGTACCAGAAGCAGCTGCAAAGGGCCGAAAAGGTCTTAGAACAAGAAATTAGTTCGTCTGAATTCTCTTTCTCTCTCTCTCTCTCTCTCTCTTTTCCTCCTTCAAGCCAGACGGCAACAGCACACCCCCTCCTCTTGTGGCATGCAAATGTTTCTACACCAGCTTGTGGTACCGGCAGGAATGTACATGGGAGACCGTGCAGGGTGGGTGCATGGTGGAGCTCCTCTCTGAGGGCTCCAGGTCTTTGCTGGAAGGGGAGTCAGTGATGTTTGCTCAACGGCCAGGTGCTCCATGGTGGAAAGCTCTTGGCTGTGAGGGTGAGGAGTTGGCACAACCCAGCCAGGCACAGCAGGTGGGGTTGTACTCGTTAACTGCCAGGCTGCTGTCGAACAAACCCTTGGCCACAGCAATAAGAAAACAAGCTAGGAAGCACCCTGTAAGATGGCATAAGCCATTCATTCCGTGTGCAGCCTGGGGAAGAGGAGAAAATCCCCGAGCACGTACTGCTGGATGGTGTCATGACGCATTCGTAGGCAGCAGAGATCCAAATGAACCTGGGCAGACAGCCTTGGGCATGACATAGCTACTGTCTGAGTGCTCGGCTCTGCAGCCTTAATGATGTTCTTTTAATGTAGCTTTTAAAAATGCATAATATAATATAATATAATATAATATAATATAATATAATATACATTGTCTGTCCTGTCTGCCTTTCACAGCTTTGACAAATGACTCAGGTATATGCTGTGACATATGGAACCATTTGCCCCTGGCGCACAGGCAGACACTCTGCCACCTCCAAGCACTTTCTGGAACAGGCTTTAAGATTTAGGTTTGCTCTTAAGCCGTTGTCACCTGCTCAGTAAAGAAATAGACCTTCTCCCCTTCAAAACTTTCTGCTGCTATTTTTGCAGTCTTTGTTTACCAGGAGTTGGGCAGTTCCCCTGCTATCAGTTCACATTGGTTTCTCTGGTGCTTGTTGCTGGCCATGCAGGAAATCCAGATGGGGCTGTGGAAACTACTCAGTGCTGTCCCTGCCTTTGTGTGAGGAGGGGTGGAAGGGTTAAAAAGAACAGTTTAGATAGAAGAAGGAGGATATCAGGAGGTGGGCAGTTCTCCTACTATCAGTTCACATCAGTTTCTCTGGTGCTTGTTGCTGGCCATGCAGGAAATCCAGATGGGGCTGTGGAAACTACTCAGTGCTGTCCCTGCCTTTGTGTGAGGAGGGGTGGAAGGGTTAAAAAGGACAGTTTGGATAGAAGAAGGAGGATATCAGGAGTTTGGATGGAAGGAGAAGGAGGATATCAGGAGCTGAGAAGTCCTCCTACTATCAGTTCACATCGGTTTCTCTGGTGCTTGTTGCTGGCCATGCAGGAAATCCAGATGGAGCTGTGGGAATTACTCAGTGCTGTCCTTGCCTTTGTGTGAGGATGGGTGGAAGGGTGAAAATGACAGTTCAGATGGAAGGAGAAGGAGGTTACATAGCAGAGAAGGAGACGGAATGGCCCTTAGAGCCCATCCTGGGGCTCCAGAAAGGTGTCTCCTGTTCCCAGCTTGATCTGCCTGTAAGGTACAAGCCCAGAGCAAGCGATGCCGCTGCCACGGAGCCCCTGGAGGCTCCATCCCTCTCAGCTATCTCGAGTCTCCCCAGGGCTGATTTAGAGAGGTCACCTGTCACTTGTATAAAGGTCACCAGAGGTCTGTGCTGTGGCCAGTCCCTGCATTGCTGAGATGTCACATAATCATTTTATTTTACATCGCCTTGGTCCTGCCAGGGGAGGGGAGGAGGCAGGATAAGAGTGCGAGGTCAGCAGCATCTTTATGGATGGTGGAGTGAATGTGAGGTGAAAGGGATCGTTGCTTTTGCCTCCCCAATAAACCCCTTTTCTCTGCCTGAACGGAAGCAGCGAGGAGCCGTTTGGTTAATTTATATTAATTCAACTCCATTAATGATGAGATATCATCTCTTCTCTCAGCAGGAGAACCATCAAAAGGATTTAATACTGAGCTGCTCTTCTGACAACCACACACTACAGTCTGCAGCCACTCCAGGGCTGGGCTGAGCTTTCCCCCAGTTACCAGCATGTCCTGGGGTCTCGTTATGAAGGACAAGGTTGGATGAGGCCTTGGGTGACCTGTTCTAGTGGGAGGTGTCCTTGCCTATGGCTGGGGGTTGGAACTGGATGAGATTTGAGGTCACTTCCAACCTAAACCATTCTATGATTCTATGATTCTATGACAACTTTGTGCTGCAATTATTATTTTCGTGTGAGTCCTCACACATGCTTGAGGGGTTGGAACTGGAACTGGTCCCTTGCAACCTAAACCATTCTATGATTCTATGATAGCTCTGTGCTGCTATTATTATTTTCATGTGAGTCCTCACAAATGCTCCAGCATTGCCCAGACATGGAGAGCAGGAAAGCTTTCTGCAGGGAAGAAGGGACATACCACATATGCCACTTTCTCTCCAGGCAAGGGACATTTTGAATGGCAGGAAGCCACAAACAGTTCACATTAGCCTCCACAGAGCAGGAAAATGTTTATTGTTTGAGCCAGGAGAAGCTGGTGGCCATGGGTATCTCCTACTCCACTGCCTGGGCAGCAATGGCAGCAGGTCTTGGGTTAAATGAGTGCATTGCTCTCCCCAGAGGTATGCCAGAGGGGCAAGGCACATCTGAAGCATCAGCAAAATCTGCTTCATGAAGCATCGTGAGCTCCACAAGAGCCTGCAGTGTGAGTGCAGCCCAGACAGCAACTGCATCCTGGGCTGCAGCAAGAGCAGCTGTGGCCAGCGGGGCAAGGGAGGGGATTCTGCCCTTTTGCTCTGCTCTCCTCCCACCCCAACTGGAGTACTGTGTGCAGTTCTGGAGCCCCCAACACAAGAAGGGATGGAACTGTTGGAGCCAGTCCAGAGGAGGCCACCAAAGTGCTCAGAGGGCTGCAGCTCTGCTCTGAGGACAGGCTGAGACAGTTGGGGCTCTGCAGCCTGAAGAAGAGAAGGCTTTGAGCAGACCTTAATAGCAACCTTCCAGTATCTGAAGGGGCCTACAGGAGGGCTGGGGAGGGACTATTGACAAGGTTTTGTAATGACAGGATGAGGAGGAATGGGTTTAAACTATCAGAGGGGAGATTGAAACTGGATGTTAGGAGGAAGTTGTTTGTAGTGAGGGTGGTGAGACAGTGGCACAGGTTGCCCAGGGAGATTGTGGAGCACATTCTGTGTTTCTGTGCTCCACAATCTCCCTGGAGGTGTTCAGGGCTAGGTTGGATGAGTCCTTGAGCAACGTGTTTCAGTGAGAGGTGTCCCTGTTTATGGCAGAAGGTTGGAACTGGCTGAGCTTTGAGGTCCCTTCCATCCTAAACCATTCTGTGATTCTATGATTCTATCCTATCAGTGTGGCTTGGGCTTCTTGACTGATCACCATGAGGACCTCGAAGGGCAGGCAGTCTGGTATCAAGCTGGTGTAAACCAGACTGATGTGTTAGGAGGGACTAAAGGTCACACTGGGCTCAGAGAGTTTCTGCTATCTCACAATGGAAAGCAGAACTTTGGCTTCACTGCAGAGAGGGAGAAACTGAGGCAGGGTTGGAAGAGTCTCATGACCTTGTGGTGTGGAGCAGCACTGGAGCAGGACTCATGCCACAGCCCAGGAGTTACCTGGGTGCAAACCCTGACTGGCATCAAGAACAAGGTGTCAGTTTTAGCCTGTGGAGGGCCAGACAGTGCCATTGGGCAGACCATAACTGGTTGTGGTGACCAGGGTGGTTTCCTGATGGCTACAGGCCCCTGAATCCAGCAGGGCTGCTGGAGGACTCTCTTGTATCCTCATCCATGTCATGGCAGTAGGAGAGAAGGCTTAGTGCTAGTTGTGTAATTTAATTTTTTCTCTTTGCTTCTGGCTGATAGTATTAAACTCCTGGCCTCTGAAACANATATTTCCTTTTGAAACTGTGTGAGGCTTTTCTCAAAACTAATGGATTTTTTTCCTCCCCCCCCACCCCTCCCCTTGTCTGGGCCAAATGTATTCAAATCTTAACTCAGTTAAGTCAGAAGATTCCTATCGTCTCAGCAGGGAATCCCACCCTTTATTCCACAAATCAGCATCCTTTTTATTTGACTTTCTGATCTCCAAAGGAAAAGGGAGGCTTTATTTTTTTTTTTTTTTAAGTTTAACTCTGACGTTGATGTTGCAATGCTCTTTGATAGCCAAGAACACAAGGACTGACTTCAGGAGCAGCTGAAACTTCATCAGCAACCAAAATATGAGAAAAAAATAATTAANAAAATGAGAAAAAAATAAATAAAAAAAAAAAAAAAGAAGAATGGAGGCAGAGCAGGGAATGGTAGAAAGTGATACTGTTGAAACAACCCTTTGAAAAGTCCAAAATGATGTTTGATCTGCGAGTTCCTTAAAGCCCCTGCAGTACCTTTAGCATCAAAATGATTTTATTTTATTTTTTAGGTGTGAGGGGGAAGGGGGAAAAGGTATTTTAAGATGGTTTTGGTTTTACTCAGAAGAAATAAGTTTCATTTTAGCCTGTAATGATTCCACCTGGATTTATTTAATTTTTTTTTTCCCCCCATATGCTTATATGGGATTTAGTAGGATGCTTTAATCACTTTCTTCTTTTTTTTTTAAACCTTCACTTCTGCTTGAATANTGGATTCTTTAATCCCTTTCTTCTTTTTTTTTTTAAACCTTCACTTCTGCTTGAATATTTATTTCAAAAGAGCAGCAAAAGAGACACAAGGGACTGAATGCTAAGGGATGCTCCTGAATCATGCTCTTATCCACCTCCAAAATACCATGTCCCTGGAAAGGAAAGCATGAACTAGAAGGGAAGGAAGGAAGGAAGGAAGGAAGGAAGGAAGGAAGGAAGGAAGG
>VWZI01003571.1:149744-168020 GCA_013396835.1 Psilopogon haemacephalus | reverse complement strand
AGGTGGAAGCAAGGAAGGAAGGAAGGAAGCAAGGAAGGAAGGAAGGAAGGAAGGAAGGAAGGACTGGCTCGGTGTGCCTGGGGAGAAATCAATCCACTGGTCTCAGCCCTGAGCTACCACAGAGATGCAGCTCCAGCCCTGAGCTGCTGCCTGGCCCTCTGCTTTGCTGCTTCAGTGGTGCCCATTGGAGGCCAAACTGGGCTGGATCCCTCGGTGATGGCCACAGGGAAATGGAAGACGAAGTGGTGAAAATCCCTAAGGAGAAACAGGTCTGAAGGGAACGACAGAGGGCATGTCCAGGCTGCAAAGAAAACAAGCCTGGGGGCAAAGTGGCTGCCGTAGTCAACCTGGGAGACATTAATCTTGTCACTTTGTCCTCTTTGAGGGGTCTGGCAATAGGTTTGAGTAGGAAGAAATAATATAAAGTTACTTATTGATGTCAATCCTGTACTTAACAAGAGCACAACAGGATTTATCCTTTTTTCAGGATTATCCAGGTCAACAGGCTGTGTATCTGCCCCATGGTCTTGCTTGGTGTTATAATTTCCCCATGTTGGGCATGTACCTGAGAGCTGCCCTGGAGAGTCTCTGTGTGGTTTTTCTGATGGCAGCAGAAAAAGCTGCTGTCAGAAGTGAGCCAAAAAGTAATACACAGGCTCTGAGTGCAATTAGCATCCTATCATTTCAGCAAGCAACAATTGGAACAGGTCACCTCCTTTGTGGGCTGCAGGAGGAGGGGAATGTGCTACATTCACACTCTTCATCCTGACTCCCTTCGCCCTCCCAGGGATAGGATCACATAAAAGGTGATGTGGATTAGGTGGCAGGAGCCTGCCTGCTCCTTTTCTGCAATTAAGATCATAAGCAAATGAAATGTTTCCACTGAAAGTTTGCAAAAAGGGACTGCTGACACTTACTCCCAGCTCTACTGAGCTAAAAGGTTTTCTGCAGCTAACATTTTTCATGTGGAGCTGGGTGTGCTTTACGGTTATTGAGCCCTGGCAAAAGGTCTGTAAATCAGCACCGTATAGATTCAGCCTATACTCAGTCTGCAGGAACTATCAAGTCATAGAATCATAGAATCAGGCAGGTTGGAAGAGGCCTCCAAGCTTATCCAGTCCAACCTAGCACCCAGCCCTAGCCAATCAACTACACCATGGCACTAAGTGCCCCATCCAGGCTTTGCTTGAACACCTCCAGGGATGGTAACTCTACCACCTGCCTGGGCAGCTCACTCCAATGCCAATCACTCTCTCTGGCAAGAACTTTCTCCTAACATCCAGCCTATACCTCCCCAGCACCACTTGAGACTGTGTTCCCTCATTCCGTTGCTGGGTGCCTGGGAGAAGAGCCCAACCCCACCTCAATACAACCTCCCTCAGATAGTTGTAGAGAGCAATGAGGTCTGCCCTGAGCCTCCTCTTCTGCAGGCTGCACACCCCCAGCTCCCTCAGCCTCTCCTCACAGGGTTGTGCTCCAGGACCCTCACCAGCTTCATTGCTCTTCTCTGGACACCTTCCAGTACCTCAACATCTCTCTTGAATTGAGGGGCCCAGAACTGGACACAGTACTCAAGGTGTGACCAGTGCTGAGTACAGGGGCAGAATATCTCTGGTCCTGCTGGCCACACTATTCCTGATCCAGGCCAGGATGCCATTGGCTCTCCTGGCCACCTGGGTACACTGCTGGCTCCTGTTCAGCTGCTGTCTACCAGCACTCCCAGGTCCTTCTGTGCCTGGCTGCTCTCCAGCTGCCTGCCCCTAGATAATAATATGAAACCTCTTTGACTGACAGCATCAGAGAGAGGGATGCAGGCTCTGGGCTCCCTGCAGCTCCCACTTAGTGCCATGATTTTTCTCTTTTCACTTGGGACTGTTGTGTTCCACTGCAGAGACCTTCTCATAGTAGATGGAGAATTGCCTCTTCAAAGCAAATGCAAAGAAATTGGGGTGGTCACAGCATTCCTGAAAACCAGAGCAGCTTCTCTTAGATATGTGGCTGGTGCTGGTCTCTTCTCACATGTTAATTTGAGACAGAATAAAAAGGGGAATGGCCTCAAGCTGAGGCTGGGGAGGTTTAGATTGGAAGTTAGGAAAAAGTTTTTCAGGGAGAGTATGGTCAGGCACTGGAGTAGTCTGCCCAGGGAGGTGGTTGAGTAGCCTACCCTGGATGTGCTTAAGGGTCACTTGGATGTGGTGCTTAGGGATATAGTTTAAGGTGAATCTTGTAGAGTAGGGTTATTGGTAAGACTTGGTGATCTTGAGGGGCTTTGCCAACCTGGATGTTTCTGTGATTTCTGTGATTCAGTGATGTGAATTTAAGTCTTCCCACCTGTAGGATGCTCAAAAGATTTGGTGATGATCATGGAGATGTGGACTCCTCAAAAAAATTGGTGAAGATTATGGGGATGTGGATTCCTCACTGCCTGTGCCTCACAGTGCTTGCAGCTGCAGAGGAATACTGAACCCTAGGATGGATGGGGAAAGCCTCAGTGCAGCTGAAGGTCTGCAGCATATGGGTTCCTTTCCAGAAGCTGGCAGCCTGCCTAGTGCATTAACGATGTGCTAAAAGAGCCCGAGGATAAATGGGCAAAGCTGTTCCCTGCCTGCCTCTGTGTGCTGTCACCCTCTGACACCACACACACCCTGCAAGAAGCTTTTTTCGTGGCACTTGAGAACCACCTGTCCATCTCTGGCACTGGGGTCTGGCACACAGGTTGCTCTCTACTAGTTTTTTTCCAGAAGGAAGTTTTGGCCAGAGCACTTAAAATTAATATTAAACCAGAAATCTGCATTTCTGAACAAGCTCTTCATGACCTCCTTTGGAGCAGAAGCATTTTCCCTGCTCCTATCTTAGGCAGCAATGTGCCCTCCTTTCAGGTTCCCATTTCTAAGCTGGGTCTTTGCTAATTTTGATTCTTCTGGGGAGTAGCAGAGAGTTTAGAAAATGTCTTAGTTGTGAAAAGCACCTGGAGAGATGAGTAACCCTTCTAAACACATACACGCAGTAAACTATTCAGGGACCAGTTCTAGCTGAGAATAGAAATGCATGGGGGCCACAGATGTCAGGAAACAGAATGAGAGCTGATGGTGTCAGCCTGAAGCCACCAGGATATTAGGAAGGTGATTTAACATCTTAAGCCAGTACCAGGGAAGACAAACATTTAAACTGGGCATGTCCTGAAGAAGTGCCACAGTTGAGAGCCATTGCAGAACCCCTTTCAGTGTCAGAATGGGACATAGAATCATAGAATAAGTCAGGGTTGGAAGGGACCACAAGGATCATCAAGTTCCAACCCCTCTGCCATGCCCAGGGACACCCTACCCTAGATTAAGCTGGACAGATCCTCATCCAGCCTTGCCTTAAACACCTCCAGGGATGTGACCCCAACCACCTCCCTGGGCAACCCATTCCAGGCTCTCACCACTCACATGCTGAACAACTTCCTCCTCACATCCAATCTGAATCTCCCCACCTCCAGCTTTGCTCCATTGCCCCTAGTCCTGTCACTCCCTAGTATCTAAAAAGTCCCTCCTCAGCTTTTTTGTAGGCCCCCTTCAGATATTGTTTCTCAGCTGGTTGTGGAAGGACTTTTATAGGTTTATGACAGTCCCTAGGCAGTCTAAGAGGACAGTTAAGTGGGTTGGAATCAGCCTCACTGGAACTTTCAGCAATCTCTTTGTTAAAGGTCTGAAAGTCAGTGCAGGGACAAGTTCAGTTACAGCTACTCTGGTTTTGCCCACGATGGCCATGGCAGTGGTCTGCAGTGCCCATAAGATAGGATATCCTTCACTTGATGGAATCATAGAGTTGGAAAGGACCTCAAAAGTCAACTCCATCTGTCAGCCTAATGCTGCCATGGCCATTAGAGCATATCCCACAGGTGCCATGTCTACACCTCCAGAGATGGTGACTCCACCACCTCCCTTGTATCCATCCCTTCCTCTCCCTAAAGAGGAGCTCATCCCAGAGGTCCAAGTTCTACCCAAACCCTGAGCAACAGTATCAGAGGAAGAAGTTATGATGAAAGGGATAAATAAAGAAGCCTAATTTATGAAGCCACCCTTTCAAAGCCTTAAACTATTCATGCCTTTATGACTCCATATTAATCTGCTCTCATTTATTGCTTTGTAAGGCTATTTTGACAAAAGTTCATTATCAAGGCTGCTAAATGCTTTTAAAGCATTGATTGGGGGAATGATTACATCACGGTGATAGACACAGTGTGTTAAGATGGATTGGAAGGCTCAGGCCATCAGAAATTTCCCCCCTTTTAATTGGATCGATCCCCAGAATAAACGAAGTTTAATTGGATTTTGAGGAAAATTGAGCAGTTGTTTTCAAGTCTCTGTCAATACACATTATTTCAATTACATGATGATAAGCACAGAGAGAGTTTGCAAACAGCCTGGATGGTGGCTGCACACCGGAGAGGCTCTCTGCACGTGCTTGGCTTTTGCTTTCTTCTTCCAGGATGAGCTGCATTTCCCAAAAGCACAGCAGCAAGGGCAGGGACCCTGCAGCTCAGAATTCAGAGGGAAATTCTCCCTTCTCTCTCCATTTCCTCAGCTGGCCTCTTCTTCTGCCTGGCATTCCTTCCTCAGGGTTCTCATAGCTTTTCCCTTACAAAGCCAGACAGATTTTTGTACAAACCCCAAGCTTTTTGGTCCAAGACCTCAAAATAACTTGAAACTATTGATTGAAATGTGCTGGCTCAGAAAGTTTTGCTGTGGTGAAGTTAGGAAATGATTCTCCCTTGGTGTTCATCCTGCTCTGCTCCGAAGCAAGCACACATTTGTCTCTGCTTCAGTGCAAATTCTGGTATCTCCATGGGCAGTACTGGTGGAGGACTGTTGATGTTACCATCAGAAATACAGTCTTTTTTTGAGGGCAATAACTATTATTTAGAATTGAATAGAATAGAATAGAATAGAATAGAATAGAATAGAATAGAATAGAATAGAATAGAATAGAATAGAATAGAATAGAATAGAATAGAATAGAATAGAATAGAATAGAATAGAATAGAATAGAATAGAATAGAACAAGCCTGGTTGGAAGAGACCTCCAAGCTCATCCAGTCCAACGTAGCACCCAGCCCTAGCCAATGGCACTAAATGCTCCATCCAGTCTTTTCTTGAACACCTACAGGGATGGCAACTCCACCATCTCCTCGGGCAGCCAATTCCAATGCCAATCACTCTCTCTGTCAAGAACTTCTTCCTAACATCCAGCCTATACCTCCCTTGGCACAACTTGAGGCTGTGTCCCCTTGTTCTGTTGCTGGTACCTCCCTTCAGGTAGTTGTAGAGAGCAATGAGGTCTGCCCAGAGCCTCCTCCTCTCCAGGCTAAAGAGCCCCAGCTCCCTCAGAATAGAATCATAGAATTGTAGAATCACAGAACCATAGAATCAGTCAGGGTTGGGAGGGACCACAAGGATCATCCAGTTCCAACCCCTCTGCCATGCCCAGGGACACCCTACCCTAGATTAGGCTGCCCACAGCCTGAGCCAGCCTGGCTGAAAACACCTCCAGGGATGTAGCCCCAACCACCTCCCTGGGCAACCCATTCCAGGCTCTCACTACTCTCATGCTGAAAAACTTCCTCCTCACATCCAATCTGAATCTCCCCACCTCCAGCTTTGCTCCATTCCTCCTAGTCCTGGCACTACCTGAGAGCCTAAAAAGTCCTTCCCCAGCTTTTTTTTGTAGGCCCCCTTCAGATCCTGGAAGGCCACAATAATGTGACCTGGGAGCCTCCTTTTCTCCAGACTGAACATCCCCAACTCTTTCAGTCTCTCCTCACAAGAGAGGTGCTCCAGATCTTCTTTTCCTTCTCCCTGCACCATTACCCTAACCCTGAGCAATCCAGGTGACACCTGGCTTCACTTGGAGGTGCAATTAGAAGCAGAGACAGGGCAAAGTGTGCTGGCCTCAGTGAGCCCAGGGGTCAGGATGGCTCTCTCCAGGGCTCCTGCTGCAGCCGACAGCCCAGGCATGAGGGCTACAGAGGCTGTTACGGATTCGTTAGTTATTCATTGTAACAGCCTTGATCCTAATGAATTCATTTGGTATTCATTGGCTGTCACGCACAGTTCTGTAAGTCTTCAGCTCTAATTTAGGACAATTAAAATGAAGTGTTAGCAAGCAATGTTTCCCCTGCATTGCACAATCTATAATATTTTCTTTTCAGGGGAGGGATGCAGACTAACCCGGCTCACGCTGCCGATGCTATCGGGGAGTGAGATCTTACAGCTTGATCCTGCGACGCTTAATGAATTAATACAGCAGATATAATTTTCATGGGTCAGTGTGTTGTGCTGGCCTGCAGATCTGTCTAGATTAGGCCCAGGGAAAGACTAATTGAAAAATACATGTCTTGCTTTGCTTCAACACAATAAGCAGACCTCTACCAGGGAGAAACGTACAAACAAGATGCATAAGAAGCAAGGCGGCGATTTGTCATACGCTTCATAGTTCACGTTGTAAATTNGGGGGGGAAGAGCCCAATCATTTTGTCTGTAAAATTCTAAGTCCTTTTGAAAACACAATTGAAATATAATTCCTCTGCTTTTCCCATTTAATTATCGGTTGCAATATTTCTGGCATCAAAGCGTTACTAGCATGGAGGGATCATTCCTTCATCACAATGCCACTTTCAGGATTCATTTATCTTGTCTTTTGGACTAATTATCCCCAAATTCACCAATAGACTGTCACACTTACATGCTCCAATAAATGTAGTTTTAAATCAGCAGCTTACTTTACTGCAGTGGTACAGGCTTTCCTGAATTGTGTCTAACTAGAGTCATTCATCTGTGATCACAACACTAAAGGGAGAACAACAACATTAAGGTTTGTATGAATGATCATGCTTATTTATATGCAAATATGTCTGACAAATCAATAATGTATGATTTAGCTGCTCACTGTGCATTAGTGGAAGTGCCACCAGTCCCAGGTGGTGGTCTCAAAAGGATCCTCAGCTCTTCCCCCTCCCCGTCTTAGTCCCACTTCAACCAGTGTCTCTGGTCAAGTGGCTGCAAAATCAACTGCTGCCTCATCTGGCTGTGCTGGAGGGACTGGCAGCCACCCTGGCTCTTGTGGAAGGTGTGGAGTTGGGAGAGAGTGATGCCAGACTGGGGTGACTTGGAAAAGGGAAATCGACTGTGGGAAGGGCTGCAGGGTCTTGGAGGACCCTTGGAGAGGATGGAGCCAGGAATGAGATATTGCAAAAGAAATCAACGGTGGGAAGGAAGGGCTGTGGGATCTTGAAGCACCCTTGGATAGGATGGAGCTAGGAAGAGGTGTTTGGAAAAGAAATCGACTGTGGGGAGGGCTGTGGGGTCTTGAAGCACCCTTGGATAGGATGGAGCTAGGAGTAGAGGATTGGAAAAAAATCTCTTCCCCAAAAGGGTCATCAAAGCCTGGAAGAGGCTGCTTAGGGCTGTCCTCATTCCTGAAGGGATTTAAAAGGTGCATAGATGTGGTGCGGAGGATTATGGTTTAGTGGCAACTTGGCTGTGCTAGGTTAATGGTTAGACTTGATTTAAAAAGTCTTACCCAACATAAACAATTTTGTGACTAATTTTTCCCAGCCTAAACCTCTCCTGGCACAACTTGAGACTGATTCCTCTTGTCCTATTACATATTCCTTGGGAACAAGCCTCCTTTCAGAGAGCTGTAGGGCATCAGAACGTTTCCTCTCAGCCTCTTTCTTCTCCAGGCTTAACAATCCCAGTTCCCTCAGCCACTCCTCATATCAGACTTATGCTCTAGACCCTTCACCAGCTTCATTGCTCTTCAGGGTTTAAGAGGTAACTGGAATCAGTAGATGTTAGATGTCTCTGTCTTTTGCCTGAGCAAACAGTAGCACTGGGCTAGAGGTTGATGTTCCTGCATTTCTTCTGAGATGGGCCATGGCAGAGGTCAATTGGGCTTTCAGCTAAGACTAGAAGCAGTTTATGAGCCAAACTCCACTCCCTGACCTTCGCTGTTGTTAGTCTTCTTTCTGTGCCCTTCAGGCTGAGAAGTAACCATATCCTTCTGTCCCAGGCTGACTGAAATGCCTCTAACGTGGTTATTCAGCTGGCCAGAGACAGCTGGGTGCCATGGAGCGACGTTAAATCGTTCTCTTTCTCTTTCTAGACCCCTCAAGCCACTCCCAGAAAAGGACGAGGGTGGCTGGAGAAGGCTGTGTGCATTCCTGTGCAAAGGGAACGAGCTGTACACCCTGCATCTGGCAATCAGCCGGGACAAGAGGATGACTTACATCCACCTTACAGGACTCCTTGTCACATCCTGGCATCACCCGATGTCCATCTCCATTTCCCCTCTGCTCTGGCTACAGATACCCAATACCTGGTGCAGGAAAGTGCAGACAGTCTGTCCTGGAGCTCTTATTTGCCTTGACAGGTGAACAGAAGAGCAACTTGAACAAATGCTGTGCCGTACACTCTGTCCTGGGGATAAATTGCTTAGCTGTTGCCAGCTTTGGAAGAACTACTCAGAAAGCTGTGAAAGCAAGCAAGAAATCCCAGCATACACAATGCTGGAGGGGCGAGGGGAGGAGTAAGTGTAATGGCCTGCATGAATTGTCAAGCAAACCCTCTGCAGACTTCAGCATCTTCAGTGGCAGATTCTCATTCTGACACAGAAGCGACATTTATAGGTCGTAACTCTGAGGAGCAGTTGGTCTCTCTGGCACTATTACACTTAAATGTGAAGGGCTTCATCTGCTGACTATCACAGTGGAAAAGGCAAGTTGAGCAGTTAAAGTAACAGTTCAGGAAGATCCCCCAGGGATGGAGCGAGCAAAAGAGAATAATCAGGCATTTCCACAACTTGCCCCTGTAGTGTATTAGTTTCTGGCGACTAAGCTGCTTTCAGCTTTCCCAATTTCTTCTCACCGTGCCTCTGGAATACGGTGCTGCTATTCCCACTGCATTTATAATTCTAATTGGCTATCCAACTAAAAGAGCCTTACAGATCTGTGGCTAGGGGCACCTGCTGTGCAGATGTGTTTGCCTGTGTGCACGCACACACACGAACCTGCACACCCGCACACCCCTGCCCTCACACATGCACTCCTACAAAAAAAACCCCAAACCAAAACAACAACAACAACAAAAAAAAAAAACCAGTCAGGAGATTGAATTAGCTCAGAAATGGAGCATCTGCACGAGCAGTAATTTCATTACTGGGGAAAGCAGGAAACTGTGTTTCTCAATGAAGCTCAGCTTATGAATCCGGTCATTTGCATTGGAATTTTAATAGGTTGGTACAAAAAAGGACTGGCACACATCAGCTCTTCTTTGAATGGGGCATAATGTGAGGGAGATGCTGCACACTCTCACACAGGCCCTGGACAGAGGAGGAGGTTGTGGTGCACTGCTGGCAAGGCACAGTTCCACCAGTCCTGCAAAAACGGCAGGTGAAGGATTGGTGCTTGTGCTCTGCTGGCAATTCTCCCTGTGGAGGGAGAAAAAGTTTGGCTTTCAAGAATCTTATATCTGCGCCTTCTCTGGAACTCTTTGCTCTTGAATTGCTCTTGAATCTTTGCTGTGGGGGGACAATAACAATAGCCAACACTTCCAGGCTTGGTTCAGTCCGCTGGCCATGGCCATGCTGGGCTGAGATCTGAGGGGCTTTCATGAATGAGGAAGGAGGGGTTTGTGAGTGGGTCAAGTCTGAATGCTTGGGTAGTGGATGATGGAATTGCAGATACACAGAATGGTTTGGGTTGGAAGGGAGTTTCAGGGGTCAGCTAGCCCAAACCCCCTGCAGTCAGCAGAGACATCTACAACTGGAGCAGGTTGCTCAGAGCTTTGTCCAAACTGACCTTGAAGGTTTCTGGGGATGGGACATCTTGCACCAATCTGAGCAACCTGTGTCAGTGTTTCCCCAACCTCCTTGTAAACAATGGTCTGAATCTGCTCTTAGATTATGTCCAATGGGGATGATGATGTGCAAGCCCCATTTTTTTTCACAGGGAAGAACTAGCTCTTGCTTTTATATTGTTTTCCCCTTCCATCAACACAGACTTGTTCATGAAGCTGGTGAGGGGCCTGGAGCACAGCCCTGTGAGGAGAGGCTGAGGGGCCTGGGAGTGTGCAGCCTGGAGAAGAGGAGGCTCAGGGCAGACCTAATTTCTCTCTACAACTACCTAAAGGGAGGCTGTAGCCAAGTGGGGTTGGGCTCTTCTCCCAGGCAACCAGCAACAGAACAAGGGGACACAGTCTCAAGTTGTGCTGGGGGAGGTATAAGCTGGATGTTAGAAAGAAGTTGTTGTCAGAGAGAGTGACTGGCATTGGAATGGGCTGCCCAGGGAGGTGGTGGAGTTGCTGTCCCTGGAGGTGTTTAAGAAAAGCCTGGATGAGGCACTTAGTGCCATGGTGTAGTTGATTGGTTAGGTCTGGGTGCTAGGTTGGACTGGATGAGCTTGGAGGTCTCTTTCAACCTGCCTTATTCTATTCTATTCTATTCTATTCTATTCTATTCTATTCTATTCTTTTCTTTTGTACATATGAGAAATCATCAGCTCTTGCAGTAGTCCTGCCTTTAGGATGATGCTTTTTCTGTGGAGTTGACCTTTTTGCAGACCTAGCAGCTAATGAGGCATTGCAAGCGGCCTCCCTACAAGCAGAAATCCACTGCAGCTCACATCAGTGATTGAGAGCAAGACTACATCTCCCAGCAGCCCCAGGAAGGAACAGGATGAGATGTTCAGGGTGATTCTTTCCCCAGACAGATATAATTTGAGAAGTTACTCTCTGATTTGCGGATTATACCTTTGATTTCCGACTGCTGCTGGAGAAGTTTGAGAGAATGGGGAAAGGCAAACATTTCATCAGTGTTGCAAAAGGACCACGTCAGAGAGGCTCGGGCACACAAAGCAGTCAGCCAGCCTAGCTCACGCCTCAGTCAGCCCAGGCTTTTCCTGCAGGGGTGCTAGCTAATATGAAATATTAAAAGCGCCACATCCTTTTCTTCGCATATTTCTTCATATTTAGCCTGGCCCCCTCACTTGATATGTAAATAAAGTGTACCAGCACTCTATAAGATGCAGATAGCCTGCATTATTTAAGCGGCGGAGGCGATGCATCATCCGTTATGTGGCTCGTTGGGGGAGCCCCGCTGTGTGTTTGGCAATAAAGCCTCAGAGCGCCTCATCAGAAACAGCAGTTGGTCCAGGGGAAGTTCATTTGTGCATGAAATATTCACCGAGCGACAATGCAAACCTTAAACATCAGTAATTGTTAGGATTCCCGTTGCCTTTAACTGGTGTCTCTAAATTATTGCAAAAGACCAGCCAATTTGCAAATTACATATATTTGTCATGCTCTTGTACCTTTAGTGAACAGACCATAATGGTGATAGCATTTTTAATGTACACAGTCACCGAGCCTCCTTTGGAGAGCTAGCCAAAGGCTAGCCCCTTAATGGCAGGAGCTGGCCAGGTCTCTGGAGAAAGTCCCTGCTAGAGGAGCTGACTCCTTGCTCGTGATATTATTCCCCAAATATTTGTTTCCAGCTTCTAGTTAAGAACAAACTTCAAGGGAGGTGATTCTCCCCCTTTACTTTGCTCTCCTCACACAACACCTGGAGCACTGTGTGCAGTTGTGGAGCCCCCACCACAAGAAGGATGTGGAACTGTTGGAGCCAGTCCAGAGAACACCAAGAGATGCTCAGAGGACTGCAGCAGCTCTGCTATGAGGACAGGATGAGACAGCTGGGGCTCTGCAGCCTGGAGAAGAGAAGGCTTCAAGGATACATTATAGTAGCCTTCCAATATCTGAAGGAGGCCTACAGGAGGGCTGGGGAGGGACTATTCACAAGGTCTTGTAATGACAGGATGAGAAGGAATGGGTTTAAAGTGGCAGAGAGGACACTGAAACTGGATATTAGGAAGAAATTCTTCACAGTGAGGGTGGCGAGGCACTGGAACAAGTTGCCCAGGGAGGTTGTGGCTGCTCCTTCCCTGGAGGTGTTCAAGGCCAGGTTGGATGAGGCCTTGAGTGACCTGTTCTAGTGGGAAGTGTCCCTGCCTAAGACACAGGGGGTTGGAACTGGCTGATCTTTGAGGTCACTTCCAACCTAAACCGTTCTCTGATTCTATCTCAGATGAAAATTTCATCCCACTCTTTGTATGCCTTGACACAATTCTGTTTAATTACAACATTCTATCTACTCAGTAACGTGCAGGGCCACGACATGAACCAGACCAGCTCGGATTTTTGCATGGGTTTTGCAGTTCAGTCCTTGCCAGTGGGAAATGGCCTAGCCCCGGGCCCCATGGTCTTGCAATTTTGGAGAAAGACCTCTGGATTAAAGCCAGCCTGAGGGTCCATGTTGAAAACAGCGAGGCAAACAAACACCTGTGACATCTATCTCTGTGCCTTCACCCTTAGAGAAGAGCAGGCAGAGTAGAGCCAGACCAAAGGGATGCTCTCTGCTGAGAGCCGAATGCTGCCACAGCAAGTGAGGAATTCATTTGTAGATTCATTAATAACCCTCCCTGCAAGACCCAAAACAGCAGCTGGGAGATCAAAGGGTCAGTTAACACTTGCAGTATCTAATCTGTCTGAGTTTCTTTATGACTGGCTCTTCCCTAGAAAAGGTGTAGAAAGCAAGTGCTCTGTCTCCATCTTTCCTCTTCCTGGTTAATGTCTTCCTCTTCTTAGTTAATATTTAACAGAAGTCATTTAATGTGCTCTTCCATTTAATACAGTAATAAAATACAGCATCACCTTTGACAAATCTCTTCCTTTTCACATAGGACAGGGAGCATTTCCCTAGCTGGCACCGTGGTGCTTCACCTTTTACACTGTCTGTCTCTTTGGGGAAGCAGACTCCTCTGTCAGGCTGATGAAACACGACCTCTTTTCTCCAGGCATATTGGTCCCTCAGGTGGAGCCATTAGCTTGGCAGAGGATGGGCTAACATCCTACAAATTTGGTTATCCCCGACAGAGTTAAAGGCTGTGGTGGCCTCTCCTTCTGTCCCATGGCTCTTGGAGTAATCTCCATGCAGGGTTTGATGCCTTGTTCTTACAAGATGTTATTTGCTGACATCTATTGCATGTGGTAAGGAGAACTTTCTGCACCTTTAAATAACCTAAAGCCATCCCAGACATGCCAAGGGCAGTGGGGGGGGGTGTGAAGCTCTCCATATTTTGGAGGCAGGGCAAGTCCCCTGCTGTGAAGTTCACTTTGGCTTTGAGACAGGGTCACTGTGCCAATTTCACAAGTGATAGATTTAAGTTGATCTTGTCCCTGTGGCCTTGTCTGTGCAAGGGGATGAAGAGGAGCATGGAGAGGGCTCAAAGATCAGGGCTTTCTGTATCTCCACTGCTAGCAGTAAGCATGGCTCTATCTCAGGCTTAAGCCCTCAATGATGCACTTGAAAGAGTAGAGCTTAGGATATCAGCTGCATGTTGGGCTGGCATCTCTTGGCTTTCTCTGCCCCAAGCTGCCCGGGTGAGACATTCACTTCTCACTAATGTCTGCAGCATTCTTATTTCTCCTCATTCAGTTGGGCTGAAGGACATGTGGACAACTGGATTTATGAAGTGGAGTTACTCAAAATGCATGTGCCGACTGTGCAATTTAAACTGTCTCAGTTCATAGAATCATAGAATCATAGAATCAGTCAAGGTTGGAAGGGACCACAAGGATCATCTAGTTTCAACAGCTCTGCCATGGGCAGGGATACCCTACCCTAGATTAGGCTGGACAGAGCCTCATCCATCCTTGCCTTAAACACGTCCAGGAAAGTTCCCCACCCCTAAGTTGGGGTGCCAGTATGCCTGTACCTTCTTGGGGGACAAAGGCAGATGCTCCTGAAACTTTTCAGTGAAAAAATATGACAGGAAAAGGGAGTCTATGAGATGACTGCCTTCACCTTGGCTCTGTTTGTGGGAAGGAATTAGATCCTCATCAATTTAAGCAAGGAAGCAGCTCAGGACTAGAACCTGAGCAGCAAAATGGCACCTTTTGGCCACCCAGCAGGAGATGACCATAAAAGCTAATTTAAAAAGAAAAAAAGAAAAAAAGGAGCTGGAGTTTTTAGTCACTTAGCAAAACGAATTTCCTGTGCAAGTTCTGAAGCTTGAACTCTTTCAAAGGTGATCTCTCCTGACTCCAGGTTTCTCTTCGACTTGTTTTATGATGATGTTTGCTGAAAGTTCAGGGAAAATTAAATCTTTTGCAGTTTCAGAAATGCTCATGATGGATGTGTTTTGGGATTCAAATCAAGGGAGGGGGAATGCTCCTTTAAATTATTAGTTTGGCTTCTCTCCACCAGGCTGCCGCTCTGTTAATTAAACAGCGGACATATGTTAAGGCTGTTTTACAAGCATCTGGAAAGAAAAATTCACATTTTTTATCACTGTCACTGTAATTTCTTAACTGTATGGATATGTGGACAATATGAAAATTAGCTTCATTTAAAAGTTAGAGTGGCTGGCTTTGATTAGAAGACAGGCAGGATGACAAAAGCGAAGCCTGGTAGCTGAAGGAGGGTTTGGCCTGCAGAATGGGAGGCAAAAGGCAGTGCTGGATGAGGCTGGTCTGTGAGGGTGGAAATTTAATGGGATGGATTTGTATCAAAACAACTCTGCTGTGCCTTTCTGTCAGCCTTGCGTGGCTCTGGAGACAGCTCGCAAGCAAAACCAACAGCACTTTGCAGAGCAGATTTTGGATGGACATCTTGAACGCTGTGCTGCAGCCCAGGCTGGTGAGCTTCTCTTTTCTAGCAGGTCAGAAGCTCCAGACCGTAAGTACAGAAGCATGAGGAGCTCCTAGAACTTGAAAACAATTGTTTGGGCTGAACCCCTCCCTCTCATAGAATAGGATCATAGAATGGTTTAGGTTGGAAGGGACTTCAAAGCTCAGCCAGTTCCAACCCCCCAACATAGGCAGGGACACCTCCCACTAGAACAGATCACTCAAGGCCTCATTCAACCTGATCCTGAACACCTCCAGGGAGGTTGTGGAGCACAAAAGCACAGAATATGGTCACAGAATGTGATCAGTCACATTCTGTGCCAGTGTCTCACCACCCTCACTGCAAACAACTTCTTCCTAACATCCACTTTCAATCTCCTCTCTGCCAGTTTAAACCCATTCCTTCTCATCCTGTCATTACAAGACCTTGTCAATAGTCCCTCCCCAGCCCTCCTGTAGCCCCCTTCAGATACTGGAAGGTCACTCCAAGGTCTCCTCAAAGCCTTCTCTTCTCCAGGGTGCAGAGCCACAAGTCTTGTAGCCTGTCCTCAGAGCAGAACTGCTGCAACCCTCTGAGCATCTCTTGGTGTTCTCCTCTGGACTGGCTCCAACAGTTCCATGTCCTTCTTGTGTTGAGGGCTCCAAAACTGCACAGAGTACTCCAGACATGGTGTGAGATAAGCAGAGCAAAAAGGCAGAATCCCCTCCCTTGCCCTGCTGGCTAAGCTGCTCTTGCTGCAGCCCAGCACACAGTTGCTGTCACAGGATCACAGGATGTCAGGAGTTGCTTCTTGTACAAAGTCCTCCCACGTGGATCAGTTTCTTGCTAGAAAATGGGGAGCTTTAGGGCTTAGCTGTGAAAAGTGACTTAGAATAGAATGATAGAATCACAGAATCACAGAATCAGTCAGGGTTAGAAGGGACCACAAGGATCATTTATTTCCAACCCCCCTGCCATGCCCAGGTACACCCCACCCTAGATCAGGCTGCTCACAGCCTCTGCCAGCCTGGCTGCAAACACCTCCAGGGATGTGGCCCCAAACACCTCCCTGGGCAACCCATTCCAGACTCTCCTCACTCTCATGCTGAACAACTCCCTCCTCACATGCAGTCTGAATCTCCCCACCTCCAGCTTTGCTCCATTCCCCCTAGTCCTGGCACTACCTGATAGCCTAAAAAGTCCCTCCCCAGGTTTTCTGTAGGCTCCCTTCAAATACTGGAAGGCCACAATAAGGTGACCTGGGAGCCTCCTTTTTCTCCAGACTGAGCAGCCCCAACTCTTGCAGCCTGACTTGGCTGTGGTTGCACAAGCACCGCGCATGGCCTCTTTGGACCAGGCATGTCCACTTTCAACCTAGATGTGGAGGCCAGGAGGAAAAAGGAGAGTGTCAAAACGACGGTCTGAAGCTGATAGCTGCGCTCCTAAATTGAATGCAGCAGCAAGCCCTGAGCTATGGCCGGGGCCGAGGGAAGCCTTCTCAGGTTGCACAATGAGCTGCACTGTGTAAATTAAACAATATGTTCCTCCACTGACAGATTGGACAGGCTCCATTTCCAGGGTTCCCAGTCCACACTGGCTAATTATGGCAATATGTTGTTTATCAGTGAGGAATTGTCCCAATCCAAATTTCCCTGAGTAATGAGGTACACTCAACTCCAGCTGGACAGGGTAGGCTGCACAGCAAAACGTGACAGAGGTTTCTGCCTTTTCCCAGGGCTGGAAAAGTCACAGACTCGAGGCCAAATTGGGGCCAATTTGCTCACGCGAAGGAGGTCGTAGAAATTAATGGGGCTACGCTATAAGGAAAAAAAGGGTCTGGTCCAACAGCCATGAAAAGTGAGGCCCTTTCACAGGTTTGAGAGGCCCTTAGATGGAGGAAGAGGTGAGCAGGACTTGGTGAGGAGCCTGTGAGAAAAATGAGCAGTGAGATCTCTGCGCTGACAAAAAGAGAGTACGTAAGATTACGTGAGTTTTCCATCACCTTTCTGCTTTGTTTTGTTTTTTTTTTCTTTCAAAGCAAAGGTTTGCTTCTAGAGACCTTTCTTTTCAGCCACAGAACATTCTCAGGCAGAAACCACTGAGAGAGCAGGCTGAGAGCAGAGTGCTGTTGACTTATCTGTCACATTGTGCAGTTCTGGAGCCCCCAGCACAGGAAGGACATGGAATTGCTGGAGAGAGTCCAGAAGAGGACCACGAAGATGATCAGAGGGCTGCAGCAGCTCTGCTCTGAGGACAGACTGAGAGAGTTGGGGCTTTGCAGCCTGGAGAAGAGAAGGCTTCCAGGAGACCTTAGAGTAGCCTTCCAGTATCTGAAGGAGGCCTACAGGAAGGCTGGGGAGGGACTATTGACAAGGTCTTGTAATGACAGGATGAGGAGGAATGGGTTTAAACTGCCAGAGGGGAGATTGAAAGTGGATGTTAGGAGGAAGTTGTTTGCAGTGAGGGTGGTGAGACACTGGCACAGAATGTGACTGATCATATTCTATGATCATATTCTGTGCTTTTGTGCTCCACAACCTCCCTGGAGGTGTTCAGGATCAGGTTGGATGAGGCCTTGAGCAACCTGTTCTAGTGGAGTTGTCCCTGCCTATGTCGGGGGATTGGAGCTGGCTGAGCTTTGAAGTCCCTTCCAACCTAAACCATTCTATGATTCTATGATTCTATATATATGGCTTTGGCCAGCCTGATCTAGGGTAGGGTGTCCCTGCCCATGGTGGGAGTTGTTAGAACTAGGTGAGCCTTGTGGTCCCTTCCAACCCTGACTGATTCTATGATTCAATTATTTATATTTATATTTATTTATACTTACAGGTTTTATATATACTTATATTTACATTTATAGTTATAGATAAATAAACACAAACATATAAATAAAGAGGTCTCTCCTATCTAAATAAACATAAACATAGAAATAAATAGGTCTCTCCACAGCCTTCTCCAGGCTGTACAGCCCCAACTGTCTCACTTTTTCCTCAGGGCAGAGAGGTTCCATCCCTCTGATCATTTTCATGGCCTCCTCTGGACCCACTCCCACAAGCCCATCTCTGTTCTGTGCTGAGGAGTCCAGAGCTGGACAGAGAAAGGCAGAACAAAGCTCTTGGCTGGTGTGGCTGATCCCAAACTATCAGTTAGGTCTCCATCTCTCCATCACCTCCACTTCCTCCATCAGCTTTCTTACAACTACAGGCAGGATAATCCATTCATGTATCCTACCAACAAGTGAGCTGGGCTCATTGCTTCCAGGAGGGTGCTTAGCAGGGGCTGTGGGTGCACACACGTCAGCTGCCTGGTTAATGTGCACCTCAGCCCTGTGTGCATGTTGTTAAAATAATGGATGCGGGAGCCTGGGCTGCCAAACGAATTAATCTTGGGCTCCTGATGATATCACAAACCACCAGGGCTTCACTCTCACAGGTTGCAGCTTCATCAACCCCCCTCGCCTATTGATTTATACCTACAGAATCCATCCTCCTCCCTATCCATTATCCTAAATGCAATGCTAAGGTACCAGAGAAAATCTATTTCGGTTCATTTGAATTTTTTTTTTTT
>VWZI01003571.1:111493-149730 GCA_013396835.1 Psilopogon haemacephalus | reverse complement strand
GGAACTTTTTTTTTTTTTTTTTTTTTTTTGGTTAAAAGAAATACTACAAGCCTAAAGCAGCAGCCCTCAGGGTTCAGACAGTCATGGCAAAATAGTGTATTTGGCTCCTGCTATCCCACTGTGCTCCACCCATCTTTCCAAGGATATTTTAATCAGGCACTTTTATTTTTGTTGTTGGGGTTTTTGTTTTGTTTGGTTGGGTTTTTTTGTTCAAAGAAATATTACAAGACTAAAGCAGCAGCTCTCAGGGCTCAGTCAGTTATGGCAGAATAGTGCATTTGGCTCCTGATATCCCCCTGTGCTCCCCCCATCTTTGCAAGGATATTTTCATCAGGCACTTTTATTTTTGTTGTTGGGGTATTTTTTGTTTGGTTGGGGTTTTTTGTTCAAAGAAACATTACAAGCCTAAAGCAGCAGCTCTCAGGGTTCAGTCAGTTATGGCAAAACAGTGCATTTGGCTCTTGCTATCCCACTTTGCTTCCTCCATCTTTGCAAGGATATTTTAATTAGGCACTTTTATTTTGGTTGCTGTTGGTTCATTTTGTTTGTTTGGTTGGTTTTTCTTGTTAAAAGAAATATTATGAGACGAAAGCACCAACTCTCAGTGTTCAGTCAGTATTTGCCTCCTGCTATCCCACTGTGCTTCTCCCCCCTCCACCCCTTTGCAAAATTAGCAGTGGGAATTAGATCCAAGAATTTTAACCCTGTTTGACCAGTGAGGGTTAACTGATGAACACAGGTTCATTTACTTGATGAATCAGTGTCAGGGGGATTAGTCAGGTTCTTTTCATTCCTTCTAATGACACGAAGCTGTGAAAGTGCAGGTTCTGTTATTAGTTTGAAATATCCTGTTACGGTGTTTGGGGGAGTTTTGCCTCTTTCTGCTTTTATTCACAGAGCGTTTCTGAAGATATCCTTCATATTTCTACAGGAGATAAAAGTTTTTGTTGTTGTTTGTTGTGTGTGTGTATGTATTTTTTTTTTACAGGTTGTGAGTGGCATCTCTGTCAAATCAAACCGACACAAATCAGCTCAAGACTCTGTTATGGGTTTGCTTATTTATTGCTCCGTATAAACTTTTAATCCTGTCTGCTTCACAGGACTGATACTTTCATTTAAATCACATTTCTCACTTCCCCTTACAGAGACATTTTACTCAATCCCTTTCCCTCTCTTTCCTTATTGAAAGCTGAGGTTTCGAGGCAGTCATTTGTTTGCAGAAATTAGGGCTTAAAGGAAATCACTACATATCCATCTCTCACAGCCTGCAGCAGTGCCAGGGGACTTAACAACGCGGATTCCCCTGCAATGTTTGCAGTACATAGAACAAGCCAAAACCTACAAATCCGAAGCTTCAAATTCAGCTTTTTTTCCCAAATGGCAGAGAAAAGCACTGAGTGCAATCATTCCCCTTCACAGATATAAGGAAATAACTGATTTGATCTTATTCATCTTTCTGGTGTCTTTGGAAAGATGATGTTTACGAGTACCACAGTATGCACCTCTAGATAGCTATGTGTGATATATGAGCCTACACACACAGGGGTGCTGGCATGTTTGCAGGGGCTCAGCTCAAATACAGGCTCAGAGAGAGTGTGGGGTGAGCCACACTGCTCACACACACTACAAAAAAAACAAACACAAAATTCAGTGTAGAGCAGGGGGATAGCAAGGAGAGAGGAAAATGAGACTACCTGGAGAAGTGTGGCCAGCAGGTTGAGGGAGGTTATTCTCCCCCTCTACTCCGCTCTGCTGAGACCCCACCTGGAGTACTGCATCCAGTTTTGGAGCCCCTATTACAAGAGGGATGTGGACATGCTGGAGCATGTCCAGAGAAGGCCCATGAGGATGCTCAGAGGGCTGCAGCACCTCTGTTATGAGGACAGACTGAAAGAGTTGGGGCTGTTGAGTCTGGAGAAGAGGAGGCTCCCAGGTACAAGCACGCTGCAGGGACTTTCAGGACAGGCTGCTCAGATCCCCCTGCATGTCTCCAGGCAGGATCTCATCCCAGAGCCTGTGTTCTCTGGATTTTTCTATTTGTGACTGCAGGAGTCATGTTCCCTCCCAGCTGTGAGCTACTGACTCTTGTAGGAACAGCCTCTTCAGAGAAGGACTAGTAAGAACATGTTCCTCTGTCTGTACCTGGTCTTAATTCTCTTGGAGCATCAGCACAGGAATCGTAGTATCATGGAAATGGAAAAATGAGTGGGGATTAATAAATGCATTTGACTGGTTTTTGGAAGGTTGCAAGATGGAAAGAATTGTCCTTAATCAGGCACTTATGATGCCCAATTAAACTAAATTAACCATCCCCAGATTCCAGTTTGTCTTTAGATTTTCCCTTGAGCATCTGCTGGTCCACAATCATCGCTGCAGGTGACTGCTGGATGTGAGCTTGGAAGGAGAAAGAATTCAAAAAGGAGAAAAAAAAACCCAATCCAGAACTATCTGTAGGGACTGGCTGGTGAATTTAAACAATTTAAAGGAAATGCTTGTAGTTACTTCTGTTAAAGCTGATTTCTATTTTCCTTAAACATCTTTGTGAAGCACTGCCTCCTTCTGTAGCTACAGCTTGCTGTAGAAACTCCTCCTTACAGGTGTTTGACTTATTGGACACCAGTTTATTAAAAAAAGCCTCTTCTGCTGGGGATAACACGAGCTAGGTGCCTGCTTTACTTCTTGTGGTCAAAGGTAGTGGGGGCATATTCATGTCAGGATGTCAGTGGTTGGAAGGGACACAAAGAGCTCATTGAGTCTGACCCCCCTGCAGGACCATACAATCCAGCTCAGGTCACACAGGAATGCATCCAGACACACCTTGAAAGGCTGCAGAGAAGGAGACTCCACAACCTCTCTGGGCAGCCTGTGCCAGTGCTTTGGGACCCTTCCAGGCGAGAAGTTGCCCCTTGTGTTGATCTGCAACCTCCTGTGCTGCAGCTTCCATCCATTGCTCTTTGTCCTATCCCAGGGAGCAAGTGAGCAGACCTTGTCCCCCTCTCCTGACGGACAGTTACAAACATTGATTCAATCCCCTCTCAGTCTTTTCTTCTGCAGACTAAGCAGCCTCAAGTCCTTCAGCCTTTCCTCATCAGGCAGTGCTCCAGTCCATTCATCATCCTTGTAGCCCTCCACTGGAACCTCTCCAGCAGATCCCTGTCCCTTTTAAGCTGGGGTGAAGGCAATACTCCAGATGAGAGCCCAGCTTGAGTTGCTGTGGAACACATCTTTCACTTCCAAGAGTTTAGGCCCCTGGTGTGACCTTCCAAGTGTTCTCCCTGATGCTGGGAAAAGTCTCAAACATACTTGTAAGGCTTGCAGAATCCTTCCTCCTTGCATAAGAGTCCTCTGCTGTCACAGCCTTTGCCTTGGTGGGTTAATAAACCCATCGATCACACTGCCTGATGACAGATGTCTAAATGTCCGAATAATGCCCAGCACAGAGAGCTATGCCTTTTGACAGCCAGAATCAGGTTTCAGAAGAGATTGAGACGACTCCAGAAGTGAATGGAATGCACAGATGTTAGCAAGCCTGTCCTCCTGATTAAGTTTGCTGCAATGCAGGAGGTATAAATATGTGTGAATGCTCGGGAGGCCATGGGAAATGCGAGCCTGCCTTTTAGCACCCAGCACTTTGGAGTCCCAGGGTAATCCTGATTTTTAAGTACACCTTTTATAGAGCAATCTGGCCGGATTGTTCTACAAGTTAAATGAAGCAAAGGCTTTGTAGAAGTATTCTGGCAAACAATATAATGTATCGCTTAAAGAGCCATAACCAAGCGAGTGGAAAACGCAGCTCCTGTTGCAATTTGAGGCACAGTAACTGTAGGTCATATTTAGCATTTCGCTGTGGAAAATGAAAATAAGTATCAGTAAGCAAACAGGTGTTGCACCCAAGTGTGCTCTGGCACCCAGAGAGCGATGTGTGCTGGTGGGTAACCATCATCCAGGCAGCTAAGAATGGTGCCTGTGGATGCTTTCTCCTGTAGCAGCAAGCTGGTACTGTGCAGTTACAGCAAACCCAAGGGGAAAAGTCTTACTCTTGCACTTCCACACTCCAGTTTTCAGGGGAAAGTGCTCACACCACTGAGGAGGCTGCTCCAGCCCTGAAGTAACACCGAAGCTTGGGAACAACTCGATCTAGCAGGAGCAGGGATGCATCTCAGCCTCACAACCTGCTCCATGCCCTGGCTGTGAGACTCCTCAGGTCTGAGGTTTATAGGCTTATGAATTTCAACCTTTCACATCCCAGCTTTCCACTGGGCTGCCTTGCAAGTAGAAGTGATTTGGGAGTAGTTTCCCATGATGAAATTTGTGCCTAATTGGATCATCAATTGGAGCAGATGCCAATGAAACACTAGGAGGTTGCAACCTCTCCCTGCCATAATCCCACAACGACATCAAACCAGACCAGAGGAAGTGTGGGTGTTTTTTTTTTTTTTTTTTTTTTTTTTCTCTAGCAAGGAAATTCCAGCAGAGGAGGAGCAGAGGGTAAACGAGGGATAAGGGAATGTCTCTCCAATACGTGTGATTTCTTTGTCCATCGCAGGGCTGCACCAGCACATCCTAATCGGTCGTTTCCTGGTATCTCAAGAAATTCACAGGGGGTTGGTTCCAGCTGCCGGGTGTCTCTCAACAGCCAACTCTGGGGCAGGGAAAGCTGACACCCCAAAGACATAACTGTGCTGAACACCACAGCGTCCCCACGTTGAGCAGTGATACTCCATGACCCCAGGCAATGCTTTGGCAAGTGCTGCTCCTGAGCCACTCTTAGCAGGGGAAGTACGGCATTGATTATTCGTGGATCTATAGAGAGTCACATTATTTTATTCAAAATTACACCAGTAAGGCAGAATGTTTATGAGGCTGGAAATGTCTTCTGAGTGACTGTTCCGGATGTTGGAAGCACTCACTGTCCTGGATGTCTCAGGGGCTTCTGCCAGGCTGCTAAATCTGAAATCCCTAATTTGTTCGGGGCTGGGAAATGCTTTAGTTTTGAATGAAGCATTGGGAGGAGACTTTTACACCTGGCTTTTTATAGCCTGATCTCAGCAGAAAAAGAGGAATAGCTCTGGATTTTCATATGAAATGAGCTCAGGAATAGTTCCTCGCAAGCCAGGAAGTACCTTTTGCTTTAAGTTCCTTGGCTGGCAAATGTCATGATCCCTTGTTTCTCTGAGCCCCTGAACTCTGCTTCCCTCTCGTTTCCCTTCCCTTTCTTGTGAGCACTCTGCCTTCCCCCTGCTTTTCACAGAACCACAGAATTGTTTCAGTTGGAAACAACCTCAAAGATCACTGAGTGGAACCATCAACAACACCAGGGCTACTAAACCGTGTCCTGAGGTGCCATGTCCACACTTTTTTAGTGACACCTTCAGGGATGGTGACTGAAGCACCTCCCTGGGCAGCCTGTTCCAATGCCTGACCACTCTTTCAGCCAGGAATTTTTTCCTAATAGCCAAACTAAACCTTCCCTGGCACAGCTTGAGCCCATTTCCTCTCATCCTATCAGTGGATCCTAGGGAGAAGGTACCAATTGCCACCTCATTACAACCTCGTGTAGAATGCAATAAGGTTTCCCCTCAGCCTCTTCTTCTCCAGACTGAACAATCCCAGTTCCCTCTGTTGCTCTGCGCAAGACTTCTCCTCCAAAACCTCCTGCCTGTCTCTGCAGGCTTCAGGCAGAGCCCAGCATTGTGATGTGCTCCAGCCTTGGACATAGTCCAGGTGTGTGTGACACAGCACAGGGAGCTGTATGCCCATGCCCCACAGCCTTTGGCACAGGTCAGGCATCCACCACCCTTCCCACCAAGCGAGCAGAAAGATCAGCACCAGCACAAGGAGGGTTAATGAGCTCCAAATCTCAAGTACTCATCTGCAATCTCAATTTGCTCAGCGTCCAGCAGCTGCATTAGTTGAGATAATTCTGTCAGTGAGTGCTGTTTGTACCCAGAACATGCCTGCTAAATTTGTTAAAGAATACCCCAGACTAACGCATCATTACGCTCACAAAGTCATCTATCTTTTACTTCAGATTAATTCTCTTTTTTTTTTCCCCCCCTACCCTCTCTCCCTTCACCTCCTCCAATAAATCCTGGTGCACTTAATTAATTTCAGTTCCAGTGTAAGGTCCATAATACAGAATTGTTCAAGCAAACACAAAATTAATTATTCTATTTACAGCCTTCTCATTGAAAGGAGCATTTCATCTTTCATAATTACATTTTGGAAGGTCCAATTATGAATTCAGACTTCTGCTGCTTTGCATACCGCGGTTGTACGCGAGTGTCTCCATGCCAATGAGAACCCAGGCTTGGGGCTCGCTCTTCCTTCCAATTAGTCTAAATTCAAGCATGGTTCTAGCCTGAAAAAAAAAACAACAAAAAAGCAAAAAACAAAAAGCAACCTTTTCAAGAGGTGACAGAAGAAGAGGGAGGGAGATAGGAGTTGCCTAAAGAATCAGGTTGAAAAGGAAAAAGCCTGTGTTGAATGCATGTTACTGTTTCTTAGAATCAGGAATCATAGAATCAGTCAGGGTTGGAAGGGCCCACAAGGATCATCCTGTTCCAGCCCCCCTGCCATGTCCAGGGACACCCTAACCTACATCAGGCTGCCCACAGCCTCTGCCAACCTTGCCTTAAACACCTCCACACATGTGGCCCCAACCTCCTCCCTGGGCAACCTTTTCCAGGCTCTCACCACTCTCTTGCTCAACAACTTCCTTCTCACATGCAGTCTGAATCTCCCCACCTCCAGCTTTGCCCCATTCCCCCCAGTCCTGTCACTACGTGAGAGCCTAAAAAGTCCCTCCCCAGCTTTTCTGTAGGCCCTCTGAAAGGCCACAATAAGGTCACCTGGGAGCCTCCTTTTCTCCAAACTGCACATCCCCAACTCTTTCAGTCTGTCCTCACAGCAGAGGTGCTGCAGCCCTCTGAGCATCCTCATGGCCCTTCTCTGGACATGCTCCAGCATATCTACATCCCTCTTGTAATAGGGGCTCCAGAGCTGGATGCAGCACTCCAGGTGGGGTCTCAGCAGAGCAGAGTAGAGGGGAAGAATCACCTCCCTGGCCCTGCTGGCCACACTTCTCCTGATGCAGCTCAGGCTCTGGTTTTCTTTCTGGGCTGCAAGTGCACACTGCTGGCTCATGTTGAGCTTCTCATCCACCAGCATCCCCAAGTTCCTCTTCTCAGGGCTGCTCTTCATCCAGTCACTGCCCAGCCTGTATTTGTGCTTGGAATTCCTTCTCTGGTGGGAGGGATGTCTTTATAACCTACAACAAGGCTTGCTGTAGCTGTTTCAGTAACCCTAGAGCTGCTACAGCCTTAATTCTACCCACAAAGGACTTTATCTAACTCCTTTTTTTGAGGCAATGAGAGAATTCCTGGCCTCTTCTGCTTTCAAAAGAGCTTCTGAACTCCTGCAGAAGTTGCTCTGTGTTATACCCTTGATTTATGCTAATTATATCAGTTTGTAGTGCCTTCCGTCACTGTGGCTGTTTTCCTCAGTGCTGATTTGTCAGTGAAATCCAAAGCTCCTAAGTTTTTCTGCTTGCTGCAAAGCTGGGGCAGACTCAAGGTTTTTATCTGGTTTATTTTCGAGAAGCCTGGCCCCTGCTCGAGGAGCAGGGATGGAAATCCCCTGGCTCAGCAGCTCTGGCTTCTGTCTGACCATGAGCACAAGTCCTCTGCATAACTGAGGGCTGGGCTGAGTGCTTAGTTCCTCTTGAAGCTATGATGCCATGGGAAGCAGGAGGGATGGAGGGTGAATCTCTGCTTGCTCCAAGGCCACGGTTGTCTGCCTGCAGGTGCAGCAAGAGTGTGGCTCCAATCTGGAGGCTGGGGGACCTGTGTCATACCCCAAACATGTAAGGAGATGTTTAGCTCTGCTGAAAGCCTTCCAGTATCTGAAGGGGGCCTACAGGAGGGCTGGGGAGGGACTATTGGCAAGGTCTTGTAATGACAAGAGGAGGAGGAATGGGTTTAAACTGCCAGAGGGGAGATTGAAAGTGGATGTTAGGAGGAAGTTTTTCACAGTGAGGGTGGTGAAACACTGGCACAGGTTGTCCAGGGAGGTTGTGGCTGCTCCCTCCCTGGAGGTGTTCAAGGCCAGGCTGGATGAGGTCTTGAGCAACCTGTTCTAGTGGGAGGTGTCCCTGCCTAGGGCTGGAAGTGGATGATCTTTGATGTCCCTTCCAACATAAACCATTCTATGATTCTATGAATAAGAGGCAGTTAAGAAGAGTGAGCACAGAGATGAGATGCAGGAGGCCTGTGCTCAAGTTCCAGCTTTGTCCCAGATGCTGTGGGTGACTCTGAGCAGGTAATTTCAGGCCTGACCCATACACTGTATGTAGGAGCTGTGGGCTACATGAGGCTCTTGTAGCTACTGGATGGACAAAGGGAGCACAGCTGCCTCCTGCCAGCCTTGCACAAAACCTCTCCCATGACAGTCATCCTGGCTTCCTGGAGGGAGGCTACAGCTCTTCCTTCCCTAACACTGCTGAGCTCCCTGCCCTCCTCCAAGGGCACTGAGAACTTCCTTTTGCATTCAGGAGAGAGGAGGAGCTGAAACCACATCTCACTACGGAGGTCACACAGTGCAACTCAATGCTTTCTAAGCTCTCCTTCTTTGCATACTTGAGCAAAGGTCAGGCTCAATCTGACCTTTTGAGCTATCTGTTTGAAAAAAAAATAAGTAAAAAAAAAAATCCTGGCCAGCACAGGTCGAAAGGAGCTGTTAGGAGAGCTACAAAGTGGCCTGTCAAGCCCGAGATCAGGCTCTGAAAAGCCAAAATGTGCTGGGCTCCTTTGGAAGCACAACTAAATTGCCTTAGCCTTATCTCAGGTCTTACAGCAGCTGCGATTCTAATAGGCTGAAGCCTGCTAATCAACTGCGTGGAGCACATTTCCACGGCACACCCGTTATGTCATGCCTTGTTTACACAATTGGAATTAGGGATTAGGAGGTACACATACTGGGCAGGGGGCCAGAAATACTTTTAGAGGCCTGATTTACTGGCTGGCCCCTGCAGGGCTGGGGGAGCCTGCGGGATGCAGTGGGGTGGCCAGCGGCTGCGGCGGGCTGGGGTTGGCAAAAGCAGAGAGTTGCATCCTGGTGCTCCCCCCAAAAAAAAAGCCCTGAGAGCCTGGCAGCTGGGTGCTGAGTGTCACCACAGCAGCTCTGGGATGGATGAGACAACTGCTGCTGCTCTGCTGACCTCTGCCCCTCTCCGAACACATCTTTGGTTGCTGATCTGATGCCTGGCAGTTAAAAAGCCCAAGGGCACTGCCTGCTTGGGCTCTATAAGCTTAAAGGTCTTTTCCAATCCAAATCACAGGCCCACAGGATGTCAGGGGTTGGAAGGGACCTCCAGAGATCATTGAGTCCAAACCCCCCTGCCAGAGTAGGACCAGACAATCTAGCTCAGGTCACACAGGAGCACATCCAGGTAGCCCTTGAAAGGCTCCAGACAAGGAGACTCCACAACCCCTCTGGGAAGCCTGTGCCAGTGCTCTGGGACCCTTACAGTCAAGAAGTTGCCCCTTGTGTTGAACTGTGCTGCAGCTTCCATCCATTGCTCCTTGTCCTATCCCAGGCAGCAAGTGAGCAGAGCCTGTCCCCCCCGCTCATGACCCCCAGCCCTCAGATATTTATAAACATTGATTAAAACCCCTCTCAGTCTTCTCTTCTCCAGACTAAGCAGCCCCAGCTCCCTCAGCCTCTCTTCATCAGGCAGTGCTGCACTCCCCTCATCATCCCCAAAGCCCTCTGCTGAACCTTCTCCAGCAGATCCCTGTCCCTCTTCAAATGGGGAGCCCACATTCTATGATTCTATGCCCACACTCTTCACACTCCCATCAGAGAGGATCCATCCCTGCCTTGCCAAGCATGAGAACCGATGCTCTTTCAGCCTTACACATACAAACCCAGAGTTTTCCTGGGGTGGTATAGGGTGGGATAAGAGAAGCAGACTGGTGGCTTTGAGGCCAGGTGTAACAGCTGGGAAAAGTATTTCAAACTCAGAGACTGTGGGACAAGAAGAGTCAGGGAGACTGGTGTGGATATTTCCCCACTGCTCACCTCACAGGAGGATGCAGAGGGAGCTGAAGGGTACCCACAGCTCTGCTGAAGAGTCAGCCTGCCCCAGCCACTTTCTCTGGTCATTGATGATGGGGAGAGATGTTGATTTACCCTGGGGACACACACATATGCCCAGGGCTCAGGCTCCAGTGGTTAAACCCCACTAGCTAACCTCAGCCTGAACTCGAGCATGTCTTCACTCAAGTTCAGAACAGTAAAGAGATGCTTTTTTTTTTTTTCCCCTCCACAGATGCTGTTGCTAATTTGTTAGCTGTGTACAAGTGTTACACTTGCTGGGGGGAAAGGAGTTTGTGCAGTTTTTTAAAGCTCTTTCAGTGGTGCAGTCTGCCTTATCTCTTGTGGGAGTGACTTCAGGGCTTAAGTGAAAAGACATAAATAATCTGTTTTAAAAGCTTTTGGAAGAACAGGGGATTTATAGGCCTTGTTGCTAGAAGAGGATTATAACACCCTTCAGATCCATCCCCTGCCCTACCATAAGCAATTCCTGAATCAAAGCCCAGGTCTTGCAGTTGAGCTGGAGCATGGTCTATTTTATTTTATTTTGTTTTGTTTTATTTTATTTTAATTTGTTTNTTTGTTTTATTTTATTTTAATTTAAATTAATTTAATTTGTTTTGTTTTATTTTATATTATATTATTTTATTTTGTTTTCTTTTCTTTTATATTATATTATTTTATTTTGTTTTATTTTATTTTATTTTACTTCATTTAACGTTAATTTTAATTTTAATTTTTAAAAAAAACCATATTTTTAAATTTGTTTTTAAACACACCCAATCTTGGCAACACTGCTTCCTTCAACGACAAAATATATATATAATTTTTTACTTCCTGTCCTTAGCTGACAGGAGTTAATTCCTCCCTTTTGTGAGCTGTGAATGGGCTCATTCGGTTCCACCTGGTGCCTCTGTGTTTGTTTGTTAATTAGTTATTAATTGCAGGGGCTGCGGTGGAGGGGTGGGGATAGGATTTGTAGGTGAAAAGAGCTTGTGTGTACTAGTTCTGCTTGCAAAGGGGATGGAACAAATTGAGTTTGGTGACAATGGACCTCGCAGCATCATTAATATGGATCCTCTCCTATGAGGACAGACTGAAAGAGTTGGGGCTGTGCAGGCTGGAGAAGAGGAGGCTCCCAGGTGACCTTCTTGTGGCCTTCCAGTATCTGAAGGGGGCTACAAAAAGGCTGGGGAGGGACTTTTTAGGCTCTCAGGTAGTGAGAGGACTAGGGGGAATGGAGAAAAGCTGGAAGTAGGAAGATTCAGACTGCATGTGAGGAGGGAGTTGTTCAGCATGAGAGTGAGGAGAGTCTGGAATGGGTTGCCCAGGGAGGTGTTTGGGGCCATATCCCTGGAGGTGTTTGCAGCCAGGCTGGATGAGGATCTGTCCAGCTTAATCTAGGGTAGGGTGTCCCTGGGCATGGTAGGAGGGTTGGAGCTGCATGATCCTCATGGTCCCTTCCAACCCTGACTGACTCTATGATTCTAATATGCATTTTGCAAGGGTTTGATGTTCAGCCAGCCAAGAGAGAGGTGAGGAAAAGTGTTTGGTTACGGATTCTCTGGCTGCTGCAGCTCAGGTTGTGTGCTGCTGGTTAATGAAGTGCAATGTTAAGGAAAGGAGACAGGCAGAGGACTGGTTTCTGGTTTTTGGTGGTTTGGTTTTTTTATATCAAAGGTTTTAGAAAGGGAAATTGTGGAAAATAGAATAATAATGAGTCTGTTCCTGATTTTGTTAGTTGAGCTGTCTTCAGTTTTGGGCTCCTCAGTTTAAGAGGGACAGGGATCTGCTGGAGAGGGTCCAGTGGAGGGATATGAGGGTGCTGAGGGGACTACAGCACGGCCGGATGAGGAGAAGCTGAGGGGCGTGGGACTGCTTAGTCTGCAGAAGAGAAGACTGAGAGGGGTTTTAATCAATGCTTCTAACTGTCTGAGGGCTGGGGGTCAGGAGTGGGGGACAGGCTCTGCTCACTTGCTGCCTGGGATAGGACAAAGAGCAATGGATGGAAGCTGCAGCACAGGAGGTTGCAGCTCAACACAAGGGGCAACTTCTTGACTGTAAGGGTCACAGAGCACTGGCACAGGCTGCCCGGAGAGGTTGTGGAGTCTCCTTCTTTGGAGCCTTTCAAGGCCTGTCTGGATGTGTTCCTGTGTGACCTGAGCTAGATTGTCTGGCCATGCTTTGGCAGAGGGGTTGGACTCGATGAGCTCTTTGGGTCCCTTCCAACCCCTGACATCCTGTGAAAGCCAGGAAAAAAACATGTAAAAATGTGATTGAAGCTGCCATTGTAGTGGGCTGCTAAGAACTCCAGAAGAGCTGTGGTAGCCCATCATAGGTTTTATACCTTTTGAAATAAGTCTTATGGAACGAAGTTTTTTAGAGGAAAGAAAAGAGGAGCTGAAGAAAGACTACTGAGAAGGACAAGAAACTTCAAGGCAGGTAAGGAATTGTGTTCAACTGCTTTCCCAAAAACTGATATCAAATCTAAATGTTGAGCTTCAGTATTGACACAAGAATATATTAGAAAGTTGAAAAGACAAAGCTAGAGATTGGTAAATGGATACCACCGAGTTAATTGTTTGCCCTGCAGGCTACAAGGCAAAGGCTCTTGGGTTAGAAACTCCTTGGAGGAAATAGGAAGTTAAAATATTCACCTTCCAGTAGTAAGGCTTATCATTCCTGGAGCCCCCAGCACAGGAAGGACATGGAACTGCTGGAGAGAGTCCAGAGGAGGGCTATAAAGATGATCACAGGGCTGCAGCAGCTCTGCTATGAGGACAGGCTGAGAGAGTTGGGGCTTTGCAGCCTGGAGAAGAGAAGGCTTCGAGGACTCCTTACAGCAGCCTTCCAGTATCTGAGGGAGGCCTACAGGAGGGCTGGGGAGGGACTATTCACAAGGTCTTGTAATGACAGGACGAGGGGGAATGGGTTCAAATTGGCGGAGGGGAGATTTGAACGGGATGTTAGGAAGAAATTCTTCACAGTAAGGGTGGCAAGGCACTAGAACAGGTTGCCCAGGGAGGTTGTGGCTGCTCCCTCCCTGGATGTGTTCATGGCCAGGCTGGATGAGGTCTTGAGCGACCTGATCTAGTGGGAGGTGTTCCTGCCTATGGCGGGGGGTTGGAACTGGATGATCTTTAAGGTCTCTTCCACCCTAAACCATTCTATGAGCTACAGGGTGTCAGCTCTGGCAGCAAAGGATCATATGGGTCTACAGAATCTTGATTTGCCTTTCTCCTTGGTAGTTGGATTTGCCAAGACTATCTGCTGTGGCCACTTTGAGAAAGCCTAAAAATTCTGTTTCCAGAATGATGAAGAGAGCAAAAAAAATGTGAAAAAATGAGGCAGGGAAATAGATTTTCAGTGGAAAGCTGAACAGTTTCCTGTTCAATAGACTGTGTTACTACCTATCTGCTTTTGTTGTGCTGCCAATAATGTCTCAGAGTCCAACAACCTTGCATGGAGAATTAAAATTATTTGAAGTCAGCTAAATAAATACTAATTCCTCCTGATGATCCTGTTCATGCAAACCCATGCCTTACTTCTCTAGTAATCTTGTGAAACCAATTTGCCCCCCTACTACAAACTCAGGTTCTTACCTCTCATGCTTGCCCTTCTCACTGCTCTCCCTTGGGCTCACTTTTGCTCTCCTATCAACCTTCTCCATCAGGACTTGTGCTTTTCCTACCCTCAGCACCTCTATTTACCCTGCTCCCCAAGGTTATCAGGGGAATATGCAGCATCTGTGATCTACACAAACATCACAAAGTCATCAGGACAAAATAACAAGATATCTTTTATCTTTAAAAGGAGAAGGATTTGGTAACACGTGCAGGAGTTGTGGATTTTCCACCTTTAACCAAATACCCCAAAGCAGAAATGATGGGAAATAGGTGTGTGAGTGTCTGATCACGGAGTCATAGAATGATTTATGTTGGACCTCAAAGCTCAGCCAGTTCCAACCCCCTGCCATAGGCAAGGACACCTGCCACTGGAACAGGTTGTGATATGGGGAACAAAACCAGGAGCTGCAGACCCTCAGCTGTTCACTGTTTTAAGTTAATCCAATAAAATGATCAGATTTTTTTTTTTGGGTAGGATATTAGGAAATACTTCTTTACTGAAAGAGTGGTGAGGCATTGGAACAGGCTGCCCAGGGAGGTGGTACAACCACGTTCCAAAAGTATGCAGACATGGCACTTTGGGACATGGGTTAGTGACCATGGTGGTGTTAGATTGATGGTTGGACCCCATGATCTTAGAGATCTCTTTCAAATGAGACATCTCTACAATTCTATGCCAACTTCTGTTGTGGTTTCCTCTGTTTCACATCACACAGGCCTAGGAGAACATGACAATTCTGCTCATCATCACATAGAATCATAGGATGAGTCAGGGTAGGAAAGGATCTCAAGGATCAATCATTTTCAATCCCCCTGCCGTGGGCAGCGACACCTTACACTAGATCATCCAACCTGGCTTTGTACACCTCCAGGGATGGGGCTTCCACCACCTCCCTGGGCAACCCATTCCAGAATCTCACCACCTTCATGGTGAAGAACTTCTTCCTAACATCCAGTCTGAATCTACCCATTTCTAGCTTTGCTCCGTTCCTCCCAGTCCTATCTCTACCTCACATCCTAAAAAGTCCCTCCCCAGCTTTCTTGTAGCCCCCTTAAGATACTGAAATGTCACAATCACACCTAGACAAAGCCTTCCCACCCCTCTCTCTGTTTTTCATCTACATCTTCAACGGGAGGTTTTATTGTCTTTATGGATTGGCTTGTCCTGCTCCCTCCACACATGCTGCAGATACACTTGTCTGATTACACACACTAAAAGGAGATGTTCCAATGTTTGTGTGAACAATGGCATAGCCCCTGGAATGTGTCAGTGAGTCACAGTTTTAGAAATGTTAAATCTTTTGGCACAAACCCCTGTTTATCTTTCTGGAGCAAGTACATCGACCTGGTGGTGTTGCAATGCCAATAGCAAGTCTAAGAGAATCTGCTTCCTTACCTCCTGTCACCACATGGGAAGCAGCATGTATCAGTTTAAGCTGGTCCCCCTGAGCTCAAAAGCTCTACAAATGCTTCATTCGATTTGGAAGTAAAAAATAAACTTTCACAATAAATAGAAAGTATTTTTTTTAGGTAAGAGGAAATTACAGAGGATAGGGGGAAAGGGAACAAAATGCAAGATACAGGTATAAGGTAAGGCGAATTACAGAAGATATGGGGAAGGAAGAAAAAAAAACCACCAAAGTACAAACGAAAAATACCAAATACAACCCATAGATGGGAGTGGGTGGAAGTTGAATCAAAGTGGTGAAGTTGGAAATTGGTGGTAGATATGGATGGATGCCGGTGGGATGCAGAGTTCCAAACATGGCTGCTCTCCCCATGTTGGAGAGCACCTGGTGAAATAGCAGCAGCAGGGAGGCAGGGTGCTGGGCAGGTGAGGAAAGCAGAGACCAACAGCAAGTTCATCTCCCCTTTACAGGGAGTCTCAGCAGGAAGTGGGAGGGGGCTAAACACAACACCTGGGGGCAGGTCAGACGACCCCCAGGGAGCAGTCAGGATCCAGTTCCAAGTAAGCCCCTCCAAGAGGGCTTAACCCTTTACACAGCACCAAGGAGTGGTTTAACCATCACCTGAGGATGTGAAGAGTGCCCAGAGTGGTGTATTTGCCATGGTGAGAGTGCTGAGGGCTTCCAGGCTAGGCTGGACCTCAACAAGTATTCACAGGGCTCTTTTCAAATTCCTTCACACTGCCAAGTGGCCAAGAGATGTTTTGAACTGCTAGCAGAGGGTTATGGCCCAGACCAGTGGGTTCTCGTTTGTGCATTTGGCTTTCATGGATAGTTTAATTCTCTGCAGATGATTGTTGCATCTTGGCTGTGAAGGGTGCCGGGTTGGACTGTGACATTTCTGTTGGGTTAAATCCACTGATTATGATGATTATTTTCAGCAGTTTTATTGCACTGGTGATAAACCACAGACATTCTTCTTATAAACAACGAGAAACTTTGAACCTTTTAAGTGCTCACTGTACTGTGGAGAACTTGTTTGGCTGTATAAAGCTCAGTGAGAAAGCAAAGTACAAAGTGCTGCCAGCCTTGCATTACTCACAGGTCTATACATGTGGCCTCAGAGCAAGGTTCCTGGTTTGCTAGGGAGCAATTCCAGGTACCAGGAAGGTAGAGGCACCTTCGTCTTTGGTCACAGGTGGATTTCCTGTTAACTCCTAGAAGAGGAGGTCCTCTAGGTCTTTGACAGCTGTTTCTTGCTGAAAGAAAAATCCTCCCCCTCTGCTCTGCCCTAGTGAGGCCACATCTGGAGTGCTGAGTCCAGTTCTCTGCTCCCCGGTCCAGGAGAAACTGAGAACTACTGGAGAGAGTCCAGCAGAGGCTGCAAAGATGCTGAGGGGCCTGGAGCATCTTTGTGAGGAGAGCTGAGAGAGCATCTTTGTGAGGAGAACTGTGATACTGAGAGCCCTGGGGCTGTTCAGCCTGGAGAAGAGTAGTCTGAGACAGGATCTTCTCAATGCTTATAAATAGCTAAGGGGTAGGAGAGAAGAGGATGGGGCAAGTTTCTATTCACTGGTGACCAGCTGCTGATCAAGGAGCAATAAGCACAAAGTGGAGCCTGGGGGAGTCTGTCTGAACATGAGGAAAAGCTCTTTTCCTGTGAGAGTGCAAAGGTGCTGGAGCAGGCTGCACCTCTCAAGAAAAAGATGCAAAAGAAGGCCATGATTAGATTCATAGCATCATAGAATCAGTCAGAGTTGGAAGGGACCACAAGGATCATCTACTTCCAACCCACCCTGCCATGGGCAGGGACACCCTACCCTAGATTAGACTGGACAGAGCCTCAGCCAGCCTGGCCTTAAACACCTCCAGGGTAGTTCTAGCAAGAAGGAAACACTTGCTCACTGCTCTTCTTTCCTCTCCATATGTGTGTAAATATATCTTCTGTCAATGTGTTTATAAGAATAGGAAGGATCTTGAAGTAGCTTCAGACCAGCTTGTTTTGGAGCTGCTCTGCAGCTCACAGCATCAATCCAACACCCAAAAATGGAGAAGACACACCAAGGCCTGACATGGACACATTCTGCTTGTGTGACTTGGGTATCATCACACTGTGTAAGTTGGGGAGTTGTTGAAAGATCATAGCCGTGAGATAGCTCCTGAGCATGGCAGGCTGTGAGGACAGGAGCAGTGCAAGTAGTAGTGCTGAAATAATCTGGCCGGGAGCAGATGGGGTTGCTGTCTAGGGTCTGTCTGCTACAAACACCCTGGAGTCAACTCAGAGTGAGTTGGGGTCACAGTGGGTTGTAAAGTGCAATGACAGTGTCTAAAGGAACTTACTGCAGACATATAAGAAGGTCTCAAATTGCTATAAATCTATGTATGCTTTCCAAGGAAAATAATTGAGGCAAAAGGGATATTTCATACCAGATATGGAGCAAAGCTGGAGGTGGGGAGATTCAGATTGGATGTGAGAAGGAAGTTCTTCAGCATGAGAGTGGTGAGGCCCTGAAATGGGTTGCCCGTGGGGGTGGTTGGGGCCACTTCCCTGGAGGTGTTTAAGGGCAAGGCTGAATGAGGCTGTGAGCAGCCTGATGTAGGGTAGGGTGTCCCTGGGCACGGCAGGGGGGTTGGAGCTGCATGATCCTTGTGGTCCCTTCCAACCCTGACTGATTCTATGATTCTATATAAATGAAGCATTTATTCCAGAAGATTTCCCCCCCCCCCCTTTGGAAAACAGAAAGGGCTCTTATCCACACATCCACAAGAGTGTCCTCGAGAGAAGAGGATGTTTCACCACACCAAAAGCCAAAGAAAAGAAGCCCTCCATGAAACACCACTATGCTTTATCCATCTCTTCTCTCCAGCCCTCTCCAAGTACAGTGTGAAAGTAATTTGTTTGGGGCTTGGGAGGCTTGCTCCAGAACCAAAGCACTCCTTCTCCAGAGCTTGCTTACAGGTTTGCTCCCTCAAACCAGACGAATTCAGTAGTTACTCAATGCCTTGGCTGAAAATCTTGGTTGAAATTCCTGTGTGTGTAGGGTATTGGTTTCAGTGTGTTTCTGTTTGTTAGTCACAAATTGATTTTTTTTTAAAATTTTTTTTTTTTTTTACTGTGCTAGCATTTTAAGAGACCCAAAGCTCTCCTTTGCTGCCGAAACCTGATGGTTACTAAATGTCTCTAATATTCTCTCCTTTTATTGCCAGGCGCGCTTTTAGAATCAACTGGAGGCGTGAGAAGTAATTCCTTTATGCTCTTACTCTACGCCAAGTGCTTCAAGAAGTGGGAGGAGGAGGAGGAGATGGTAAGGTTTGGCTCTCTCTGAAGAGAGAAGAAACACTCCTTTTCTGAAGAAAAACTCTCCTGTCTTATTCAAGTGCAGGTTCATGCTTTTGGGATCTCAGAGAGCACTTGGGTCTCTTGAAGGTCTGCATCTGCTTTCAGTGCATTTGATGGAAATAAATAAGGTTTCATTTTCTGTTTCATGAATGATGCTTCCAGTTGCAATGAAAGGGATGGAGAAGCCCCTGCCAACAGTAGCAAGGAACTTGTCATGTAAGAGGCACACATCTTGGCATTGTATGCAGGACCCAGGAGTGGCATTCTTCTCTCTGTGCGTTAGTAGCAAAATTCCAAGGTGGACAGTTATAGGATCCATTTACTCTCAGTGAGGGTCTTGGCAATACAGACAAGGAAGCACCTCTGCTATGAGGACAGACTGAAAGAGTTGGGGCTGTGCAGTTTGGAGAAGAGGAGGCTCCCAGGTGAACTTGTTGTGGCCTTCCAGTATCTGAAGGGGGCCTACAGAAAAGCTGGGGAGGGACTTTTGAGGCTATCAGGGAGTGTGACAGGAATGGAGGAAGCTGGAGGTGGGGAGATTCAGATTGGATGTGAGGATGAAGTTGTTGAGCATGAGAGTGGTGAGAGCCTGGAATGGGTTGCCCAGGGAGGTGGTTGGGGACACATCCCTGGAGGTGTTTGCAGCCAGGCTGGCAGAGGCTGTGGGCAGCCTGCTCTAGGGTAGGGTGTCCCTGGACATGTCAGGGGGGTTGGAACTGGTTCCTTGTGGTCCCTTCTAACCCTGACTGATTCTATGATTCTATAATTCGAAGTGCCAAGGAAAGTGAATGGGACTGGAAGTGCAGCAAGGTGTTTGTAATCCCTGGGACCAGATACATTTTAGGGAGCAGGCTGAGGAAATCTGGCTTGATTTAGGCAGTGAAGAGCAGTCCAGCTTAGCTTTGCAAGGCAGCAAAGGGGATGCATTTCCCAGCATTGCGTTATGCAAGCTGCTGGGATGAAGGTGGGAGGGGGCAGGCTGACTGAAGTCATTTTGCATCTGCATGAAAATGGAGTTCAAAACATTCCCTCTAGAGTGGTATCCAATACCAAAATTGGATTTGGGCACTCGGAGTACATGAATATTTGCGCTGTCAATAAGAGTTATCTGTACACAGGACCCTTTCCCTTGTCTGCTTTCTCTACCATGCTTCCTTCTTAATTCATTTTCAGTCTTTAATGTACTGTTGTGTTGCATCCTCTCCCATTAGGCCCTGTAATGTGCTCCAATTGCCTTCAGCTTGACTGCACTTAATAGCCAGCGTAAATAGAACTTAGTGTAGCATGCACTAACATCTCTATCCATTGTCCAGAGATTAAATACATGCCACAAATGGTTTACGCATCATCAGCCTCCAGCCCTGGTTTCATAGCTCCCAACCAAAAGAGGATATTAAATTAATTTGCAGGTTGCTTTAGCAAAACCTAACAAAAAAAAAAAAAAAAAAAAAAAAAAAAAAAAAAAAAGGGAGGGGGGGATGGGGAAAAAAAAAAATCCTGAGGGTCATTATGCATATAATATCCATCAATCAAAAAAAGAGGGGTGGAAAATGATAATAGCAGGTCATTAGAAGAGGACAGGTGCACACATATTTAGCTCTATCTCTGGTTCAGGTCAGAGCTTAATGGTGTTAACTGGAGAGGAATGCAGGCTATGTGAACAGGGTGTATGTGCGAGGAAGAGGCGAAAGGGCAGCACTGTGTCGGGACAGCACAGCCTCTTCCATGGCTCCCTCTTTAACCCTTTGCTCTGCCTGGGTGTGTTGTTGGTGAATTAACACTGAGCTTATCAAGGAGGAAGAAAACAAGCAAAGTGGAGACCTCCTGCAGCACAGATCGCGCCATGCAGAGTGCACAAGGAAAAAGAGGACGGGTTCAGGGCAGTGCAAAATAGAATTGCACAGTGCCAGGGTTCAGGTTAGCAGCACATCCTCATTATCAAGAGCACAGGTTCCCTCAGCCAGAAGGAAATGTTCTTCGTTGAAAGGGAGAAAGGAGACCTATGTTCAGCACAGAGATAAACAATCATCTTCATGTGGACCATTGCTGGAGGAACAATCACAGAATCATAGAATGGTTTAGGTTGGAAGAGACCTTAAAGATCATCCAGTTCCAACCCCCCACCATAGACAGGGACACCTCCCACTAGATCAGGTTGCTCAAGACCTCATCCAGCCTGGCCTTGAACACATCCAGGGAGGGAGCAGCCACAATCTCTCTGGGCAACCTGTTCCAGTGCCTCGCCACCCTCACTGTGAAGAATTTCTTCCTAACATCCCAGTGGCAAGGTCCCATCTCCTCCAGTAGAGCAAGAACTGTGGATAAAGTAATGAGATGTATTTGCCTTTAGAGTGAGTAGAGGCTGACTAGGATGGAAGTGTTGCCTGCATCCTTACCTTTAGGAAAGGAAGGTACTACAGGAATGTAGGCTGTATGGTCAAGCACACAGGTGACATTCTTACTTGTCAACCTATCCTTTTAGCTTGATGAGTGGGACAGGTACTGACAAGGACACTGCTGCAGTCATGGGTCCCACACAACAACTAGAAAGAAAGACACTTTTGGTGTCAAAGCATTAAGCTGAAATTTGGGCTCTGGCATGAAATGCTGCTCAGGTATGGAATAATTTCTCTGAGTTTCAAGCTGAGTAGCAGTCTGCAGAGATGAAGGAAAATATCACACTTGGCCTTAGATGCCAACATCAGGTTTTACAAGATCTTGGGGGTGAATACTAAATCACTGCATGGCTTCTAGAGTGATGTGGCTCAGTGCCACATAGAATCATAGATTCAGTCAGAGTTGGAAGGGACCAAAAGGATCATCTAGTTCCAATCCTCCCCACATGCCCTTGCTTTCTGGTGAAGTATAGTATTCAAGGTGTTGCATTCTGTAGTCTTCATCACCAAGAAATGACCTGAATCCTCCCCCCAGGCCAACAGTTGCACACTGTGATTGACATGTATTATTTTCCTGAATCTCAAGTAGAGTAACATCAATACACTGAGAAATGATACACTGGGAACTGGAATAATTAAGCAAGGAAATATCCTTTACAGCAAGGTTTTTTTTTAATGCCCCAGGACTGCTGCCATAGAAATCACAAGCATGGGGTCTGCCAGTGAAATATTAAATGTTGTTTCTCCATGCCAATTTTCACAGGCTGGAGCCATGCACCATGAAGGGGGAAGAAAGGCAAAGCAAGAGCTGGGTCACACGGGCAGCTAGCAAGGCTTCAGCAGAAGCTGTAAGAAACAAACTTGCTGGGTAAGATGTAAATAAGGAGCCTGAGTCTAAGGGCAGGAGATCGACTTCGGTATACATGTGCAGGAAAAAAAAATACTGTAGAAGATTAATTAAATTCATCCCCCATGATTCATTTTAGGAGCAGGAGGTTCTCTTCTGTGAGTTGTTTGTTCTTGCTGGAATGACTTATAGCAATGCAGAGGTGTCATTGCCCTGAGGTCTTGGTGCATTCTGGTTGCCCCATGGTCTGCTCTGAACCTTGCTTTCAGCTGCAGAGGGCTGTATTCTCTCTTGCTTCCTTCCTTTTCCCATTGTTTTCCTTTCTTGTGCTTGTCATGAGACTGCGTGGCTGAGTGTGATGGTTTGGGAGTTACCCACCCCCACCCACCCCCACGTTTGAATTCACCCAGACTGGACTCAGCCAGCTGGAAGTTAAGGAATGAAGCTTTATATTCACAGCTTAGCAGAATGTACAAGCAGATGTTACAATATGTAACAAATATTTGCAGCTATAGACAGAAATATACAAGTTAAAAGTAATGCAGAAACACAATAGCCCTCCCAGAAATCACAGTCTTCAGGAGGGGCTCCCAACCACCTTCCACCTTTTTTCCACCCCACATCCCCTCTTTCTTATCCTTGAATCTGCCTTATGTGCAAGGTGAGTTGGAAAAATCAGCCAGGAGGGTTAGAAGCAGAATTGATTAGTTGGGTTACACAGGTCTAAGCAGAAGCCAGGGAGAGAGAGGCAAACACCAACAGACTGCACTGACAGACCCACACTGTCTTGTCTATGTTTATGTGCTTGTTTTTATGCATCTCATCAAATCTGTGATTGAAGCAAACCCCACCATTGTTTTCTTTTCACAGCCCATCATTTGTTTTTTTCTCATTGAAATATCCCAATTAGCCTCAAACCAGCACACTGAGGAAAGGCCTGGATTTCATCCTGACCTTCTTGGCAGACCTTCAAACTATGCCTGGGCACTGCAATCCTGTGCAACTTGCTCTGGGGTGAACCTGCTTTAGCAGCTGAGTTGGACTAGATGTTTTCCGGAGGTCCCTTCCAACCCCAGGTATTCTGACTCTGTGATTCTAACCTGCTACGGAGCAACTTTAACCACCTTCCTGCTCTGATTTCCACTCTGAGCAGATGCTCAATCCAAGTGTTCATGGGGGAGCCAGGGCCAGGAAGGCAAGAGGGAGGAAGGAGCTGGGCTACATCCTGTGCTCCAGAACAATAGATGATCACTCTTAATTATGGCAGCCTGAATGAGCATTGCTCTGCCAGTCCCTTTCCTCACTGTATCTGATCAATACAGCCTTAATTGCTGAAGAAAGGGAGCCTTGTACACAATCACAGCACAATGGTTTAATCACTCGGACTGAGGCTTAGAGTTAATTTCACAGGCAGTTCATTTCTCACTGAGGCTCTCACCCCACTCCTCTTCTTGCACACACAGGTGCAAGTGTGCTCCCAGCTAAAGGTGGGTTATTAATAGCTTTTTAGCAAGATTACTTCAGCTCATTGGAAACGTGGGAAATGTTTGCATGCAGAAGCTCAGAATGCAGGTGGGTTTGTGCTGAAAGCCTTTACTGAGTCATTTCATAGAATCATAGAATCAGTCAGGGTTGGAAGGGACCACAGGGATCATCTAGTTCCAAACACCCTGCCATGCCTAGGGACACCTTACCCTAGATTGACTAGACAGAGCCTCATCCAGCCTTGCCTTAAACACCTCCAGGAAAGTTCCCCACCCCTAAGTTGGGGTGCCAGTATGCCTGTACCTTCTTGGGGGACAAAGGCAGATGCTCCTGAAACTTTTTAGTTTAGGATCATCTAGTTCCAACCCCCCTGACATGCCCAGGGACACCCTACCCTACATCAGGCTGCCCACAGCCTCTGCCAGCCTGGCTTTAAACATCTCCAGGGATGTGACCCCAACCACCTCCCTGGGCAACCCATTCCAGGCTCTCACCACTCTCATGCTCAACAACTTCCTCCTCACATCCAATCTCAATCTCCCACCTCCAGATTTGCTCCATTCCCCTAGTCCTGTCACTCCCTGATAGCCTAAAAAGTCCCTCCCCAGCTTTTTTGTAGCCCCCTTCAGATAGTGGAAGGCCACAAGAAGGTCACCTGGGAGCCTCCTCTTCTCCAGACTCAACAGCCCCAACTCTTTCAGTCTGTCCTCATAGCAGAGGTGCTGCTGCAGCCCTCTGAGCATCCTCATGGCCCTTCTCTGGACATGCTCCAGCATGTCCACATCCCTCTTGTAATAGAGGCTCCAGAACTGGATGCAGTACTCCAGGTGGGGGTCTCACCAGGGCAGAGTAGAGGGAGAGGATCTCCTCCCTCGACTTGCTGGCCACACTGCTCCTGATGCAGCCCAGGATCTAGTTGACTTTCTGGGCTGCAAGTGCACACTGCTGGCTCATGTTGAGCTTCTCCTCCACCAGCACTCCCAAGTCCCTCTCCTCAGGGCTGCTCTCCAGCCAGTTGCTGCCTAACCTATATTTGTCCTTGGGATTGCCTCGACCCAGCTGCAGGACCTTGCACTTTTTCTTGAGAGAGGGAATAGAAAGATCTTCTCTTCTGAGCTGTCTTCTCTGTTGCTTTTATGCTGACCTCCCCAGGCACTCTGGGGATCTTCAGGGTTAGAGAGATGTGGCAAGACTGGAAACCTCACAAACTGCTGGAGTCAGAATTCACCTGTTCTTTCAGTAGCACAAAATCCCCTCCAGTGTTTGGGCTCTTCAGGCTGATGTGTCTGTAGGATCTGTGGCTGGCTGAGCATGTCTGCTTGAAAAGGTGGCACTGGGATCCAAAGTGATCCTCAGCTACAAATAAGGGCACATTTGGCCCAGCATCTGCAGGATTTCTGCTGTGTCAGGTATGTAGATTCCACTTGGATCACATTTTCTAGATAAGGTTCTGCTGCACCACTTAATCCAGTTTTGAATATTATCCAGTAAGCTGAGCTGGAAACCTCGAGGCTGGGAGCTGGGAAATATTGGCCGTGGTGGGAAACTTGAGCTTGCCTTTCTACTGCAGAAACATGAGCATCACCAGAGCAAAACTACAGGCTTCAAAAGCTGCTTGTGGTGCTGGTTGCAATTTCTGAGCACCACCACGAGACTTCCGAATCTGTCACTCTCTTTTTCTTCCCTTCCTCTTCCCAGCCAGAAATTGAGACACCAAAATTGGCTGCTGTTTTCTTAAAGCCTTTGGACACTGCTGACTTGCACTGTCTAAGAAAACCTAGGGCAAGAAGAGCGTGGCTAGAAATGAGCCCTGACAGAGATATCTGCTCTACAGGAGACCTCTGCCACCACTGGCCCTGGAGCCAACTTTTATCTTGGTTTCAAATAAATCTGTCAGAATGGGGTGTTTCCCCTTGCTAGGGGACCTCTGAGATTCTCACTGCCACCTGGGTACTGAGCACTGGGTACCTGATCTCACAGCATCCAGGACATCAGGAAATGGGAGCAAATGTGGTTGCTCTGATTGTAGAATATGGCAGCGTGGGACCAACTGCCACTCAGGCTGGAGGACTGCAGAAAGCTGATCAGACCTATTCAAAGCTGCAGAAAGTCCTCCATTGGGCAACAAAAACATTCTCTGAAACATATCACAGCACCAGAGGATGCCAGGGGTTGGAAGGGACCTCTATAGATCATCAAGTCCAACCCCCCTGCCACAGCAGGACCATCCAATCTAGCTCAGGTCACACAGGAACACATCCAGACAGGCCTTGGAAGTCTCCAGAGAAAGAGACTTCCACAGCCTCTCTGAGGAGCCTGTGCCAGTGCTCTGGGACCTTTACAGTAAAGAAGTTCCCCCATTCATATCCCATTATGATGAGGTGGAATGGGAAGCAAAGTTGACGAAAATTTGTCACACAGCTGGTTTAGTCACAGAATTGTCAGGAAGGGACCTCAATGATCATATAATTCCAACCCCCTTGCCATGGGCAGGGACATCTTCCACTAGATCAGGTTGCCCAGAGCCACCTCCAGCCTTGCCTTGCCAACATCCAGGGATGAGGCTTCCACCACCTCCCTGGGTGATCTCTTTAAATGTCTCACCATCCTTATGGTGAAGAACTTCTTCCTAACATCTAATCTACATCTACCCTCCTCTAGCTTGGATTCATTCCCCCTAGTCCTATCACTACCCAACACCCTAAAAAGTCCTTCTTGTAGACCTCCTTCAGATATTGGAAGGCCACAATAAGGTCTCCTCGGAGCCTGTTCTTCTCCAGACTGAAAGAGCCCAACTGTCTCCGTCTGCCCTCATAGGAGAGGTGCTCCTGCTCTCACCCCTAACTTTGTTCATCCTTGGACCATTGCCTAGGAGGCAGGCTGAAGTCTGTGCCGAGTGTTAGACGCCCAGACAAGGATGACGTTCACAGGGCACGGTGGCATTTCTCCCAGAAAAATAATTTTCAGGGCAACAATGGCATCCTACGTGGAGGTTTTCTTTGTTATTATTTTATGGCTACTGCATATCTGAAATGCCCTACTCGGCTGCAAGCTCTCTCTGCGTCCTGGAGATGATTTTCTATGAAGAATAGCAGGCGGCGTTAGAAATTTGATAAGAGGATCTTCTCCCCTTTGATGAGCTCCTGGCCAAAATCTGGGGCAGAAGATGAGGAATTCAGCAGGAAGGATAACAGACCAAGAGAAAGGACCTGACAGAAGCACAGGCACTCCCTTTGTTGCAATGCTTTAGGCTAACCATTATTCACAGCCCTTTCCTCATATTGCATCTTTCATGATTTGCTTAAGCGATTTTAAATTGCTTTTGTGATTTCATTTAGCAGAGACCACAATAAAAGTGACCCTTGAGTCTATGAAATGAAACAGCCTGCACAAAGGGATTGAAGGCCTCAGCAGAGTGTGGGGTGATGGTTCCTGTGCTGCATGCAGCACGTTTGCATGGCACAAAGGGAGGATAAAGGGCTCCCCTTAAAATGGTGCAAGCGAGGAAGGTTGCTAACAGTGGCTGCTCAGAAATTCAACTCTTTGCCTGTGTAAATGAAGGGAAGAGCTTTTGCAGAGAGCCCATTGCATGTTTACCAACCAGGGAGGTGTGTGCTTGTGGGATTTTTTGTGTTTTGTTTTTTTTTTTTTTTTGTTAAAAATAAAGGTTTGAGGTTTATTCAATGCTTTTCTCAGTGAGGGAGGAAGCAGGCATATTGCACTGGAGCTCCAAGTCCATTTACTGAGGGTTTGTTTCAGCAAAGCTCTTAAATGGAAGCCTTATTCCAGCCAAATATATAATCCAATGTTCTTATGATAAGGAGTAAAGCTGCATCTCCTCTTCTGGACTCTGAAACATAGCTCTTGCACCTCATCCTGCCCCAGGATGATTCAGTAAGGCAGAGTGCTGGGAGTCAGATAGTTGATGTGACACTGTTCACAGGACCACAGGCTCACAGGATGTCAGGGGTTGGAAGGGACCCAAAGAGGTCATTGAGTCCAACCCCCCCAGGACCATCCAATCTAGCTCAAGTCACAGAGGCACACATCCAGACAGGCCTTGAAAGGCTTCAGAGAAGGAGACTCCACAACCTCTCTGGGCAGCCTGTGCCAGTGCTCTGGGACCCTTCCAGTCAAGAAGTTCCCTCTTGTGTTGAGCTGCAACCTCCTGTGCTGCAGCTTCCATCCATTGCTCCTTGTCCTATTCCAGGCAGCAAGTGAGCAGAGCTTGTCCCCCTCCTCTAGACCCCCAGCCCTCAGATATTTAGAAACATTGATTAGACCTCTCCTCAGCCTTCTCTTCTCCAGACTAAGCAGCCCCAGGTCCCTCAGCCTCTCTTCATCAGGCAGTGCTCCAGTCCCCTCATCATCCCCAAAGCCCTCTGCAGATCCCTGTCCCTCTTCAACTGGGGAGGCCAAAACTGAAGGCAGTATTCAAGATGGGGTCTCACCAAGGCAGAGTAGAGGAGCAGGAGAACCTGCTGGGTACACTCTTCTTAACACACCCCAGGATCCCTTTGGCCCTCTTGGCCACAAGGGCACATTGCTGTGCCATGTTATCCCATGCTATCCCATCACTTGATATCCACCAGGACTGCCAGGTCCCTCTCCACAGGGCTGCTCTTCAGCCCATCACCTCCCAACCTGTCAGTAGAAATCTTTGGGAACTAGGGGGGTGTGTGTGTGTGAAATATCTTGCTGCAACTAAGCTTCCTAAGGTCCCTGCAAAAGCTTTAGAGAAACACTCCTTGAGACTCATTTTCCAGGCTATGACTTATTTGTATCTAGTGCCCAGATACTTAGGAAGAGGACTGCATCCCTCTTACCCTGATTCCCTGCCTGTGCCCCCCCAAAACTGCTGCAGTGATGACTTTAGATAACATTGGGATTTCTTTTTCTGACTGCAGAGATACAGCTGAGCCTCTCCAGAGCTGAATAAGAGACAAATGAAACAAGCCTCAGCAAAGTTGGTGCATTTTTTCATGCAGCTGCTTTCAGCTGTGCCAGAGAGTAAATTAGCTCTTGGTAACTCTATGATGGAAGAATCTCAAGTCTGGCCTCTACTTTCCCTCCAGAGGTTCCAAACCAGCCCCTGGAAACTGACTTCTACTATCTGAGATAAAAAAGTTGAGCAGAGCATGCAGAGGAACTGATAAAAAAAACCCCACAAAACTATTTGCATGCTATTTGGCTGCTCTTTTCTGTTGATGACAAGTGGCCTGGTGATGTTAGACAGCTCCCAGGGGGATGAAGGGCAGGATTTGGAGCATTTTATCGGCGTCACCTCATTTAAGGTGTTACTCTCACTGTCTTCTGCTTTGCAGGGAAGCAGTGTCTGGAAAGCCCCAGGGAAGAAGCTGTCTGCAATCCTCCCTGCTTGGCCCCTCTAGAAAACACTGTAGCTGGATTTTACTCCAGCCGTGTGGCACCTTTTGCCTGTGTTTAAACAGGAGGCAGTGGTTGTGCTGTCATAGAATCATAGAACCAGTCAGGGTTGGAAGGGACCACAAGGATCATCTACTTCCAACCCCCCTGCCATACCCAGGCACACCCCACCCTAGATTAGGGTAGGGACAGAGCCTCATCCATCCTGGCCTTAAACACCTCCAGGGAAGTGGCCCCAACCCACCCTGGGCAACCCATTCCAGGGCCTCATCACTCTCCTGCTGAAGAACTTCCTCCTTACATCCAAATTTCCCCCTCACATCCAAACTTCCTCCTCACATCCAATCTGAATTTCCCTACCTCCAGCTTTGCTCCATTACTCTCTTGTTGCACTACTCTCTTGTTACACTACTCTCTGGCTTGTTCATGCTGTGAGCTTTCCAGGGGCGTTCAGGAGTATCTTTACATACAGGACAGTGATGAGTGTGTGTGTGTGTGTGTGTGTGTCCACTTCTTCTCTGCTCCCTCACATAAAACAACGAAAAAAAAATCCCAAGGACCCCAGAACAACTTTTATAGAGGGGAAGGAAGGAGAAGGCAACGGGAAGCTGAGGCACTGGGAGAAATCTGATTTTGAGATGTTTTTGTCACCGGGGTGGCACAATTTCCTGCCATGCAGCTGTGTAATGAGTTCACATCTGTTAATGCCACATGTTGCTCTGCCTTGCACAGATGCAAAGTCTCAATTTTTCTAATTAGCAACAACATGAAGTATATCTTAATTTTCTGTCCCCCTTCCCTCTAATAAACGTGATATTAACAAGGTTACATGCCTGCTTTCACGGGCTTTAATCAAATGAGAAACAAGATTGGGTTAGATCACAGTGTTCTTTTTAGGTGGGCTTTGCCCAGATGCAGAGACATTGATTCATTACAGTAAGCAGAAAGCAGAGGACAGGAGGTGAGGGCACACCTCCCTCTTTTGCAGCAGCCATAGCAAGCATGACCACAGTTATCTGTGTATGTGATCCTTCAAGCCTCTCTGGACCAGGCTGCGTATATATATAGGGCAGTCATAGTTGGAAGGGACCACAAGGATCATCCAGTTCCAACCCTCCTGCCATGCCCAGGGACACCCTACCCTACATCAGACTGCCCACAACCTCAGCCAGCCTGGACTTAAACACCTCCAGGGATCTGGCCCCAACCACCTCCCTGGGCAACCCATTCCAAGGTCTCACCACTCTCATGATGAGCAGCTTCCTCCTCATGTCCAGTCTGAATCACTCCACCTCCAGCTTTGCTCCATTCCTCCTAGTCCTGTCACTACCTGATAGCCTAAAAAGTCCCTTCCCAGCTTTTTTGTAGCCCCCTTCCGATAGTGGAAGGCCACGAGAAGGTGACCTGGGAGCCTTCTCTTCTCCAGCCTGCACAACCCCAACTCTTTCAGTCTGTTCTCATAGCAGAGGTGCTGCAGCCCTCTGAGCATCCTCATGGCCCTTCTCTGGACATGTTCCAGTATGTCCACATCCCTCTTGTAATAGGGGCTCCAAAACTGGATGCAGTACTCCAGGTGGATTCTCACCAAGGTGGAGTAGAGGGGGAGAAACACTTCCTTTGACCTGCTGGCCACACCATATATATATATGTGTGTATGTGTGTGTTTATTTTTTTACAGTAGATGTCTGCAGGGAGGGCTGTAACACTGGCTTTGACTGGAGAATCAGCTGCATTTATGGTATAAAGGGGTAGGGAGCATAGCCCAGGTCCAAGTGGGCCAGCAGCAAGAGATTTTAAGGCTACCAAAGCCATGAGAAGAAAACCAACTCAATCGTGAGAGAATAAAAAGGGATGGAAAATGAAAAAGCTTCCCCAAAGGTGTCGCCAAGTCCTGGAACAGGCTGCCCAGGGAGGGATTAAAAGATGAGCAGATGTGGTGCTGAGGGACGTGGTAGTGCTTGTATATTGTGCAAAGCTGTAAATATAAAGCTTCATTTCCTTAACTTCCAGCCGCCTGAGTCTAGCCTGGGCAATTTCACAGTGTGGGAGGGAGCAGGGAACTCCCAAACCACCATACTGGGTTAACAGATGAATTTGATGTTTTTACACTCGACTTTGATGTTCTTAAAGGTCTCTTCCAACCAAACCAATTCTATGATTCTTCATGCCATGCATGGGTCATCAATGGCATCCCTACTTGAGACCAGGCAACTTTACCCACTTCTGGTGGTGAAAATTCACTGTTGGAGCTACTAAGGAGTCTATGAGTCCAAGCTAAGAGCTTTGCTCAAGTGTTCCTACTGCATTGACCAAGAGGTACAGGGACCAGTGCAGGGGGAGGGTGGTGCTGAGCTCCCTGCCGCAGGACCCAGTCCTCCCTGGCCAGCAGGCATTCATATTCTACCTGACTCTGCTGGGGAAAGTCCATGGGGACCCCACTGGCAATTACTTTTGTGATTTAATTGGCATTATCATTTTACTGGCTTGACAAAGATAAATCACCCTATTGGGTAAGGCTGTTACTGTGACAGTGAAAGCAGGAGGAAGGACTTTCTCTTTCCCTCGGAAACGGGAGATGACTACCAGTGCATCTTAATAATTAGTGCTGTTATAATTAATCGGACTATTTGAGAGCCAATCTAACAAACAAATGGAGGGCTTGATTGTTGGGTAATTGACAATTTGTTTCCAATATGGTATTGCTTGCCTCTGCTTGTACAAAGACATTAAAATAAAATAAAATAATAGAATATTAAATAAAATAAATTATTATAAAATAAAATAAATTATTATAAAATAAATTAAAATAAAATAATATAACATAAAATCTGGAGATTAGAAGAGGGTTGGGCTTTGGCTACAGCAAGGACAAGTAGCAGTGAGAGAGAGCAGACACTGAATGTCCCAGGGACCTGTTTGTCTTGAACACACACACACACACACACACACACACACACACACATGCACATGAGTTGTGGTCCCTTCTGTTTCCCTGCTTTTCAAACAGCTGTCACCACCTGCATGGGCAGTTTTATGCAAAAGCAGAGTTTTCAGACCTTGACATTTCCATGCCAAGTGCCCCCTGGTCATATTCCTGGATATGCTCTACTGGTCTCTGTATTTCTTTTTTTGCCTTGCTTCTCTCCCTTTCCTCTTGTACTTACCCTCTGCTCTGCAGTGCAGCCATCAAATGCTCTGAATCCATCAGGCTGTTCCTTGTTGATGCTTTGGATGGGAGCAGGGTTTGTGGCCAGAGCAAAGGGTACATGGTTGCACCTGGGCAGCATCATTGCTGGGTGTATTGTTGTGCTGCAGCACTGGCACGATGCTGCCTGGATGCAGACTAGGCTGTGGATAGGAATAGTATACCCACTGCTGCCGCCAAAGAAAGCACAACAGAAGCAACCAGAGGGTGGGCAAAGCCTTTATTTTCATTTATCATGGGATTGTACAATGTTATGAGTTTGTAAGTGCCCTTTAAAGCTCATCCAGTCCAACACCTCTGCAGTCAGCAGGGACACATTCAATTAGAGGAGGTTGCTCAGAGCCCCACATAACCTGACCTGGAATGTTTCCAGGGATGGGGCATTCCATTTCTCTGGGCAACCTGGGCCAGGGTTTCACCACCCTCATCATACTTTTTTCCCCTTCTGTCTAGTCTAATTTCTATTATTTAAATGAGCAAAGCAAGGCACAGTTATTTTGCTGGTAAAATCTATGTACAATATTATCAACCTTTGAGAAACAGTTGAGGGTTTGCTCTTCAGGCAATTCCCTCTTGCTATCTGGATGAGAGGGTTTCTCTTTCTTTCTATCACATAGAAACAAACACCTCCACATCCTCAGTGCCTCAGTGCTCCCACAGCATGTGATTAAGTCCCAGGGGCTTCTGAACTCCTGTTGGTGCTGACCTGGAAGGGGAACATTAAAAAGGTGATAATAATCATGGTGGTGGTGACTCTGCAGGGAACCCCAAACTGTCACAGTTTTCTAGAGCTGGCCTCAGCCATCAAATGGAGAAATATCTTTATGGCTTGGAGAAAATGGCTTTGGGACTGGCTTTTGCTCCTGACACAGTTCATCCCTGTTGGAGCAGAATTGCTCCTGTATCCAGAGAGGCTGTGAGCAGCTCTGCCAAGTGGCAACGTTTCTCCCCTACCCGGTTTAAATGAGATATGAATAATTGATTTGCTTCCTGAATAATTAATTAGATATTCAATAATGAAAGTAATTGTTTGGCTCATTCTCCCATTGATAATCAAGCTAATCTTCTCCTTCAATATGTGGGCCATACAGATATGTAAAGCAGTGAGACAGTTTATAGGTTGATAATGCAGCTAATGTGCTCGGTGCGAGGTCACCTTGTCCAAATATCCCAGTAGCTCCCAGGGCTGCTCTCTGCTGGGTTATCTACTGCTCAGCCAAGCTGTGTGCAGCAAGGGTTGTTGGTCTGGGTTGGCTTTTTGGTGGTTTTTTGTTTGTTTTTTTGTTTCTTTTTCCCTCCTCCTTTTTTATTGCTGAACATCTCCCACCAGGGAGGAGTCTTCTTTTACAGTTTAAACAAAAATCGTCAGAGGCCACTTGCTCCAATTAAGGTTTGCAAGGGAGGTTTGTTCTTCCTCTAGTCAATAGCAAGCAAGCAGCTCTCTGAATTCATGGGGCTGCTCTCTTCTACAGGCATTAGAGCTCAACTCCACAGAGGCTCCGAAGCCAGAGCTTTCCATGGCCACTAGTCCCTTAGAAATCAAAATCAAACCCAAACACATTAACACAGGGTTCGCAGCTGCTGCCTTTGGGGGTTTGAGCTTCTAATGTTGCAAGCCTGGTGAAGCCTGGGAGACTGAGCTGCCATCTTCATGGCACAAAGACATGCTTTCTGAAAGGCAGCTCCACATTGACAGCCAGGTGATCTCAGAAGCACTTTTGGGGGTGTTCATCTGAGGTCACTCCAGGCAAAGGGTTTACCAGCATGGGCAGCATTTTGGTATCAGAGCTGCTGAGGAGATCTGCTGTTGAACCACAAAATACCACACAATCAAGTAGCGTGAACAGAGATCTGTGTTGGTGGGGCCTGAGACACTTGTTGGAGGGTTTTAATACTTGCACCTACTAACTAACACCAGACAACCTTGCCTCCATCCCCCATATCCCACCAGGCCTGTGATCTCTGCCTGTTCCTTCTGGATCTGGGTGGCGCTTAGGGTCCCAGCAAATAATGCAAGCCTCAAAGTGTGGAAGACACATTCAGGTGATGCATGATCCACCCAGAGCCCAGAGCTGCTGGTGCTAATGGACAAATGATCTGCCCTGCTCAAAGAACATCACCTAGCAGAAAGGACATTAAGGAAGCTCTGCTTTGAGCCACACGAGTATGATCTTGGGCTTGCTCATAATGAAATTAAGGGACAAGAGAAACCTATCCCCAGTGTATTGTGTGTTTAAAGAGAAGGTGAACTTATGACAGAGATTCTCAACACCACCGTGGGTAGAAAAGCAGAAAAAAACATCTTGAGATGGCTTGTGCAGTTCAGTGAAGACTGGGATGGCCTGGAGTGAGGAAGAGAGGCAGTTTTGCTGCTCTTGCTCCTGTCTGACTAACCAGCCTCATACCTTCCTTGGGCTCTGCTGACTGGTTTGTGCCCTGCAGGGATGCAGCTCTTAACTGCTGCCAAACTCTGCCCCGTGTTTCTGCTGGGTCTCTCTGTAGCTTCTCTGAGTGGACATTACCTGTGAGAGGCGTTTGAAGATGCTTTACTGGGCTATTTTTAGAACATGGTTAGGAGCCTTCAAAACATCTTTGGTTGCATCCCGAGTCCATGTTCTGAAGGTGGGATCTAACTGGGATGAGCACTACCAGCAAGGAGTTTTTCATCCTGGAGGTCAAAAGATTTAATCTCTTGTACAAGCCCACACTTTGCGAGGCTGCACTGAGCCAGACAGCTCCTGAGGTGTCTGCCTGGGGGACTGGGGATGAAGATGCATTTTGGGAATATCTAAGCAGTGGAGTCCAGCATTTTATATTTTTACCACTAGCCTCTAAGCTTCAAGGTGACAAATATCCCTCAAGCAGGAGAGAGCTACATGTGACTGGAACATCCTAACACTTTAAGACTTCAGCCTCTGCGTGGCTTCTTTTCCTGGCAGCAGGAGTGAGTGAAAACAGTCACCCGGAGATTGATGCACTGTTATAAACGTCCATTTGGGAACCATTTAAAACCGGAAAGTGAAGCAGCAGTGAGCTGCTGAAGAAGGATCTCTTTGAGACATCAGTGCCATCTGGGAAACCCTCCACTGCAAAAGCTGCTGGAGTTTTGGAGCCTTTCCTTTTAACCACTGTAATTTCTTTATAAGGGTTTTCATTTGACAAAAAAAAGTGGCAGCAGCAACAGGGCTCGGTGTGCTGGTGTGAACTAATCAGAGGATTTGAATTAGAAATTGGACTATAGGGTGAGAATAAAGCACTGACAATGCTACTACTCTCAGAGCTTTACTGAGAAAGAAAAAAAAAATTGTTTTAAGAGTTGTAACTCAAATATAGATAAGTCAGACTGCTCCAGACCTCTCTGGGGCTGTGACTGCTTCTTGCATGGCTCCTTTCTCCCTGCCTTTTGTAGCTGATTCTGAATAATTCCACTAACTTCTTTTCTTACTGCTAACCCCCCTGGCCGATCTACTGTTGCCTATCTGCTGCATTAACAAATGGTGACATAAGATTGGGGAAGGGGGGAAAGGTGGTAGGGGTGGTTAGAAACCCCTCTTAGGGATTTTGGTCTCTGGGAGGGCTGAGGTGTTTATATATTACCTTTTCACTCTATATATCTGTAAATATCTGTTATACATTGTAAATATCTGCTTGTATATTGTGCATTGCTGTAAATATAAAGCTTCATTTATTAAAATCCAGTTGACTGAGTCCTAGCCTGGATTATTTCAAAGTGATGGCAAGGGGGATGGGGAACTGCTGAACCACCACACCCATCAGCTAGGTAAAGACAGTGCACCCCAGTTTCATTCAAGAGCTTTTTTTCCCCCATCAGGGTCTGATTTGGTGAGAAGGTGGCAGCATCAGCCTTTCTCTCCTTTGGCAGGCTGTTGGATTTGGTGTGAAGGTGGCAGCATCAGCCCTTCCCTCCTTTACCAGGCTATTGGATTTGGTGTGAAGGTGGCAGCATCAGCCTTTCCCTCCTTTGGCAGGCTGTTGGATTTGGTGTGAAGGTAGCAGCATCAGCCTTTCCCTCCTTTGGCAGGCTGTTGGATTTGGTGTGAAGGTAGCAGCATCAGCCCTTCCCTCCTTTGGCAGGCTGTTGGATTTGGTGTGAAGGTAGCAGCATCAGCCCTTCCCTCCTTTGGCAGGCTGTTGGATTTGGTGTGAAGGTAGCAGCATCAGCCCTTCCCTCCTTTGGCAGGCTGTTGGATTTGGTGTGAAGGTAGCAGCATCAGCCCTTCCCTCCTTTGGCAGGCTGTTGGATTTGGTGTGAAGGTAGCAGCATCAGCCCTTCCCTCCTTTGGCAGGCTGTTGGATTTGGTGTGAAGGTAGCAGCATCAGCCCTTCCCTCCTTTGGCAGGCTGTTGGATTTGGTGTGAAGGTAGCAGCATCAGCCCTTCCCTCCTTTGGCAGGCTGTTGGATTTGGTGTGAAGGTAGCAGCATCAGCCCTTCCCTCCTTTGGCAGGCTGTTGGATTTGGTGTGAAGGTAGCANGGAGGAAGGCAGGGGCCTGGGGGCTCTGTGTGTGTGTGGGGAGAGGAAAGGGGAGCCCAGAGGGACATGCTCAGCCCTGCAGGAAGAAATACTGCGGAAAGCCACCCGCCGTGGCTGGCGATCCGCCGTTATTTATGCACACACATAAACTGCTTCATGCATCCCCCTGAAATCTCTGTTATTTGTCAATGAGATCCCCTCCCTGCTCTGCCTTAGCTAACGTTTACAGTAAATCTGTTACACTGACCATTAAATCTGAGGCTGCCCTGAGCGATAGTTTCAATGGGTGTGTTGACAGCCCGAGTGTTAATAATGATGCAAACACTAACCTGTTTATTGATTTGCTTTTTGTACCCTTCATCCCAGCTCACTCCTTCTCGTTCTCCGAGGAGAAATCCTAGAATTAGTAATCAGGTGACAGCTCGGAGCCCTCGTCTGTTCCCAGCAGTGTCATCCAACCCAAACTCCCGGAGATAAATTACAGGTGCCGTAGTCTGCCTCTGCCAGCCATTCAATATACTGCTACTCAATGCAAGATGTAGTATTTGTCATTGGTGCCAGCAGACAGGAGAGGGAAGAAACATTAACACAGACATGAAAAGCTTTTAACTTTGACAAGAGAAACATAGGAAAAGTTTCAAATCCAGCCCCTCCACTGAAGGCCCATCCATTAAAGCAGCTCATCAGGTGGCGGCTGGGGTGGAAAGGACCTGGGACCAGGATGCTGGGAAGAAACCTGATGTGATCATGCTGCTTCCTCCTCCTCCTCCTGCCAGGTGGATGCCTGCCTACAACAACACTCAGGAGCATAAAAGTAGTGAAAGGCTTGTTGGGTTCTTGTGAACAAATTGATCTATTCATGAGGCTTAATTTCTTTGGAGCTGGGATGGAGATGGTTGTGAATAGTGGAAGAAAATAGCAGCTTTGATTGTCATCCTGGGGGGCTGAGAGCCAGCCCAGGCAATGGGGGACACAAGAGAGGCATGAACACAACCCCAGTGGCTGGTCCTACTTGTTACCTGCAGCAAAGTAGTTCAACTGGCTTACATGCTTCTAAAATGTTGACCCCAAAACAGCTCCATCTGATCCACCTGGCATCGTTCTCCAGATTGTCAGGTGTGAAGAGACATGCAAATAGAGCCTGAACAGGAGCCAACAGCTAACTCCTCCAGGAGGTCAGTCCTGCATTCAGTCAAGAACTGCAGATATTTTTCCTGTGACAGACCCCATGTGTCGTCCAGCCCTAACACCACAGCTTTACTGATGAGTTACACAGCTTCATGGAAGAAATTCGAGCTAAGTGCAAGCTCTGGGCTTCACATTCCCTACCTCGCAATGCTTTTTGACCTGTGGTTTTTATGGTCAAGAGAGAAACCTGCCAGAATTTATAAGCCCTGCAAGGGCTCTGATATACTCCCCAGGAGCCAGTGCCCCCAAGGCTTTTAGTGGTGTTTATAAGCCTCACTCAGTTGTCAGGCTTCTTAGTGCCTTTTATTTCTGCTAAGTTTATAAGCTCTGAAAAAGCAGTCTGCAGCATTTATTACCTGCGCCGCGAAGCTGAAGGGAAGCAGCTGGTCCAAAAGCAACAAGGCTCTACCTGCACCACTGCAACATGGCCTCAAATCAGAGTTCTACGTCCAGCTTATTTTATGCTGCCTTCTAGCCCACAGACATCACCAAGCAGATAGACACTCGCTCTCTTAGACAATAAAAGTACAAGATCCTTGGAGATGACTTCATTCATTAGGAGGAAGCTGAACTGAGGGTTCAAGAAGACACTACAAGCAGGAGCTTGTCAAACTCCTAAATGTTCGGTGTCCATGTGAATATGTAATTGTGTCCATGAGGGTCTAATGGGATCCATGAAAAAAATAAAATAAATAAAGGTTTTAAAAAATAATTGTGTCCATAAGGAGAAAGCTAAATCTAATGGGATCTGTGGGGAAAAAAAAAAAAAA
>VWZI01003571.1:68099-110211 GCA_013396835.1 Psilopogon haemacephalus | reverse complement strand
TAACTTTTTCTCCTCATAGGGCAGCATGCTAAATTTTGTGCCACATCTCTAAAACTGTGCAGATGATCATTGAAACGGGTTGCCCAGGGAGGTTGTGGCTGCTACCTCCTTGGAGGTGTTCAAGGCCAGGTTGGATGAGGCCTTGAGCAACCTGTTCTAGTGGGAGGTGTCCCTGTCTATGGCACAGGGGGGTTGGAACTGGCTGAGCTTTGAGGTCCCTTCCAACCTAAACCATTCTATGATTCTGTTTTGTGATCATAGTGATGAGGGCTGGGCAGTTGTGAAAGGCTGATTTAGCATCTCAGGTTCAAGTAAACACGAGGATGTGCTTGGACCCCAACTTTGTAAGCCCACAACATGAGGGTCTTGTTAGAGGAGCTGGTTAAGAGTTCTCAGGTTGGTGCCAAGAATTTAGCAGAACAAGAAGAAGAAACCACCTAGGAGCTGGGGATTGTGTGTGCTGGGAGGGATGATGAAATCATGAGGGTATTTGCAGACAGAATTACTAGAAGTGGGAAGAGCACAGAAATAAAAGCAAAGCCCAAGAGGAACAGAAAGCAGAATGAAATTAGCGGAAAGGAGAACAAAGCCTCATCCTGTGAGACATGGGAGAAGGCCAATCTTAAATAATTATAGTAACAGTTTAACTTTAAAATCAGGATGTATATTTGTCGTGGTTCCTCCAACAGTGCAAGTCTTTCCTCCTCCCTTTCTTTGCACAGATTTCCCCAGACAATTCACAGTCTTTCCCTTCCTTTATTTATGTGGGTTCATATTTCATGGCTCTTGTTTACTGTATTCCCACCATGATTTATGACCAAAGAGAAATGTTGCATCCAGGTGATGATCCAGTCCATTATCTCTACGGAGATGCTGACCACCACAGGGGAGTGCAGAGACCTGTTGTGCTACGTGATGGAGAACAAGCAGGAAAAAAAAAAGGGAGGACAGCACAATTTTGGAAATTTGGACAGCTAGATGCAAGGGGAAAAATATCCTTTCTCCTATTATTCCTATCCCTGAATGGGCTTTGATTTATATATATATATATATATAAAATTCTCAGGAGACTAAATATATTTGCTCCTACAGATCTGCCTTAGCTAAAATGACCCATTTTAAATGCATGCAACAACAGGGTAAATCTCCCTGTCTTGATACCACCCTTGGCTGCTCTGGAATACTCTGCTTTTTCCTGCCAGTTTTCTGCTTTGCCATTAATAAATCAAGATTTCTTTACCCTGCTCTGCACCTTCACATCTTTTGCAGATCATTAATATCCAGACAGGGTTGTTAATCTCTTGGTTCCAAGATGCATCGCCCCTCTTGCAGACAGAGGGGCTGGGACACAGATGGGACCATGCCCGTGGTGAAAGAGCAAAGGGGTGCACCCCAGAGCCACAGAAAGGTCCCTACAGGACCTGGTCTGCACTGACCATGCTGCACTGACTTGAACCATCGTGTTTAGGGGTGGACCTTTGGGTAAGTCTCAGTGCAAGGTGTCTCTCTGCTCAGCTCTATAGCAGTTAGTGACAGAAAAAGGGGACACAGCTTCAAACTGTGCCAGGGCAGGTTTAGGCTGGACCTTAGGAAGAAGTTCTGCATGGAAGGAGTGATTGGCATTGGAGTAGGCTACCCAGGGAGGTGGTGGAGTCCCCATCCTTGAGAGACCTGAGGCCTTGAGTGACCTGATCTAGTGGGAGGTGTCCTTGCCTATGGTGGGGGGGTTGGAACTTGATGATCTTTGAGGTCTCTTCCAACCTAAACCATTCCATGATTCTATCACCCCTGGAGGTGTTTAAGAGGAGGCTGGCTGAGACACTTAGTGCCATGGGTTAGTTAATGAGAAGGGTTAGGTGATAGGTTGGACTCAATGATCCTAGAGGTCTTTTTCAACCTGATTAATTCAGTGATTCTGTGATTCAGTGATTCACTCCTGTAGCAGGTTAGAACTGGGCTGAGCTGGGGTTGGTTCTCCCCTAGTGCTGTGTTTTGTGGTGCTGTAGCTGAGCATTGATAAGGCAGCAGTGTTGTGGCTACTGCTGGGCTGAGCATCCAGGCTGGAGTTTTTTCTTTTCTTTTTTTGGGTTTTTTTTCCTCAACATCTCCCCGCCTCAAGATGCTAGAAGGACACAGCCAAACCAGGTGATCCAGACCAGCCAAAGGGATATTCCATACCATATGATGTCAGCTCAGATATAAGAAGGAGGTAATAGAAGAAAGTTTGGAAAGATTTGCCTATGGCATCTGTTCTCCAGGAGTAACCATCAAGAACCCTGCTGCCAAGAACAAAACATTGTCAATCTCTTTCTGCTCCTGCTTCCACGTGGTCTGTTGCTTTTGCTTGTTCTCATTATTAAATTGCTTCTATGTTCTAACTGGCATTTGTTGTATTTTCCCCTCTCCCCTGCCCTTTTAAAAGGGAGAGTGATAGAGTGGCTCTGGTGGGCATTTGGCCCCTAGCTGGGGCAAAACCACCATAACTGCCTGTGCCCTACTGTGATGGTTTGGGAGTTCCCCACCCCTCCACACAATGAATTCATCCAGAGTGCACTCAGCTGGCTGGAAGTTAAGGAATGAAGCTTTATATTTAGAGCTTAACACAATATACGAGCAGGTATTTACAGCTATATACCAATTAGCCTCCACCCAGCACACCTACTTTAGCAGTGGCTTTGCAAAGGAGTATCTCCTCCTCTGAGCTCTTATTCCCATCACTTGTATTTCTTATCCCTAGCAGTATGTAAAAAAGGCCTTGGCTTTATTTTTCAGGTCTCTTCCCATCAGATTAGGGCAGGAACAAAGCTTGGCAATGAAAGGCAATTTCTCCTAACGCAGTGAGTGAGTGCAGTGTGGTAAGACTGCTTTTAAACAACAACAAACAAAAAAAAAAATCCAATAACTTCCATATAAATTGTCCAGGAGAGAAAACTTTGTGTTTTTGACATTTGTAGCTGTTTCAGCATTTTTCTGTGGAAGATGAAAAACTTTTGCATTGAGCAAAACACAGATTTATGATCAATAAAGTGAAGTTTAACAGTTTATAGGCACCATACATTCTTTTTTTAAAAAAACTGATATTAAAAACTATTTTTTCCTCCCAAGCATGTGAGAAATCCTCTCTGGTGTCAGTCAGGGTTTCAGCATGTTAAGGCAGCCAGCAGAGCGTTGTGGAACACCTCTGCTATGGAGCATACCTCCTAGAAGAACAGACAAAGAGAGCTGGGGTTGTTAAGCCTGAAGGGAAGAGGGCTCCAGAAAGATCTTCTTGTGGCCTTTTTCATCACTTAAGGGACCTAGAAGAAAGGTGGGGGGCTGGTGTTTTAGTAGGGCCTGTTGTGACAGGACAAGTGGTGATGGTTTTAAAGTTAAAGAGGGAGATTTAGACTTAGATAGAAGGAAAAAAGGTGGTTTTTTTTTTACACTGAGGGTGGTGAAACACTGGCCCAGGTTGTTCAAAGAAGTGGTAGATGCCACATCCCTCAGAACATTCCAGACCAGGTTGGACAGGGCTGTGTGCATCCTGCTCTAGTTGCAAATGTTCCTGCTCATTGTGGGCATATTGGACCGAATCACAGGATCAAAGGATGTTAGGGGCTAGAAGGGACCCAAGGAAATCATTGACTCCAACCCCCCTGCCAGAGCAGCACAGATCACAGAGGAACGCATCCAGACAGGCCTTGAAAGTCTCCAGAGAAGGAGACTCCACAACCTCTCTGGGGAGCCTGTGCCAGTGCTCTGGGACCCACACAGTCAAGAAGTTCCCACTTGTGTTGAGCTGGAACCTCCTGTGCTGCAACTTTCACCCTATTAAATCCCCTCTCAGTCTTCTCTTCTCCAAATGAGTTCTAAAGGACCCTTCCAACCCAAACCATTCTGTGAGTCTGTGACTTTATGATTCTGTGGCAATCACAGGGCAGTGTTTTTGGCAGGACAAGTTTCCACTCAAACCATTTCTCTCTTACCTTCATGGAATGGTGTGCAATAGAACTCCCAGATGCCCATTAAGACTTTGGTATGGACCTTGAATCACAAGGTCTATAACAGAAAATAGGAGAGGGTCCATGACCTGCACAAGGCAGGGATTTCACTTTGGTTTTTCTCCTTTTTTTCTACAGAGCAACTGACCAAGGCAATAAATTTGTCTAGGAGATAAGTTGGCCTGAACTGTCCCCCAGGGCTGCACAAAGGGCGGCATCACCGCACCAGTCGAGTCCCCTTCTTCCCATGATATGCCTTGAAATTTATCACCAGGCTGTGAGCTTTGGCTGAGTAAATCCCTGCTGAATTGATGGGCGAAGGGGAACCCTGCTGAGGTTTATATGGTAGGGTCTTAAACCCTTAAACGCTGCCGGCAGTGTGTTCCACATAAAGCTGTGCCCTGGGTAATTTACACGCCGGGTGCTGGGAAAATTGGGAAATTGGGTTGGAAGAAATGGGAGCTGAGAGCTGAGCAGGGGCACTTGAGAAGGGCCCACGGCTTGCTGAAGTTCCTGCGTTTGTATGCAACTGTTTTCACTTGAGTAAAGAAACTTAGTTCTTGGAAGGTCTGAGAAGTGGCTTTTAGAGAGTTGTGCCTGAAAGCCTGCAAGTGTTCCCCCTTCTTCCAGAGAGAAATTAAAGCTCGTAAAATTAAAGGATCTCCAAACCCGGCGTTTCCTCAAGCAAATCCTGACATTGCGAGGATCTTAAGCACTCTCACTGCATATCTGTGCTCAGCTGCACCTCCTGACTTGACAAAGCCATCTCCCGACTGACAAAGCTGTCTGCTGCTAACAGCAACTGTTACCAACTTCTGACGAGCAGCGTATATAATCTTTGTGTTTAACAAGACGACAGAAATGCCACCTTAGTAAAAACTGATTATGGTTACAGCTGAACAATTCACATCATGCAAGATTTATAATATTAAGGTTATGCAATCATCTAATCGGGGAGACAAGCCTTGAGTAATAATATGAAATGCATGTACTTCAATCTGCAAGGGGAGATTCATTGCTGTTTTCTTATTAGCTCATGCTAGCATTAGGGCTGCATTATCCATTTCACCATAGTCTAATTCAGCATTTCCATTTGAAAACATATGCACGATAAGTGATCTATGCCAAACAATGAAATGGAGACAAAGCCATTTGAGTGACTCCACGGCTATAAAAATATACATAATCTGGATGCCTTTCAGCAGCCCTCAATACTTTACGCCGCGTTTCTGTGCATGAAAAGTTTGCCTGAAATGAAGGAAGAAAGAAAGAAAGAAAGAAAAAAAAGGCAGAAATCGCCCCTTTTCTTCCCTAAGAGAACAATACTTCAGGGGATGAATCAGTGCAGGAATCGGAGAATCACAGATGCATTGATCCAGCCCTTGAATTTCTCATCCTGCGGATGGGTCATCAGATCACCTCATTAATCTGGCACCGGCTATTGGGGAAGGAGTAGGTTAACTTAAGGATAGTGGAGAATGACGTGAAACTTGAGTTTTCCAGCCTAGATAAAGCTGCTAATATTCGAACTGAAAGAGAATCTTTGTTGTTCCTTAAAGGTCCCTTCCAACCTAAACCATCCTATGATTCTATAAGTGAAAGACTTCAGATGCTTTGATCCAACAAAGAACAGCAGCACATATATGTGCAGCAAAATGATATAGACACTCTGGTTTAATCATTGCATGGGGAAAGTCACAGTGTACTTTGGGTTAAAAAGATGCCATTTGATTTTGTAAGTGAAATATTTCAGGTACTTCATACACATCAGATGCTTTAATACAACAAAGAACGGCAGCACATATATGTGCAGCAAAATTATATAGACACTCTGGTTTAATCATTGCACGGGGGAAAGTCACAGTGTACTTTGGGTTAAAAAGATGCCATTTGATTCTATAAGTGAAAGGCTTCAGGTACTTAATACAGAATTAGATGCTTTGATCCAACAAAGAACAGCAGCATATATATGTGCAACAAAATTATATAGACAGTTTGGTTTAATTATTGCATGGGGAAAGTCACAGTATGCTTTGAGTTAAAAAGATACCATTTGATTCTATAAGTGAAAGATTTCAGGTACTTGATCCAGAATCAGATGCTTTAATACAACAAAGAACAGCAGCATATATATGTGCAACGAAATTACATAGACACTCTGGTTTAATCATTGCATGGGGAAAGTCACAGTATGCTTTGAGTTAAAAAGATGCTGTTTCAGGGGCTGAGGAGTTCGAGCATCGTATTTCAAAGGCACGTATTATAAAAGCTGACAAGTGTTTATAATGCAATAATCAAACTAATTGACTGAGATCTCTGATTAAAATGAGACTTTTCATGCAAAGCTCAGATGGAGCTCCCCTCTTAGCTGCACGCGGTGGGGCTGAGTTCATTTTCTCTTCCCGTGCATGCTGCAAGACACCAGAGTCTTGGGGCATCAGGCAGCTTTGGGGGGCTTGGAGACCTTACTGAGCCAAACCCTTCATGTAATGAGTTGTTCGAATCCCTGCAGATGCAGGTGGATACATCAGACTTTTGCTACAATCACAGTTCTCAGGGGGGTGGGGGGAAGAAAAAGGCATTTGAAAGGTAAACAGAAGGCATTTGTGTGCTGGAGTCTGATTTATTATCCACACTATATATAGCTGTCATTAAATGAACAGGCTAACATGCAACTATTCATCACAGGGGGGAAATGAACAGGCTCTTCTCTGCTTGCCTGGAATTGTTCATATTTCTGGAAACTAAAAGCAGTGCCTAGGAAAGGAAAGAATGCTTAAAATGCCGTAAGATATTTGATTTATCCTTTTCAGGCATTACCTCTCTATGTTCTGTGTGCCTGAGAGTATTACTTGAGCCAATCGATCTTCGAAACTGTTTCTAGCAATCCCCATTCCCTCCCCCCCGCCTCTAAACTCCTCGCTAAGGACTTTAATCTGCCTCCTTTTGTTGTTATTGTCATTAAAATTGACTCGAATGGGTCCCTAATTTTTGTTTCACTTTGAAGGATCCAAAGATCATTCATCTTCCCATCCGTGCTACCAGCATTTCGGTTATGAGGTGCACTGCAATATCCTCTCGAATTCCAGCTGCAGCAGTTCTCAGCTTGCTGTTCAGTTTCACGGCAAACAGAGGAGAAGTGATGCTGCCCGACAAAAGCAGCCCTCTGAGACCTGGTTGGGGGAGATGAATGGAAATATTCCCTTTTTTTTTTTTTCTTAGCAGCAATTAATTGCTGAGGAAAACCAGGGGTAATTTTGATTAAGGAATGCACAGCATTGTTTGTGGGTACAAAGGTACATAACCTATGGGAAGAGAAGAATTTCGGTGCGACCTAAAATTTGCAAGGGAAATTATTTTCAGCGTAAAAAGGGATTTTTAATTAAACTATATTTTTTCACAACAAGCTCCTGTGCCACGGATGCACTTTTTTCCTCACCAAAATATGGAATGCTTTTAGCCAAACCCGAACAAACCCCTTTTGGTTTCCAGGAGAAAACCAGGCTGCAAATTTTATTGTGAAAATTCAACACTTTCCAGGTTTTCCCCTTATGTCCTAGTTGCCAGCCCCAGCTGTCAACTCTCTCATCATTCAGTCGGGCAGTTTAGAAAATATGTTCTCTGCAATGAGACTGGGACCTGTGCAGTCCTCAGCAGCGTTTTTGCAGCTGGAAAGTTGCTGGCAGTTTTTGCCCAGTTGAGTGGGACAGGGAGAATCCCCATCCCACCGCAGCTTGGCAGGACCATGTGCCAGCAGGTCCCTGCTTGGACCCTGGCTCCATCCCAGCTTCTCCATCAGATCCCTGGGGCAGTACAGCACAGGGAGCCAGGCTGGTTAGTGGTTGGACTTGATGATCTTCGAGGTCTTGTCCAACCTAAATGATTCTGTGATGTTAAGATGGGAAGAACCTAACCTTTTAAAGGCAAATTTCTCTCCAAACAGAGTTTTTGGTGTCAGCCAGACGGTGAGGGGATGAGATGCATTTGAGGGAACAGGGCACACTCAGCTCCAAGCATTGGCCAGACCCATTAATGATTAACTCTGATTTTTAAAATTTTTTTTTCCTGCCAGTTCTTTTCTACACCCACTTTCAGCTGTTATAGCTTTGGGGATTCTTTTTTTTTGTCTTTTCCAGCTTGAGGATGCCAAAGGGGAGGAAAGGGGAACAAGGAAACCCTCTGCCAAAGACAAAGAGGACACAGGGAAGGCCATTCCTCGGCAGAGGAGATGAAAGGGTGCTGTTGTTTGACAATAAGGGTGTGTGGGTGTCTCTCATCAAACCTGCTGACACCCAGTGCTGAGCAGCACAAAATACCAGGGCTGGGGGGGCTCACCGAAGATAAAAGCAGCCATGGCCCTGAGGGCCTTGCTTTCTGCTCTGCTGCTGTGTCCAATGAATTAAAGGTGAGATAGGGGCAGAAATACCTCCCTATGCTGCTACGCTGAGTTTTGCTCTTCTGCTCTGCTTCACTCTGCAGTCACCAGGTGAGGAAAGAAAGGTCTGAGGCAGCACTTAAGAGTCAGTTTTGGCCTCTCCACCCCGACCTCTCCAGCCTCCCCAGATGTGGCCTTCAAACAGAAAACACTGCTGTGCTGTCTTTAAAATAAAGAGAATTTCAAATTGTCGGGTTCTGGCAGTGCAACTCCTTCATTTCACTGGATGACTTAAAACACAGACCTGAACATCTCAGCCTGCATAGGCAAGGACACACTTGTGTGTGGAGGAAGGTGAGGCACCTAGATTTAATTAGAGTTAGGGCTTTACCTGCAGTTTCAGACAGTTCCTAGGTGCACACACACACAGACACACATACATGCATCGCAGAGATGGCATCAGAGGATGAGACCACACTGGAGTTGCTTATGTGAAACAAAAATGCAACCAAAACCTCTCCGTATTGTTCTGGTTTTGTGCAAGGAAGAAAAAGCTGAGGTGCTGACTAACAGACTGTTTTAGGACAAAACTGATGCTGTTATGTGTGGTTTTCACCCTCCTCTACTCTATTGCCTCCTTTCACCCACCCCCACCTAAACACAAAATAACCTGCAATCCAATTAGTGCTGAGTGTGTCTGAAGCCATCACATTTAATAAACAGAGCTGGTAGCTTTTAAAGAATAGAGCCTTGTCCGTGACCTTTTCTTAATTTTGTTGGCTGTAATCTGAAATTCTGCTCTTTTTATTTACACTTACAGTTTAATTAGAGCCAGTTGCTTTCCTATGCCTTCGCTGCTCGTGGACATGCGGGGGAATGCACATACGTGGTGCTCGGGCACAAACTCTCTGCCCCAGGAGCTGCTGTTCTGAACTTCCTTGCTGCAAGCCCTCAGTAGATTAATGATGGCAGAGCCACTGTGTGTGTGAATAACATCTCTGCTAACAAATTTGGAGCACGGAGAGGAATTCATGTGTTTTAAATGGCTTTGGGACAGTTGCATGTAGCTTTTCTTTTTTTCAGTTTAAGATTTGATTTGCTCTTCCTCATTTTGTTCATTTTGTTTCTCTGGAGGAGCTGCCATGGAAAACCCTCAACTCATTGTACAAAAAGGAATGATCCCCTCTAAGCCCTCCTTTTGACACTTTTAAGAGCAGAAAATGCAGAGAAAGACCTGACAGAATCAGCAGGAGCAATAAGCTGCGTTTTCCAGAATTGGGGGTGAAAATCAGGAAGGTTTCAGCTGCAATGAGGGATATAGGAAGAGGATAGTGGCATTTAGAGAAGTGCCAGAGAGAGGTTTCTGTCTACACTTTTCAAAAGGTGGAAAACTGAATTAAATATCAGCTCCTGACAGGCTGGATTCAGAGGTTAGATCCATCATATCTGGGGAGCCTTGGATTCTGCCATTGCTAACAGGCATATATCCATGCTAAGTGCTAAATATGAGGGCAGACAGGTCAAGAAGAGCCCCAGTGAGCTCCAACCCCCCCATCAAATCAGTACCTATCATGGCCAGGACACAGAGCCCCTACAGTAACTATGAGCCTTGCAACATCCCCCTAGCACACTTTACAGACTGGAGGGAGGGACAGATGAAGGAAGGTCAGTGACAGAGGAAGTGTGTGCCAGTCTCTTAGGCTGGCATCTGTATCTTCCACATCTGGGGAAAGCACTTGCTGCTCAGGGAAGTATTTTAGTGGATATTTAGAATAACTCTGAGCCATGGTTCAAGAAGTCCTTGGCGGAGCACCAAGACCAATACCCTGTGTCCTGCTCACTTTCCCATTCTCTTGAGTAACAGTGTAGCTCCTGTTTATGCTGCTTTTGTCAGCAAAAGTATTGTCACCTTCTTCTCATTCCCCCTGTCTCTCAGATGGCCTCTCCTTTCATTTGTCCAGGTTAAAAATTACTCCCTCACATCCACAAACTCCCACAAGGCAGAAGTTGGCAAGACTTGCTAAAAGTGACTCCTTGTGATGGTTCAGGAGTTCCCTGCCCTCCCCGCCCCACCACTTTTGAATTCACCCAAACTAGACTCAGCCAGATGGAAGTTAAGGAATGAAGCTTTATGTTCACAGCTTAGTATGATATGCAAGCAGAGATTTACAATAGATTACAAATATTTACAGCTATATACAATAATATGCAAGCTAAAAGTAATACAGAAACATAATACCCCTCCCAGAGATCAGAGTCCCCAAGAGGGGTTCCCAACCACCCTGCCACCTTCTCCCCACCCTCTAATCTTATTCCTGAATCTACCTTACATGCAAGGTAAACAAGGAAGATCAACCAGGGGGGTTAGAAGCAGAATTGATTAGTTGAGTTACACAGCTCCATCTGGAAGGCAGGGAGAGACCAACAGCCCAGAGATCCAACCCAAGCAACTCTGTCTTTGTTTGGGTTCTTACTTTTGTATCGGTCAGCAAACCTATGAGTGGAGTAGAAATCATCAATGTTTTTCTTTCTCAGCCTATAATCTAATTTCTCTTATTAAAATATTCCAATTACCCTCAAACCAGCACAGGGGATTAGAAGCAGAATGGATTATTTGGATTACACACACCCAGCTAGAAGCCAGGGAGAGAGAGATCAGACTCTGCAGGCAGAGAACAACACTGCCTGTCTGTGTTCATGTCCTTGCTTTATACATCTCAGTGAACCTATGAGTGCAGTAGACATCACCATTGTTTTCTTTTCACAGCCTATTATCTAGTTTTTCTCATTAAAATATTCCAGTTACCCTCAAACCAGCACAGGGGGTTAGAAGCAGAATGGATCAGTTGGGTTAACCCAAACCCAGCTAGAAGCCAGGGAGAGAGAGATCGGGTTGGGAAATATTCTAATTAGCCTCAAACCAGCACAAGGGTTTAGAAGCAGAATGGATTAGTTGGGTTAACACAAACCCAGCTAGAAGCCAGGGAGAGAGAGATCGGGTTGGGAAATATTCTAATTAGTCTCAAACCAGCACAATGGTTTAGAAGAAGAATGGATTACTTGCGTTCACACAAACCCAGCTAGAACCCAGGGAGGGAGAGATCGGGTTGGGAAATATTCTAATTAGCCTCAAACCAGCACACTCCTTTAGCAGAGGCACATGGCACAGACCTTCAGACTCCTCAGGTCACGTCACCCTGGAGCTTGAACTTCTCATATCCTCCCAAATACCTGGAATTTCCCTGCAGGCTGTCCTCGCCTTGGATTTAGAAGCAAGGGGAGCACGTGGAAGCAAGTTCAAGAGTTGGCAGCTTCATTTGCATATGAGAGGCCAAAATAAGCAAATAAAAACTGCCACACAGAACGAACCAGAATTGGAATTGGCTTAAACACTTCCCCGTGAAATGGATTGGAGAAGTGACTCTTGAACTCTTCAGTGGAAAGACAGATTCATTTTCAATGGAGTTTGATCTTGCTCTTCAGCTTCATTTGTAAGACCAATTACGGAGCGTTTTGTACAACAATTACGCGCATTAAAACCACTCTGTTCCATTTGATGAATTTTAATAGTAATTGAACAGAAGAAGCCATCAGCTGAAAGATTGTCCAATCGACTATGCCCACACGCTGAACTGTAATTTCCACTCCACAAATGTGCAATGCCATTGGGAACTAACAAAATGTCCTCTCCCCACCAACAGCCCGGCAGATTCTTGGGGATTTCATAGAACAGAATCATAGAATGGTTTAGGTTGGAAGGGACCTCAAAGATCATCCAGTTCCAACCCCTTCCACTAGAACAGGTCACTCAAGGCCTCATCCAACCTGGCCTTGAACACCTCCCTGGGCAACCTATGCCAGTGTCTCACCACCCTCACTGCAAAGAACTTCCTCCTAACATCCAGTTTCAATCTATTCCTTGAGGTTTTAAGTACAGAGAGAACACACTGACCAGCATCCTGCAGTAGTTCCTGTGCACATCTTTGTCCAGCAAATCTCCCTGCAGCCAATTCTTGGATTTAATGCTCATTGATATCTAAAGGGTGGGAGTCAAGAAGATGGGGCCAGACTATTGACACTAGAGCAGCCTTGTGCTATGCAGCCGTTTATTATTACAATGTGGGTTACAATTGTCGTGGTACTTTTCTGGGACTAAGTCAACACTAGGGTACCCTCATCAACAGTCTTTATTAACCTGCTCACAGCTTTGACTGCATAGCCCATAATCCTGTTTGTGGGTTTTCCAGCTCAGCAGATTAGAATAGAATAGAATAGAATAGAATAGAATAGAATAGAATAGAATAGAATAGAATAGAATAGAATAGAATAGAATAGAATAGAATAGAATAGAATAGAATAGAATAGAATAGAATAGAATAGAATAGAATAGAATAGAATAAGCCAGGTTGGAAGAGACCTCCAAGACCATCCAGTCCAACCTAGCACCCAGCTTTATCCAATAGCACTAAGTGCTCCATCCAGTGTTTTCTTGAACACCTCCAGGGATGGTGACTCCACCACCTCCCTGGGTAGCCCATTCCAACGGCAAATCACTCTCTGTGTGAAGAACTTCCTCCTAACATCCAGCCTATACCTTCCCCGGCACAACTTGAATCTGTGTCCCCTCATTTTGTTGCTGGTTGCCTGGGAGAAGAGACCAACCCCACCTGGCTACAACCTCCCTTTAGGTAGTTGTAGATGATACAGGTTAATTTGACACCCAATATAAAGGAGACTAACCTTGTTTACTTGATTTTTTTTTTTTTTATTTGATCCTAATTAGTGACAACGAGCTATGGGCACACACTAGAACCCAGGAGGTTCCATCTAACATGAAGAAACCTTCACTTTGAGGGTGCTGGAACCTTGAAGCAGGCTGCCCAGAGAGGTTATGGAGTCTCCTTCTCTGAAGAGATTCCAAACCCACCTGGACATTGTGATCCTGGGCAACCCGCTGTGGGTGATCCTGTTTTAGCACAGGGTTGGACTAAATGGTCCCCAGTAGAACCTTCCAATCCTCACTATTGTGTTCTTCTGTTATTCATGGTCCTGGTGAACACAAGCACCTTACAAATCATCCTGCAAGTGCCTCTCTGTGAAGAAAGGCATTTTGGAGGATGCCCTTCATGGGACATTTTGAGGGATTGTAAGAGTGTATCTGTCTTGCATCATTGTGCCATATGGAGTCCATCACCTGGACTCTGGACCTGACACATGCATCTGTGTTCAGTTCGTTTTCTTCCCTTGCAAAGAAAGAACATACAGGATGCTGGGTTGAAGAAATGCAGTGCTGAAAGAGATAATCTCATGGTCATTACACTACAGATTCTTGGGCTAGAACAGTCCTTTCACGTGGTCACCACAACCCCCTGAAGAACTTACAACTTATGTCATCAGTGCAAAAGCCACAAAAGCAATGCAGCATGGCAGAGCAAAGAGGAGATCAAAGGCATCATCAGTGCCCTGGGTCGCTGAAGAATGCTAATGCATTCCTTAATTTTTCTCATGATTATTTCCCTGTTGTTTTTTTTTCCCCTCCTAAACTTGATCTTTCTGTCTGGGGTGCAGTACTGAGGATGTCTTGAGGGAAGTTGTTTCCTTTGTTGAATTTGCTGGAAAACAGAAGAACAAAAGAACTATTTTGATGAACTTGCTCTCAATGGGATTTCCAAGTTAACTTGGAAAACAAAAAGAGATTACTGTAGTTTAGATCAGTGGGAGACAAATGTCCAACTGTCAGAGCCTTCCTTTGAAGTGGGTTTCCCCTTGCCAGTGGTGGCTGCAACTTCAAGACAAAAGATGAAGTCTTAGCCTTGTTGAAGTCAATGAGAGGTTTATCACTGACAACTCAGAGGCCAGGATTTCACCCAAGGTATTTGTACAGGCACTAACTTTAGCCACACAAAATATTTATGTCGAAGAGTGAAATGGTCATGTCCTTGCATCTCATTCTGAACACAAAAATGAACCTTATCACTATTCTGCTCCAAAAGGAGCATAGCTTCAGTTGGGAGATGTCTCAATGTAAAATGATTTTAAAACAGTTTAAAAAGAGTTACTGTCAATTTTCTTCATGAGATAGATCTAATTTTTTTTTTAGTTAGTTTCACTTTTGGTCTAGGAGAGGGGAAGCAAAATGAAGAGTGGGGATTTCCCTGTAAATGTAAAGATCTGTTTCCTCCTCAATTAAAACTTCACTCCACGATTCCTTATGTTTAAAGAATATTTGCAATATCCTGCCCTTTAAATCCCAGGCATTGCAGCTTCTGCTGGGAGGACTGAAGGTTGCAAGTGTCTGTACATTGTCAACTGCATTAGTTAATGGGTGCAAAGTTCTACAGGAGAAGCAAAGCATTGTTAGAAGATCTACAGAGAACCTCAGCCTAGTTAAAAAAAAAAAATAATTATCCAAGCTGCTGAAATATGGGCAAACAAATCTGGCACAAATCAAAGTTTTTCAAGGCTGCTTCCCCTCTTTTCTTCTGGATGGAGACAAGATCCAAACAAGTGAGATCTGGGCAGAGGAGAAAGGTGGTAAGGGCTGGGGGAAGATCACAGAATCACATAATCCCAGCATGGTGGGAGTTGGGAGGGATCTCTGGAAATCATCCAGTCCAACCCCTCTGCTAAAGCAGGGTCATCCACAGCAAGTTGCCCAGGATCACAATGCCCAGGCAGGTTTGAAATCTCTCCAGAGAAGGAGACTCCACAACCTCTCTGGGCAGCCTGCTCCAGTGCTCTGACACACTCAGTGAAGAAGTTTTTCCTTATGGTCAGATGGAACCTCCTGGGTTCCAGTTTTGGTTCGTTGCCCTTTGTTCTGTTACTGGTTACCACTGACAGTAGTCTGGCCCCATCTTCTTGGCCCCCCTGCCTTTCAGACACTGCTGAGCATTGATCAGATCCCTTCTCAGGCTGCTCTTCTCCAGGCTAAAGAGCCCCAGGGCTCTCAGCCTTTCCTGCTCACAGAGATACTCCACTTGCCTCAGCATTTTTGTAGCCTCTTCTGGACTCTCTCCAGTAGTTCCTCTCTTGAACAGGGAAGCCCAGAGCTGGACCAGATACTCCAGATGTGATCTCATTATGGCAGAGTAGAGGGGCAGGAGAACCTCCCTTATCCCCTTTGGTCATATTCTTCTTAATGAATCCCAGGATACTGTTGGCCTTCTTGGCCACAAAAGCAGGTTGCTGGTTCATGGGGATCTTGTTCTCTTACCATGACTCCCAGCTCATAGAATCATAGAATCAGCCAGGTTGGAAGAGACCTCCAAGCTCATCCAGTCCAACCTAGCACCCAGCCCTAGCCAATCAACTACACCATAGCACTAAGTGCCCCATCCAGGCTTTGCTTGAACACCTCCAGGGACAGCAACTCCACCACCTCCCTGGGCAGCCCATTCCAATGCCAATCACTCTCTCTGGCAAGAACTTCCTCCTAACATCCAGCCTATACCTGCCCTGGCACAACTTGAGACTGTGTCCCCTCATTCTGTTGCTGGTTGCCTGGAAGAAGAGCCCAACCCCACCTGGCTACAACCTCCCTTCGGGTAGTTGTAGAGAGAAATGAGGTCTGCCCTGAGCCTCCTTCTCCGTGGATTTGCTCTCCAGCAGGTAAGCTCCCAGATAAATGGGAATACACTCACAGGAATTAATTTGTCAAAAAAAAAAAAGAAAAAAATTTAAAAAAAAGAAGCAAATTACTCCAGAGAATATTTCCCCCCTCTTATCTTTTGGTGNTTTTTTTTTTTGCTTTTTGACCCCCCTCGGTGTTGCAATAATAATAATAAAGTTAAAAAACCAAACCAAAACAAAACAAAAAAACCCCCTTGATTTTAATGTGTGTAACACTTTTGTTTAATAAATAAATAAATAAATACAGCCCCAACCCAACAGCCTAATTAGGAAACCCGTTAAACGGCTGCAATTCAAATATCACTCTATTAAATTCTCCCTGCAAAGTTAATGTTACAGACTTTTTAACAGATGTTTTAATTAGGCATTGTTATTAAAGGGAATACTGTAGAAATTAAAAGCAGGCCCTAAATGTGTTAACAAAGATGCTTTTCTTGCGTGGCATGGATGGTGGCAGAAGCATTAACGGAGAGATTTTGGCAGCAGGTCATGAAAAAGAGAAAAAAAAAAAAGGAGGGAAGGAAAGAAATGTGTTAAAGGAAACAAAATGCACCGAGAGATGTGCATTGCTCAGCTACTATGCGCTAGGGCTTCATTTCACATCCAGCACCACCTCAGGCCATTGCCTCAGCTGGAAAAGGAGGTGGGGAAGATGCTTCAGCACAGACCTAAGGGTACCACCATTACCAGCACAAGCAATAATGAGAAAGAGAGGTTTGGTTTGCAGGACACTTGCAGCTTCAAGGATTTCCAAAGAAACCTCAGTGCTGTTGGCTTTTGAGGTTTCATCTGCTTTCTCCACGTTCTGACTTGTTTTCCAACTATGGCTCATGGAATCAGGCAACAAGGATCCTATTTATGCAAGATGGTTTTGCTCTGAGCCCTGCACAGAGCAGCTGGGAAATGCACATGCTGCAGGCTGGGAACTGAGACAGTAAAACCTGCCCCACAATTGTGTCTTTGGAGAAGGCTTAAGCAACCTGCATGGCATTTTGGGCCCTGAAGTGACATTTTCTGAGATTTACAATACTGGCACCAAACTGCAGGTGAAAAAGGTGACAAACTGGTCATGCTTCCCAGCAAGTCCTTTTCTGCTGGGGATTGTGAGGTGTGCATTAAATGTGTGGGCTAGCAAATGTCAGCTGCTCCTGTCAGCAGTAGATGTGTTCTTTGGAGCACTTGGTAGATGAGAAAGGAAAACTACTGAAGTATCATGAGGTTAGACAAGAAGGGAGAAAAGCACCAGAGGAGAAATGTCTGAGAAGTGCAGAACAGGTTCATGCTGATCTGGTAATTAGCATTAGGCAGTGGGATAGAGATGCAGGCAGGTAGATGAGTTGGCAGAGCTCCATGAGATAGGATAAGCAATTCAAAGTGATCTAAACCCTCTGATTTCTTCTCTCAACGAGAGGAACAGCTTCCTTCTAAAACACTAGGAGAAAATCTGATAATCACAGCTCCAAATGTTTTATTCCTGTCATCAAAACCTCTGTTATCACCCACTCTGGGAAGAAGAATAGAAGCCAAGATAGAAAAGATGCCTGGCAAAAATCACTTTAAAGTGATGTTATCATTGATACCAGTGAGAAATCTCAACTCTTGTTCCTTCTTCTATCCACAGATTTCATTCTTTCAGCCACATCTACTTATGTAGCACTTAGGGACACGGTTTAGTGGTGGGTTTGGTGTGTTTGGTTAGCAGCTGAACTTGATGATCTTTTCCAAAGTAAATGCTTTTATGAATCAATGTCTGAGGACTTCCTCAGAGGTGTTTGAACCTGGCTGGTGATACCTGTCAGCGATTCCTGTGAGCATCTGCACAACTCAGTTTTGCATACTCTCACTCTCATGGATTTCCAAGCCTTGTTTATAATTTACTGGGTTTTGTTACCCCCTCTCTTTTAGAGGTCTTTAACTTAAAAGCAGTGCAGGAACCAAATTAATGCAGGTATTCAAATTTTAATGACTGCCTGAGCCAAGCAAGCTGGAAAACCGTTCCTGTGCAGCCATAAGGGTGAAAGAGAGAGGTGCAAAACCCCACCAACAGAGACAACTGCCTAATTAACTGACGTGAAACCAGTGCTAAAAAACAGAACTGAGAAAACAAACGAAAACCTGCACAGCAATTACTTCCAAAAAGGTAACATTTTCCCAATTAAAGCCATCCTAAGAACTTCAGTTAATTACGTAGGTTTTCTCCTCTCCCTCTCTCTCTCTCTCTCCCCCACCCGCTTTCTCTCTCTCCCTCTCTTTTATTAAAGTCCATCAGGGCTCATGATGTGTGGGAAAAGTGCTAACATTTGCAAATTGCTGGTTTATGATAAATGAATTGTGGAAACTCAGTCCCTTGCTTGGGGCCCGGCTAGATTGCAAAGCACCAGCATCTCCGGCTGCTGCAGCCCTGACCCTGACTTTACACCCATTGATCACAACTGGTGCATAGCCATGACCACCAAATGCATAGGTTGGAGCTGGGGGACTTGCTTTTCCCATAGTATTTCATCATCGTTCCACACTGCGAGCACCACAGTAACCTTTGGCACGCCGTCCTGTAAGACTAATACCTGCAGGAGATTTCCTCTTGCCCCACTGATCACTGCTTCAGCCGCTCCATCCTTAAAACCCCCCTTAGACATTAACCCAACTTGGATTTTCAGCAAATGCCCTCTGATTTCCATAGCGTTGGAGCATGTTTTCAGCAAATGCCCAGGATTTCTGTAGCGTTGGTGCACAAGGAGGATGTGGAACTGTTGGAGACAGTCCAGAGAAGGGCCACAAAGATGATCAGAGGGCTGGAGCACCTCTGCTATGAAGACAGGCTGAGAGAGTTGGGCATCTGCAGCCTGGAGAAAAGAAAGCTTCCAGGAGACCTTATAGCAGCCTTCCAGTATCTGAAGGGGGCCTACAGGAGGGCTGGGGAGGGACTATTGGCAAGGTCTTGTAATGCCAGGATGAGGAGGAATGGGTTTAAACTGCCAGAGGGGAGATTGAAAGTGGATGTTAGGAGGAAGTTCTTCACAGTGAGGGTGGTGAGACACTGGCACAGGTTGTCCAGGGAGGTTGTGGCTGCTCCCTCCCTGGAGGGGTTCAAGGCCAGGCTGGATGAGGCCTTGAGCAACCTGTTCTAGTGGGAGGTGTCCCTGCCTATGGCAGGGGGTTGGACCAGGATGATCTTTGAGGTCTCTTCCAACCTAAACCTTTCTATGGTTCTATGTTGGAAAATCGAGCCCCTAAATAATTGTAGCATCTTTCCAGCTGTAACTTTCACTTCAGACAGACATTTACAGTGTCCCTTCTAAATGTTCTCTGCTGGGTGATTTATTCTAGGTGATACTGGCTCTAGCAGGGAGGTTGGACTAGATGACCTTCAGAGGTCTCTTTTGACCCCTACCATTCTGTGATTCTGTGATGTGGTCCTCAAAGGATGCAGCAGAAAAGAGAGAAAAGTACATTTAAGGCTATTAGGGGAGTGACATGAAGCATGTCCTCCCAGAACTGCTCTTCATTATTTGTGCATGCTTGGAATGCAGGAGTGTTCCAACAGCTCAAAGCAGAGTCAGGTTTGGGATTGCACAAATATACAAGGGACAGCCTCTGCCTCATGTGAGGGAGATGTGCAAAGTGAGCCAGGGCTGCAGAAGATCTTTGCAGTCAAACACTGAGCAATAGGAGATGTTGGTGGCTTCTTTGGCTGGTGCTGGCGAGTGATTGATACCTGCATGCAGCATTGCTGAGTGAGTTTGGTCTTGGCTTTACAGACTGTATCTGATTTCAGGGAAAACGTAACCAAAAAGGAGTGCAGAGCTCAGCAGCTGCACATCAGCTGAGATTGTTGTGGAAGGAAATAGTTTCCATTCACACTTCTGGGCCTGCAGGCAGATCCTGATCCAGCTTGAGCCAAAGCAAGTCCTCAAAAGTGAAGTGCTTTTCTCTGACTGGTGCATGGATGTGCTGTTTTCTCTGCAGAGCCTGACAGATCATGCTGAGCATGTGTAAGAAAGTGTACAGAGATATGTGTGTCAGCTTGTACACACAGGCCAGACTTAGCATCAGATGTGAAATTCACCATCCCTGAAAGAGTCTGGCTAAGAGATGAGAGGGTCCCAAAGAGACACAGAGTAATGAAGTTATGGAGAGCTGGGAAATGTTGGTATGACTTTATTATAGTGCACTGAAGGGAGCTTGTGAGCTAGTGCTCTAAGCATTGCATTCAACACAAAAATACCCCTGGTTCCCACATATGGCTACTGAAGTACCAAAATATCAATTTTAGTCATTGAATTGGGCTCTAAGGTGCAGCATAATTCACACTACCTCAGGGAGAAGAGATGTGCAGTCTCTGGCTGAGCAACTTTTCCCTGCTTCAATTCTAGTTTTGATTCACACAGCAGCAGGAGTGATGGTGCAGCCTTCAGCTACCCCAATGCTAGCCCAGAGACTATCCCCAGCCTACTGAAGGAAGCATTCTGTCCTTTTCCCTATGCTAAGACTCACTCAGACTTCCTGCATCTGGTGCAAACCCACCAGTGTAGGTGCAGTGGCTGTTCTCTGGAAGGCTGCAAAGGCAGCTTGGTGTAAGCACTGGTAGTAGCAGCCAGTAGTTTTAGCTCACTCTGGGGAGGCAACACCTTAAACTCAGCTTTGTCCACCATGGGAATGGAGAAGTGGAGTCAGATGCATTTACAGAGAGACCATCCCCAGATGTGAATAATGTAAAATGATTAGGAATTGGTTTTGAAATAAAATTTGAGCAGAAACTTAAGGAAAAAACGTTGTTCTGAGGGTGCTGGAGCCTTGGAGCTGCCTGCCCAAGAGGCTGTAGAGTTTCCTTCTCTGGAGAGATTCCAAGACCACCTGGACATTGTGATCCTGGGCAACCTGCTGTGGGTGATCCTGTTTCAGCAGTGAAGTTGGGCTAGATGGTCTTCAGAGGTCCATTTCAACCTCTACCATTCTGTGATTCTGTGAAAAGCATCTGGAGAGAGAAAGGTTGGGAGATGCCTGCCAGAACTGGCTGGCACCTTCCAGGCATCTCAGTCACGAATTCCGTGTTGGTGTCAGTTCTCTCTTGTCTTATTAGTGCCCTGCAGCACGGTGTCTGAAGCAAAAAGTTATTGAATTCCCACTAAATCCTTCCTACATGCAAAGGTTTCTTTCCACTTTCATGTTCAAAACAGTGCAAGTCGCAGCCACCGTCTCTAGCATGTGCCCATATCTTTTCTCATTATAGGCTGAGGTCCAAAACCAATAGGAATTAAATAAATATCCCACTGAGAGCTGTACTTTTGAAAATGGCCTTATTGCAGTGCAGATGTGTGCNAACATAAAAATCTGAATATTATCCTGGAAGGAAGTGTATGCGCTGGTGGATGTTTGATTTTCATTTTTCTCCCAGCATGCCCTATCCTTTCATCCTGTAATGGTTCTCCTCCATTAATCCTTCTCAAAACCCACAGGTAGAGATGCTTATTGATAGAAGGCCAACGTGTATCTCAGTTTACAAAGGCATATGAAAGGATACAAGGAACATTATTTCTCTTGATGTCTTCTTATTAATGCAGTTCCACTCAGAACATTTTGGCACGAGAGGCACTGCCAGATGGGAGATAAAGCTTCACTTTTATGGGGTACGCTAAGGAAGAAAACATTTGGTTTGCATCGGTTCTAAATGAATAATATTTATTGCCCTAATGATTCGGATTTTATAAGCAGGATAACCAAAAGCACTGTCAATTACTTACTATTTTAACAAGGTTTGAAGAAAGGAAGGGGCCAGACAACCTCAAGCCTTTTGAACTGATCAAGTGCCTTTAAAGCCAAGCTGCACTCACCCAAAGAGATGGGCTGTTTACATAATGAAAATAAATAAACACTGACCCCAGCTTGGCTGTATTTAAAGATTCTGTCATTTGTTACCACAAATCTCAGCTCACAGCGTGCTGTTGGGGAACCCAGCGTGCTACAATCACACACACATCAAACAGCCACCTCTGGGGCTCAGCACACACCGTGATGGAGGGATGGGGAGCTTTGGGGCTGCTTCTGGGTGGGTTTCAGGAGAAGGGCAGTAAATTCTGTGAGTTGTCTTTTCCCAGGACATCGGCAAGTCTTGGGGAGTTGGTAGGACTGATTCTGTGCTTGTGAAGAATTCCCTTTCTCTTTTGCTGAAGGTGACAGAATTCAGTGATTTTATCTTACGTGACTGCTGATTTTTCTGTTTAGTGCTTTTGCAGGCATTAGGTCTGCAAAAAATCCTTGGTGGATCCAAATGTGTGGCCTTTCTCCTGCAGCACAGCAATCTTCACCCCAAGTTTTTATCTTACATGACTGCTGATTTTTCTATCTAGTGCTTTTGCAGGCATTAGGTCTGCAAAAGATCCTTGGTGGATCCAAATGTGTGGCCTTTCTCCTGCAGCACAGCCATCTCCACCCCAAGTTTTTATCTTACATGACTGCTGATTTTTCTGTATAGTGCTTTTGCAGGCATTAGGTCTGCAAAAATATCCTTGGTGGATCCAAATGTGGGGCCTTTCTCCTGCAGCACAGCCATCTCCACCCCAAGTTTTTATCTTACATGACTGCTGATTTTTCTATCTAGTGCTTTTGCAGGCATTAGGTCTGCAAAAGATCCTTGGTGGATCCAAATGTGTGGCCTTTCTCCTGCAGCACAGCAATCTTCACCCCAAGTTTTTATCTTACATGACTGCTGATTTTTCTATCTAGTGCTTTTGCAGGCATTAGGTCTGCAAAAGATCCTTGGTGGATCCAAATGTGTGGCCTTTCTCCTGCAGCACAGCCATCTCCACCCCAACTCCACCTTCAGTCTTCCTGGAAATAGGGTCTTCCAGAGGCATGACTTCTCCTGCCCAGTACCAGCCACTTTGATTGAAACAAAGTGGTGTGAGCTGTTCAGTGCTAGACCATTCCTGCAACACAGTGGAAACATTCTGAAAGCCAAGGCCAAGGACAAAAGGTGCAATTAACCTCTCAAAGGATGGGGGAAGGAGAATCAGTTGCTTCAAGTTAACTCCTCATTTAGTGCCTGAACCCACAGAATCACAGAATGTCAGGGGCTGGAAAGCTCATCCAGTCCAAGCCCCCTGCAGAGCAGGATCACCTATACCAGCTCACACAGGAATGCGCCCAGGCGGATTTTGAGTATCTCCAGAGAGGGAAACTCCACAACACCCCTGGGCAGCCTGTTCCAGTGTTCTGAAAGCCATTGGTTTTTAGCTGATGCCAGGAAGGATTTGAAGACAAGCTCTTCAGAGAACATACTCAGAGTAACTGTGATGTGTCTTGAGTCACACAGGATCTGCTGAAGGGTTTGAGACAGCAGCACTGGGTAGGATTTATCTTCTGAGATGGTTTCTGCACTGCAGAGAGTGGATCTAGGCTGCCAGGAGAATAAGGGGATGAATATTTCTTCTTTCTCCTCTCACAGAACTCGAGCCCTCTCTAAACCTTCACAGTCACACTCATTGTTAGGAATAGCAAATTTTCAGTGCTGCTGTGGGACACGGATGAAGATGGTGAAACTCCACCTCATGAGGGACATCTTGAGAGAGCTGCTTCACTGTGGAGTTAGAGCAAGATTTTGGCAAGATAACGAGAGAAAAAAACTTTTCTTTGTCTGGCCTGTGATGATGGAAGTGTTTGTAATCATGTTCACATTGATGACATCCCTTCACATTTGTAGCCTAGCTTTGAGGAATCAACGTGCCCTCTTCTGTCTCAGAGGCTGAAAGAGTAGAGACTCTTTCTTTGCTGAAGCATTGGAACAGGCTGCCCAGGGAAGTGGTGGAGCCACCATCCCTGGAGATGTTGAAAACATTCTCAGACATGTCACCTCAGGACATGGTTTAATGTCCACAGTAGTGTTGGGTTGGTGATTTGGCTCAATGATCTTAGAGGTCTTTTGCAACCTGCACTGGTTTTAACTAGCTTCCCTGAGCCCAAGACCCAAAGAATAGCCTTGATTCCATTTGGAAGTTAAAAGAAAACTTAACAATAAATAAAAGGTAGGTTAGGTAAGGGGAGTTACAAAAAAAAATATAGGGAAGGGAAACAAAATATAAAATAGAGGTATACAATAAGTGGATGGAAATGGATGGAGATGGATGATGAAAAGATGATGGTGGATGCTAGATGATCCCACCATGTGTTTTCTGGAGACACGTGGCAAAGCAGGAAACCAGGACGTTGGCTCGTGGTGCAGGAATGGGAGTGAAGAAACCAAGAGGAAAAAACAGGAAGTTCCTTGGATTTTATAGGGTCTCAAGGAAGGAAGTGGGAGTGGGCTAAACACTACACCTGGGGCAGCTCAGACCATCCCCAGGGAGGAGTCAGGATGACCTGAGATCAGGTTAAGCCTAGCCCCCAGGAAGGGTTAACCCTTTACACAACCCTAACTATTCTGTGATTCTACGGTGAGATCACACCAGCAGACAGGGAACGAAGAAGCTTCAAAGCTTGGAACATTTTATTTGCATGCATGAAAAATAATCCTTGCATGAAACAATTCATGCTCCTCAGGTGAGATTGCAGAGGAGTAGTTGGTTCTGCTGGATTTTTGTTTTGTTTTTCTGTTTGGCTGTCTAGATGGACACAGCTTCCCATTGCCAGGAGTGCTTTGTCCCATTCTTTTCTGATCAAACATCAAGGTGAGGATGATGTTCCCCATTTTGGAGGCTGGAGGGAGAGCAAAAGGAGACCTCGAAACGACGGCCGCGGTAAGGTCCTGTTGGGCTGACGTTGGATTTACTCTAACATATTCCACAGGGCTTAATATTGATTTCCAAATGATCTGGAATGCTGTTTTTATAAACAAGTATTGGCGAGGGGAGGCGTTTGTTTTGGAAGCTCGTGGCTGTACAGTAAGGTTTTATTTCTGCTTGTTTTGAAGTGCAGCACGTCCTTTCAAAAGTGCTGTTCAGGAAACATCTGCTGTCAATTAAGGAGTAACACATTAAGGCATATTAAAGTGCACTCTTATTAGTGTTTCAGCAATAAAAGGAAAGGTTTTCTATTTGAATCACATGTTCCTTAACACATCTGCCAGCCATCTGAAACTTGCAAATGTTCCTCAGTTAAAACGTCTTCATAACCTTGTAAAAACTTGGGAATACTTAGCACTCTGTTTCAAATAAAAATAATAATAATAATAAAAAAATAAAATTACCCCCCCCAAAAAAAAACCCACAGGAAAAAAAAAAAAAACAAACACAAAAAAACCCCCAACCAAACAATGACAAAAAACCCCTAACAAAAACAAAGCCAGAAAACAACCTCTTTGAGGACTGAGTTCAGGTAATTCTCAAAGTGGGTGCTGGGCTGATGCTGATAGTCCTAGGTAAGGACAGTGGCTGCAGATGCTCTGTCCAATCAGACCTATTGAATCCTGCAAGGAGAGCTGATTGGAAAAACAAACTTATATATTCATGCCAGCAGAAATGCAGAAAACTCTTCCACAGAGAATTCAGCCTTATCGCCAAAGAAGAATACAACTGGCAAAACAGAAGGCAGTTGGTTTGGAAAGGAACTGTGTATTAGATAAAAAGATTCTCCCCCTTTACTCTGCTCTCANAGGGAGGTTGTGGCTGCTACTTCCCTGGAGCTGTTCAAGGCCAGGTTGGATGAGTCCTTGAGCGACCTGTTCTAGTGGGAGGTGTCCCTGCCTATGGCACAGGGGGGTTTGGAACTGGATGATCTTTGAGGTCCCTTCCAACCTAAACCATTCTATGATTATCTACAAATTGACCTCCCCTGATGTGGCCAGGCTGCATGTCCCACGACATGCTATGGTCTCTTGTTGTTTCACCAAGTTGTTCCCTAGTGTGAGACCTTGGTCAGATGCACAGCAGGCACAGAGGCCACAGGGCACCTTCCTTCCCTAAGTGGCTGCCGTTCTGAGCGTAGCCTATCCCAGACTCCAGAGAGGTGCATGGCACCTGAAAACTGAAGTCACTTAGTAAAAGTGGTCACCAGCAGGACCACGCAGCTGACTCAGTTACCCATCAGAGCAGATGAACATAGTCCCAGACCTACCCTCTCTGAATCAGCTTCCTATAAAATGGGGGTTGACAGACTAGACCAAGATGTCCTGATCTAGTGGGAGGTGTCCCTGCCGATGGCAGGGGGTTGGAACAGGATGATTTTTAAGGTCTCTTCCAACCATTCTGTGATTCTAAGATCACATCATCTTCACCTGTCCTGCTGGGATAAAGCCTAAGACAGCTCCAGGAATCTGTGAATGATGTGTATAGCACTGTGGTAGTTTGGAGAGGGATAGGTTCCCTCAGGAAAACTACAAAGTCCTGTCTCAGGGGACAGATCTGGTGGTCTCAGGATATTGTAATGTTGTTATTCTATTCTGATATCCTGGCTTATGAGGCAGTGCTTGGTTGATATCTCGCTCTTCTCCTCCTTACCTTTCCTCTCTTTCACTTTTTTTTCCTCTGGGTAGAGCACACATCCCTCCATACCTCATAGTCTGTGTGTGGGAGATGGCTCCTGGCTGGCAGGGAGCTTTGAGCTGCATCTTGCAGCCTGCTGGGGCCTTGCAAGCCTAAGCTGGGGAGGGCAATTGTGGCCTACTCTCATGCTTTCTGAGGGTGGAAGGGGTGGAGGATTCTAGAAGGTTTTAGTCTGATAGACTTGGCCTAGCTTGTGGATGTATTCATTTCAAATATTCTTTTAAAGATAGAATCATAGAATTATAAAATCATAGAATCAGGCAGGTTGGAAGAGACCTCCAAGATCATCCAGTCCAACCTAGCACCCAGCCCTAGCCAATCGACTAGAGCATGGCACTGAGTGCCCCATCCAGGCTTTGCTTGAACACCTCCAGGGGTGGCAACTCCACCACCTCTCTTGGCAGCCTATACCAATGTCAATCACTCTCTGTGTGAAGAACTTCCTCCTAACATCCAGCCTATACCTCCCCTGGCACAGCTTGAGACTGTGTCCCCTTGTTCTGTTGCTGGTTGCCTGGGAGAAGAGCCCAACCCCACCTGGCTACAACCTCCCTTCAGGTAGTTGTAACAGCAATGAAGTCTGCCCTGAGCCTTCTCTTCTTCAGGCTGCACAACCTCAGCTCCTTCAGCTTCTCCTCACAGGGCTGTGCTCCAGGATCCTCACCAGCCTTGGTGCACTTCTCTGGACACCTTCCAGTACCTCAACATCTCTCTTGAATTGAGTGGCCCAGAACTGGACACAGCTGACCAGTGCTGAGAACAAGGGCAGAATATCCTCCCTGCTCCTGCTGGCCACACTGTTCCTGATATATGCACACATAAATAGAATCTCCCTTTAAACTTCCAATCAGTGTGCAGGATCTTCCTTCTTCCTCTTCAAAAGGAGTAAGTGGCATTTCTGTCCTCCAGTCCCAGGTAGCTCATGGCCCTAAATTGGGACAAACACTTGGTCGTGGTGTGAACAGCACGATGTGGGATTCTGACACAGGGACAAGATGGGAAATGGTGGAACAAGTGGTCTGCTATGCTCTTGGCCATTTTCCAAGGTAAGGAACACACCAGCAAGGATCAGTATGGCCAGAGGAAAAGCCTGAGTCTGGCACTTCTAGGCACATAATTGTCATCCTCAGCCACAGAAATTACTCTTCTTGGCACCTCCAACAAGGACTGTGTACAGACATCAATGAGATAGGCACCTAAATAGCATTGTTTGAAGAGACTCAGTGTTCTATCAGATACAGATTTTGCCAGATCATAATTAAAATTCCTTGAGAAAAAACTAAATCTGACCTTAAACAGGGTGGGAGAGAATGAAAACCTGCCCAGGAAAAGAATCATGCTTTTTTATTTCTTTCCCTCTGTCAGGGCATGCTTTAAACACAGATTATAACACTGGAGAACCACTGAAGTATCTCATCCAGAGCTACTCAGTTTTCTCTACTGCTTGGGTCAAAACACCAGCCAGTAAGCAAAGGAGATTTCCTAATTCAGTGTTTTTAAGGACCCAGAAGCTGTTGTAATTGGATGATGCAGCAGCTGATGTTCAGTGATGGATACATCTGCTTGACTAATTAGATGCTGTTTGAGGCTGACTTCCTTCTGCAACTCCAACCTGCAGATCTCCTCACTGAGGAATGATACACTTCTTCCCTAGAAAATCACAAATCAAAGCTTCATCCTGCTGGCTTCTAACAGCAAAGGGATTGTTTATGTTTGCCAGAGCTGCAGGGGGAACTTTGCTGGAGGTTCAAACTGCAGAAAGGAAGAAAGGGAATGCTGCTTTCATTTGGAGCTCCCACACTAAATGCCATTTGCCCACTGGGCTTGCTCTTCATGGGGAGCTGCAAATTGCCCGTTCAGCTGCCAAGCATAAAACAAACCTAAAGATAAATGCAAAGAAATTACTCTGCTCTTGAGCAGCTGGGAGCTAAAGGCTTACTCAAGCATGGAAGAGAGTGTGCAGCTAAGCCTGACTTCCAGTGTTTCCAGGTATGGGATCCCCAGCACTTCCCTGGGCAATCTCTTGCAGTGTTCCACTACCCTCATAGTAAAGAACTTCTTACAGAATCACAGAATGTCAGGGGCTGGAAGTGACCTCCAAAGATGATCTGGTCCAGTCCTCCTGCCAGAGCAGGATCACCTAGAGTAGATCACACTAGAATGAACCCAGGCTCTTGAATATCTCCAGAGAGAGAGACTCCACAACCTCCCTGGGCAGGTGGCTGAATCTAAACCTACTCTTCTCTAGTTTGCCTTTGTAAATGTTCCCTCCCCAGCATTCCTGTAGGTGGTTTCACTCCTACAAGGCTTGAGTTCTTCCTGCTGAAAGCTATGATGCTGCTCTTAATTTTCAAGGTTTGAAGCCACCACTGTCACTTAAACCTTGAAGCCCTGCTTGGAAGGCTTTGCCAGGAGTAGGCAGCCACTGCAGGGTTTCACTTCTCCTTCGGCTGTCCTGCCAGTGATGAATTCTGTTTAATTACAAAAACAGAATTTCTGTCATTTCTCTCAGCACGGCTCCTATTGGGGAAGATTAAACATCAGCCAAACGTTACTGAATTACCTTTTTAAACCTATTATTTCAACATGATTAACTTCTCTTCTTTTCATTTAGCTGTAAGCAAAATCTTGTCTACAAGGCAAAAAAAAAAAAAAAAAAGAAAGAAAGAAAGAAAAAAAAGAAGAAGCATTTGCTCTAATATCGGCAATAATAATAAAAATGAACATCAGAGGGAAATAATTTATGTGTAAACCAGCATAAAAATGTCATTGATGCATGAGTTGCCTCTTCAATTAATAAAAAGGAGGAAATATTTAAAAACAATTTATCAAGGAAATACATACAGTTCATATATCATGCACTCACAAAGGCTGTACCAGCACCCACACCACAAATAGCCCTGTGACCTAGACTATCACACAGATGCTGGATTCCTTCCCCTGACCTAATTCAGAGGAGCTGTCTCCAGGATAAGACTCTGACTCTGCATCAGATGAAAATCCTGGATCCAATGCCGATAAATTCGCGTTCTGTTAAAACAAGTGGCAATTAGTGCTGATAGGCTAACCCAAAATAAACAAAATAGAGCTGCTAATTGGCATTTTATGATTAGATGATTCAATGATTGCAGTCTGATTGTCTAGTTTTGTATTGTGGCTGTTAAACTCACCCGTAAACCCTTGTGTTCTCTTCATGAAGAATTAGATGCTACCTGTTCTCTGTGTGATGGAGTTCAGTTTCTAAGTGACACTGGAACAGGTTGCCCTGGGAGGTTGTGGCTGCTCCCTCCCTGGAGGTGTTCAAGGCCAGGTTGGATGCGGTCTTGAGTGTCCTGATCTAGTGGGAGCTGGATGATCTTTGAGGTCTCTTCCAACCTAAACCATTCTATGATTCTATGATTAGAAGGGTGATTGGGTACTGAAACAGGCTGACCATGGAAATGGTAGAGTAACCATTCCTGGAGGTGTTTAAAAGACATCTTGTTGAGGTGCTTGGAGACATAGTGTAAAAGTTGTGTACAGAGAGGTGTTAGGTTATGGTTGGACTCAATGATCTTAGGATCTTTTCCAACCAGGCAATTCTATTGTTCTACAAAGTCAACAGCAGCTATTTCTGGAATGTGTACACATTTGTTGTCCCTTCTGTTGCAGCTACTACTCAAAGGTTGGACTAGATGACCTTTACAGATCACTTCCAACCCAATGCATTCTATGATTCTATGAATTGATAAATAATTGAGACAGGATGGAAATAGAAATAATACCTGTCCTGTCTACTAGACAACATTATGCTTCCCACTCTCGGTCTTTGGAAAGACATATCTCAGGTGTACTCACGTCAGTGCAAAGGGTGCTTTGGGCAGATCACCTAGCTTAGAGTTGATGCAGCTTTACTGGCTTCGATAGAATTATGTAGATTTACACAGTGGGGGGACCTGGCCCTGTGTGCAGGGCTGGCACTGGAAAACCTGATGCCTCTGGAGTAATGTATGGAATCACACTCACATTTAGAAGTTTCATTGTTGAAGAAAAATGAGAGAATGCCTATGCTGAGCAGAGATATTGGCGGTGTCAGTTATATATTGAGCCCTGTCCATTGCTTAGTGGCAACCTGAGTAAAACTTTTCCATTAATTACATCCCTGCAAAGAAGCTGCTGCCTTCTCTGCACTTGGCAGTCTATAATTTGCCTCTTAAATCAGTGTCCAAAATGGAAGGGTTTTTCTAAAGAGACTTATACTGATTATAAAGTTTTTGGTGGTTTTTTTTCNTACTTTTTTTTTTTTTTTAATTACATTTGCTATCTGTAAAGCATGCACAATGATTTGCAAGGCAAGGCAAGGCAAATAAAAAAACCCGAGCCTGGTGATTCTATGATAGAAACTGCTTCTAACAAAAGGTGTCCTTGTCAGCAAACTTAACTTCTAATGGATTAGCAGTTTATTTTTTTTCCCTTCTATTTTATCTCACAGGTATTGAACATCAAGGGGTGGTGAGGAACGGGAGGAAAAAACCAAACCCATAACCAGGTAAGATCAAGTGCATCAGTTCAAGTTATCCCTCCAACATGGTTCTGTAGGAGCTTGGTATCAAAGCCAAATTCCAAATGCACAGTCTGAAAAGAGAATAAATTTGCAGGACACATGCTGCTACCTCAAGATTGTGCAGCTCTGTAGGCATTTGCCATGCAAAGTAAATTATCAGCCACACCATGGTCCTTCTGTCAGCAAGCTGTGGTGTGACTCCAGATCTGGGTGTGCTGGTTAAAGGAAAAAAGAATTTGTTTCCTGGTCATTTTTCTTCTTTTCCAGAATTGTCCTTAGGTAAATGTGTGGGACATTATAATTGCTAGAAGATGCCAGTCTGTGAAAGCTTTTGTATCCTTCCAGATGATGTGTTTGGCCCTGGGACTCAGATACAGTAAAAACTCCTCTGTAGACTGCCAGGTGTTCAGCAGAGGAATGTAGAATAATAGAATAGAATCATAGAATCAGTCAGGGTTGGAAGGGACCACAAGGATCATGTAGTTCCAACCCCCCTGCCATGCCCAGGGACATCCTACCCTAGATCAGACTGAACACAGCCTCATCCAGCCTGCCCTTAAACACCTCCAGGAAAGTGGCCCCAACCACCTCCCTGGGCAACCCATTCCAGCCTCTCACCACTCTCATGCTCAACAACTTCCTCCTCACCTCCAGCTTTGCTCCATTCCTCCTAGTCCTGTCGCTACCTGAGAGCCTAAAAGTCCCTCCCCAGCTTTTCTGTAGGCCCCTTCAGATACTGGAAGGCCACAAGAAGGTCACCTGGGAGCCTCCTCTTCTCCAGACTCAACAGCCTCAACTCTTTCAGTCTGTCCTCATAGCAGAGGTGCTGCAGCCCTCTGAGCATCCTCATGGCCCTTCTCTGGACACTCCCCAGTGTGTCCACATCCCTCTTGTCCCAGGGGCTCCAGAACTGGATGCAGTACTCCAGGTGGGGTCTCACCAGGGTGGAGTAGAGGATGAGAATCACCTCCCTCAACCTGCTAGCCACACATCTCCTGATGCAGACCAGGCTCTGGTTGGCTTTCTGGGCTGCAAGTGCACACTGCCGGCTCATGTTGAGCTTCTTGTCCACCAGCACTCCCAAGTCCCTCTTCTCAGGGCTGCTCTCCAGTAAGTCACTGCCCAGCCTGGATTTGTGCCTGAGATTGCCTTGGCCCAGCTGCAGGACCTCACACCTGACCTTGTTGAACCTCCTGATGTTGGCTTGTACCCACCTCTGCAGCCTGTTCAGGTCCCTCTGGATGCCATCCCTGCCCTCCAGCCTGGCTGCTGCCCCACACAGCTTGGGGTGCTCAGCAAACTTGCTGAGGCTGCACTCAATGCCTCCGTCCATGTCACCTACAAAGATGTTGAACAAGACTGGTCCCAGGACTGATCCCTGAAGGACTCTGCTTGTCACTGGTCTCCACTTGGACATGGACACATTGACAGCCACTCTCTCCTGCCCTGGGGGAAGAGAATTTAGAGCTACATGTGGAGTTGTTTTTTTTTTCTTGATGTTGTAACAAGAAGGAACAAGGTATGAAAAACTTGTCACAAAGCAGGCAAAAGTCATGCATGATGCAATAGAAGTTATGGATGTGGTGTTGAAGGACATGGTTTGGTGGTAGACTTTTCTGTGCTGGGTTAATGGTTGGATTGAATGACCTTAAAGGTCTCTTCCAAACAAAATGGTTCTGTAATTCTATTCTGTGAGACCTGTGCATTATTCCTGCTTGCTTTCCCTCCATCCATGATCTGGTGACATTCCCTGCATTGCAAGCAGCAGATGTGGGGCTTGGGAACAGTTATTGTCAAGTCCCTTGAATGTGGAAAGGATCAAAGGACAATTCTGACAAGAGAAATGACTGAATGGGTCATTAGAAATGAGGTTGCTCTCCTGGAGCTGGGTCGTTTCTTTGCTTTCTGAATTAGCCTGGGCAATGCAGGCTCCTGGAAGCTGCAGGTGGATGGAAATGCTGCTGCACGTAGCTGGGATGTCTCCAGGGAGGTGCGAGAAACCTGATAGTTTCTGTTTGCTGAAGCTACTTGTTCACTCCCTCGTGGCAGACGAGTTCCCGGGATGCTTACACTGCACCACCTGGGAAGGCTTTTCATCTCACAGGGGAAAAAAAAAAAGGAAACATGCAGAAAACCAGTGTGATATTGAGCAGGGCTCTGGAAAAGATGGGGGGAAATCATGTCTGTAATTCCCCTGTAACTCTTTAGCAGCCCTTAGTTTAGCCACTCTCACTTAAACCCTGAGAGCAGTCTTGCAACCCCAGCCATGGTGCTGAGCAGGGCTAACTTGAGGCTTTGCAGCCTGCTCCCCCAAGATTCTGTTTCCTGCTGCAGCTGAGCTGGGTTAGTTAAGCCTCCTAGGAAAAAGAAAGCTTTGGGTAGCCATGGCTAACCCTCAGCTCCCCTCTTCCCTGCCTCACTGGGATTAGCCAGGGCAGTGAAGCACCCAGTATTAATGCCTGGCCAGCTGCATTGCTGAAGCACTGAGTGTGCTTATTGGGGTGAGCACAGTGCATGTCCCTGCTGCAGATGGATTACATAGGCACAGCCATGTCCATCTGCCAAACTCTCTGAGAAAAAGCACTCACAGGTATTTTCTCTATTGCTAGCAGAGCCCCCAACCTCCTTCTCTCACATTATTTATTCCTTTCTTCCTCCAGTGAAAAACTGAAGATACAGGTCTCACCCTGGCACCAGGGCTGCTGCTGGTGTGTGTCTTTGCCTGGTGCATTTGTGTGCTGCTGAGTTGGCACCTGGTGAAAGGAACATCAAGGAGCACAGGCAGGGCAGAGGGATGAGGTTTTCTGTCTGGAGCAGGAGGAGGTTGAAAGATGTTTATGTGCAGAGAAAGGGACATGTCACAAATCACTTGTCCTGCTCCCTCCTTAATTCTGGGTCCCACCTGCCCATCACTGTGGTGTTTTCTGGAGCTGCAGATGAACTTTCTTTTGTAGTGCAGCAAACAACAGCATTTACTGATTAGAAATTACTCATCCTGCCACTTCACAAGATAAACTGTGACCAGAGCAGAAAGGCGAAGCACTCTGAGTCACTGCTGCTTGCTTTGTGTCCAGACAGTTTGTCCATCAGCACTTCAAACAAGCAGATTCAAGTTGCTGGATTGGGAATATGAATCCTTTCTCTGCAAATGTTAAAGGGTTTCTTCCCTTCCCCTCCAAGTCTTCCTCTGGCCAGGATTTTAAAATGTGGCATTCAGTTTTGCTGGCCAGGGAAGGCACCTGTCCCAGGGCAGTTATTTTTAGCAGTGGAGCTGACATCCAATACAGTAGCCCAAGTTATAAAAGCTGGCCAGCATCCTCTCTCTGTGAGTTATGTTTTGCTTCAGCGTGATTAACTGTAGTTAAAAAATGAGCTTTGGGGGCATATAAACAGGAGAGCAGAAGGGCTGCTTGGAAGCATAAATCACACAAATATTAAATGGGAAAGTACATCCAAATTGGTACTTGTTTGCTCAAAGCTATTTAAACTAAGGGAAGCATCATCCCTTCTCCAGAAAGATAGTTCATGATTCCTGCAAATGAGACCTAAACCAGCAGCAGTCCTACAGTAATGCTATGGAGTCTGAAGCTTTAGCAGCAGAGGGAGAGGACAGCAGAGCACTGGCTCCTTCTTTGACTTCTGCAAGGATGTGGTGACATAAGGAAGGATCATGGCTGTGAGACAAATGAGTTTAGGAGGCCATCTCAACAGAGGGGTCGCAAATGGAACAGCTCTGTCTCCTCAGTTTCTCTGTCTCATTCTGTCCTTGCTTTGCTGGGACAGAACCCTTGGCCAGCCAGGGTTTGCAGGACATTAGCTGTTACCAGTCAACCAGGACAGTGATCCAAGTTGGTTACAGCTGTATCCCAGACCATGCTCAGTATAAAGGGGGAAGTCTGCTGAGGTGTGTTGGTTTAGCAGTTACCTGCCCCCTCCATCCCCTTTGATATAACCCAGGCTAGGACTCAGATGGCTGGAAGTTAATAAATGAAGCTTTATATTTACAGCTATGCACAATATACAAGCAGATATTTACAATGTATAACAGATATTTACAGATATATAGAGTGAAAAGGTAATACAGAAACACCACAGCCCTCCCAGAGATCAAAATCCCTAAGTGGGGTTTCTAACCACCCCTACCACCTTTCCCCCTTCCCCAGTTTTATCTCAGCATCTGTTGATGCAGCAGATAGGTGAAGGTAGATGGGCCAGGGGGGTTAGCTGTAGGAAAGAAGTTAGTGGAATTATTCAGAATCAGCTACACAAGGCAGAGAAAAGGAGCCATGCAAGAGGCAGCCACAGCCCAGAGAGGTCTGAAACCATTTGATTTATCTGTATTTGGGTTACAACTCTTAAAATATTTTTTTTCTTTCTCAGTAAAGCTGTGAGTGAAGTGACATCTTGTGTTTTCCTTTCTCAGCCTATAGTCTAATTTCTCACTCAAATCCTTCAATTAGTTCAAACCAGCACATGAGGAGTGGGGAGTCTCTTGCTTAGGCATCTCTTGACCCTGCTCCTCTTTCTATTCCTGAGGACTGCTTTCCTGATCATTGTGACTGCTGTACATTTGCTGGGCTGAGTGGAATTTTGTGTACTTTATATTGTCATTGGTGTTACTGTCATTGGTATTAGTATTTCAATCCATTGGCCTCCTGTCCTTTTCCTGATCCCCTTCTCTGCTGGGGAGGAGTAATTGGGTGATAGATAAACTACTATAGTTTAGCCCTAGATTTGGGCTGAACTTCAATGGCAGCAACAGAAAAGAGAATTTACTTTATCTTGAATGCAAATTGTGTTTTTCATGCCTCTGTTGATGTGGAGAGCTGAGTGGAAGGCAAGAAAGCCCACCTCTAAATTGAAATCTCTGAGATTTATTATAGAACCGTAGGGTTGTTTCAGTTGGAAAAGACTTCTAAGATCACTTGCAGTATCCCGCTGAGCTGATGGGGAAAAGGAGTTGCCATTTCATTTCCTCAAATTTCAGTGACAGTACAGAGGAAAAATCAGTAGAAATAAAAACTTTTAAAAGTAATTTCTCCTACGATTCAGGTCACCTAAAAACCCAGGTCATGTTTCCACCTCCCTGTGTCTTTATGAAAGCTACAGCTGGGGTATTCAAGACTATCTCTGTATTTTTCTGTGGCAACATATGGAGGTTTCCATCCTAGAGCAAGGATGGGTGCTGCACAAAGAGAATTTGAGCCCAAAACCACAATAATCCAAGCGTCTGGGAGCCACACAGAGTTGTCTTACATCTAGCCCTGAGATTTTCCCATTAGTGGTAACAGGCACCATTTCTTGCTTGTGCTGAAACCCTAAGTAATAGCCTTGCTTGCTGCTCAGTGGCTGGGCTCACTCAAGGAAATGGTTATTTATTCACCTGTAAAACAAATGAGTGCTTTCTCTGAGTCGCAGTGTGTGCTAGGAACATGCCTCTCTGCATCCCCCTCAAGCTACATCTCATCTTCCAGCTATGATTCAACATTTCCCTAAGCGTGCTGGCAGCACTCAGCTTGAAAGGTGATCCTGCACCAGGCTTTCCAGATCTTCACCTGACCAGCGTCATTCACATCCTTCCACCACCACCAGGGCCCTGAATAATGCTTGCATAGTTTTTCATTAGCCACTTCTCTTGGCTTTGTGTCCTTTTGGTACACATAACCAATATGCATTAACAGTTTCCAGTAGGTCCATTAGGATTCCTCCCCAGTCTCCCTGGCAGATACAACAGCACTATCACAGGCTCACATTTAGTTAACCCCTCCATATGCCAAGCATCTCTGCTCCTCCACTGCCATTCCTGGTTCCTTTTGCTCACCCTGCTGAGCTTCGTTTTCAGTAATTATTAGTAGGAGTGTTGGGTTTTTGGTGTTTTTTTTTTCCTTCTTGAACATTGTATAATGAAAATGTATCATTTGGGGGCTTTAATTAAGCACTTATAAAAATATATAAAATCTGCTATTGCATCTTTGTACAGAACCTGCTTCAAAGGAAATAAGAAAGAAGGCTGCTTTTCTCTGCTTCAGTTCTATGTTTTTCACTGGCTTTACCCATTGGTAGGTTAATTGAAGTGATGCTAAACCAGGCATGAACCTGACCCGTAATATTTTATAATATTAAAAATTAATCAAATTATTCCAAGAAACCAACTCATCAAAAGCTGCTCAAGAAGACATGAAGCAAGGACAGGCAGGGTTTGCTTTTCTAATGCTGGTGTCCAGTCAGGGTTTAACACTGGATCAGGCATGGGCTGAAGTATCCAGCACATCTCACTGAACCAGACCAAACTCCTCCAGCAGCTGGTTGCGAGCTATGTTTGAAAGAGCAGTAGTTTGGATCAGCTTGCAGTGCACTGTTTCAGACACAGAGATGTCCCAGCATGCAGCCCCCACCCCCAACACAGTGACAGCCACACCAAAGCCTGCATCAATAAAATCCTTCACTGTTTACCTTGAAAGTGCTCCAGCGCCTCCATTCCTGTTGCCTCCTGTTGCAAGACTGGGGAGATGCTTTCCAACTGCTGTGCCTCAGGCTTGTGAAATATTATATGGTGAAGCTAAAAGAGTGTTTATTTTAACAATAATAGCTTTACATGAGGGGAACCCCTGATGGACTTGTTCAGCAGGACCGTTTGTAGCTGTAGCTGAGGAGCAAGTGAGAAGCAGAGCTGTACTCAGGCTCAGTACAAAACACGGGCTCAGCTACATTTATGGGTGAGGGACTGGAACTGCACCAGGCAATATCATCAAGACCATTGCCTGTTTTCCACTCTCAGCCTCATCCTCTCCAGCATGATGCCATTCAGTTTGCTTAAATTCCAAATTACAGACTACATCTTTGCTATCAACAGTGCAGCTCAGCCCAGGCCCATGCAGAGAGATGCTCATTCAGCTCCACATCTCAGCTTGGGGTTTCAAACTCACTCACAGCTCAGGGCTTTCCAACACTTCGATTGAATTTGGACTCCTCTCTTATTTTCATTACTTAACTCAAAACATTTACCAGCTTACAGCTGAAATTCAGCGCCAGCCCCACAAGATACTCCATGTTATTTCTGACTCAACCAACCTATGAGAGAAGTTTTAAAATCCTATTTGGAGAAAGGCAAACTTCCAAAAGAAGTGGAGGTTGGATTTGCTGTGAGGGAACATCCAAAAAAATCCTGGGCATCTCTCCAGAGTTTATCCAGCTCAAACAAACCTAGTCTCTAACCTGGAAAGCAAGCAAGTAATCTCCAAATGCCAGCTGGATTGAAAACAAGAATACTCTCTTGGGTGGTAGTCTTGGACTTGTAGTTTTGGTCTAAGTCAGCAACCACAAGCCCAAAGGTGATCGTTTTATCACCTCATAAAAATTTTAGTGCGAGCCAAGGTTCTCTGCACAGGCAAGATTTCATCATTTCCTTGAATGGAAAAAAAACTCACAGGACACACTTTTTCCCCTTGAGAAGACATCCTAAGGGCCAGAGAATCCTGGATCCAGCTCTGGGCACCATGTGCCACCAGTGATGTTGGAAGCAGCGATGAATGTGAAAGAGAATGGCTGCAAGGCTGTAGAGTTGCTGGTGAAGAAAGGGCAAAGCTTTGACTTGGTGCAAGATGGGAGCAGGAAAGGCAAGGTGCAAGGGAGCAGCCAGGGGCATGTGGTGGTAACACCCTGAGACTTGTCTAGTTTATTAGAGGGGTCAGAAAGAGGGAGATGATTGTTTCTTTTCTTTGTCCCTGGGGAAAGAAAAAAGAAGCCACTGAGCTGAGTCCTAATAGATAGGTAGCTGGGAACTGAAACAAGTTAAAGATTTGGAATAATTTGCCCAGGGAGAAGTCCTCTTCAATCAGAAGGCCTGCCCAGAATGGACACAGCTTTGTCCTGCAGCCAGGGCAATATTGAGCATTTTGATTTCCAGCCCAGCACAAGAGAGCCAGAACAAATGATTTCCTTCTCTCAGAGGCCAAGATGGAAACAGACCATCATGACTGACCCTTTTGTCCCATACATCGCACTCACCTTGTTTGTCTTTACTGCTTAGCATACTGGCAAGGGGTTTTGGCATCTCTTCCACCAAGAGACAAAAAGACAATTTTTTTTTTCCCCTGAAATGACTTTGTGTCTTTTACTGACCCCTCCTGTTTGCATCCTGCCCTCTTGGAGAGCCTAGAGTTGGAATGTGGGCCCACGCTCACCTGCAAATTATGTTTTTCTTTTCATAAACTAGGCTGTAGAATTTTTTTGTTGCTAGAAAAAAAAACCCTGCAGCTTATTGATCTAAGTTCACCTTCCCCCTACTCAAGGACTGGGTGCTACACGAATTATACAAGCATCCTGTAACAGCCCTGCAAACGGGACAGGATCAGAGGATGCTCTAAGAGCGTAATCTAAGTGAAAAAAAACAACCACTGGATCTGTCTGTTTATGGATCTAATAAATTATGTTGGAATCGTGCAGTTATAAATCCAAGCTGTCCAGTAAACCCAACAACTAATTTGTCAGTCGCTCGTCTAGCAACCTGCCTCTCTGCTGCAATTGCTCACCATGCAGATAACAAGGTGCCTTACAAATCTCTTGGTTAAATGTCATTTGTTTCAGTGCCATAACATGCTATGGATCATTGCTCACACACAGTAACCCAATTATATTAACCTGTGCAGCAATACGGCCTAATGACGTGACATTAATGCGAACACTTCAGAGGTTTCCAACAATTTGGTCTTTCCTCCAAAGGTTTGTTGGTTTTTTTGTTTTGTTTTGTTTTGTTTTGATTTTTTTCTTCCTGGAGCATCTTCTGCCTTCTTTCCTCCCTCCCCCAACACTCGGAGGCAAAGCAGCACATCTACCCAAACACATCCACAATCATCATAATTTCCTGAATAGCTGAAGCTTGTTCACAGCTTGGAAAGTGAGCTGGAGCCGTGTTACTTGTTGGAATCCCTCCAGATCAAAAATTTGGCTGTTCCTTGGGCTCCAACTTCGCTTTGGTATTTTTATAAGAATACCTTTTAAATGCAGCCCCTTCCATGTTGTCAGGGCTGAGCGTACGACTCGACAGTAGCGGAGGAAAACAGCACTGTGTGAAAACACACACGCAGGGAAAATAAAACCCAACGAGGCTACTGAAAGATGAAGCTGTTGTGTTCCAGCCTTGCAGAAGGCTGCCTAAATATGCTGGCAGGTCCTGTGGCTGATTTCTTCTCGTCTGCGTTGCTGCAATAGGCACTGAGAAGCAAAACATTAACAAGATAAATTTCAGAAAACCACCTTGTTCGGGCACCTGGGCTTGTGGGTGATGGGCACAAAACTAGTCGAGGAGGTTATTTAATAATAATGAACAGGATTCATGTTTTGGTTGGTTGGTTTGCCGTTGGTTTTGGCTTGTTTTTTTAGGGGGTTGTTTTTTTCTTCTTTGGGGTGCATAGAGTTTGCCTTTTTTTTTTTTAAATAAAAGGCCAATGAATCTCAAAATCTTAATGGAAGTCATCTTTATTCTTATTTCTGAGAGAAAAGTAGAAGACTTCTGCCTAGATTCACTGTCTGTGTGCTGCTTTGAGGTTAACTGGAATGTTTTAATAGGGGAAATTAGGTTCTAGGCTGTGGGAAGAAAATGCTGGTGATGTCTACTTCGCTTGTAGGTTTACTGAGATGTATGAAAGCAAGGACACAAACATAGATAAGAGACAGTTGCTCTGCTCTGAGCTCTGGCTGTTGTTGTCTCCCTCTTCCTGCCTTCTAGCTGGATCTGTGTAACCCAACTAATCAATTCCACTTCTAACCCCCCTGGCCAACCTTCCTTGTTCACCTGGCATGTAAGGCAGATTCTGGGATAAGACTGGGAGGTGGGGGGAAGATGGAAGGGTGGTTGGGATCCCTCTTGGAGACTCTGATCTCTGGGAGGGCTGTGGTGTTTCTGTATTACCTTCTCAATGCATATAGCTGTAAATATTTGGAATATATTGCAAATCTCTTCTTGTATATTGTGCTAAGGTGTGAATATAAAGCTTCATTCCTTAACTTCCAGCCAGCTGAGTCTAGTCTGAGTGAATTCAAATGTGATGGGGGACCATCACAGTCACTGAAAAAAAATCTCCAGAATGTTATGGAGAGGGTGCAAGAGGGGAACCAGCCAGTTCAGAGCAGGATGCAAGTCTGATAGAGACATGTGAAGAATTTATAGCTCTGCCTCATGGTGGTGGCTGTTTTCCATCATTACGGCATATGGGGAGGGATATTGGACAGAAACTGATCTTTTGGTGATCCTTCACACTCCAGCTGATGGAATTTACACCACAAGTGGAGTAACATGCCCACAGTCAGGATATGTCCCTATCTTTCTGTGTGTTTATGACTTTTTCTAGCTTGTGCAGAGAAGTCAAGTAACCCAGTCGTAAGCATCGAGCTAAACTTGCTGATCTCAGCTAAACTGAGCCTCCTCCTCTAGGAAGAGTTTTAGTTAGTAAAGAAATAAAGAGGCTCATCTCTGACAAATCCTACCTGACACAAACACATTTTGATCAGCCTGGCACAGTCCATAACAGGCGCATCTAAATATTATGAAGAAATATGTGGTGATCAGCTCCAAGTACACAGCCTGTAATGTATACTTGCTAAATTCTTTCCATTGTGCTGTTAAATGCATCCAGCTGTCCATACGTTCAAGTTAAATATACTGTACAATAAAACTGAAGGGAGAGTGGAAACTATTAAAATAAACCCAGCTATTTCCCTCTTCTCCCCTCTCCCTCCCAATCAAGTATATTTGAGTTGGGGAAGGAGGAGAGCTGTAACAACAATTATTTGATGTGGTGCATGGCAATGTCAGGGGGGAGAGGGAAAAGGAATGGAGCAGCCCCAGTCTGAGGGGCGAGGAGAAATGTGGGTGGATATTCTAAATTACCTGGTAGGGCAAAGAATCCTTCTTGTGAGGAGCAAGCAAAACCTTCCCTGGATGGGTTTGTCATGCATAAAAAACCATGCATGGGAAAAGGCAGGGGGGAGAGTGATGTTGTTGTGGATGAAGGGGGAGGTATTGGAGAGCCATCACTATCTATCTCATACTGGAGAAGAGCTTTTGCAAAGTGTCTCCTAGCCACTGATTTTGCTTTTTTTTTTTTTT
>VWZI01003571.1:34233-51922 GCA_013396835.1 Psilopogon haemacephalus | reverse complement strand
CTATATATTAGAAATAGCTTTTTATTAGTATATAGGCTAAAAAATGCACTGAGTTAGTAGCATGATAAAGGAACTCCCAAGCGGACTCACAGCATGGTTTATTTTTAATTGAGATGAAACATGAAATATCTATAAAAATTTAGAAGCAACCTTGAAAACAAAACATTTTCAGCAAATTGACCTGGTGAAATGAATATTAGAAAATGTGTGCTCACAGAAGTAAAGATCCCTGAGACAAAACACGAGAGATAAGTGCCAGCTGCTGGTGAAAGTAATGAGAATGTTAAAGGGAAGAACCTGCTTGGGATGCACGTGTTGGAGTTTTGGAAATCACACAGAAATAACCAACCTGCAAACTTTTACCTGCCATATTCACACCTTCAGACGTCACCAGAGTCCCCGATTTTGGGAGTAGATGGGGTCCAAGATGCAGCTGGGCTCTCTCTACAGGTTATGGTGGCCTTGCATCAATTTACACCAACTAAGGATCTGTTATGTTTAATCCTAAAACATTCTCTCAAAGATCAATTACCATTTGGACCTCCTAAAACTGACCCTGCTGCAGGTACCTGCCCAGAATAACCACAGAATCATACTGGTGCTGTTAGCTGCAAGCTGCCTTTAGCTCAAGGAGCAAAAAGATGTGACAGAAAGATGTTATTTACTGGGACTTCTGTACTTCTAATTCCATTCTTGAAACAAATTTCTTTTTTTTGTCTGTCTACTGATTGAACCAAACAAGTAAATAGGTATGGTGGCTGGCTCACAGAAAACCAAGTCTTTCAGCTGCACATTAGAACCCATAGTTTCTTGTCTTGTATGAATTCTGCCCTTGCTTTATGATCTGCCACTGAGACAGAGTGAAAAGAGCAGAGGGAAAGAAGGAAAGAATCCTTTTTTTTTTTCTTTTTTTTTTTTTTTTGGTATTGTATTCCAAATACTGCTTTAATAAGACTGCAAAGTCTCTCTCTTTCTCTCCTTATAGCCCTACGGCAAATAAATGGAGGTGTCAGCCCAACACCCTTGTAGGTTTAAACTGAATGGAAGTGTCCTTTTGAAAAGCTTGTTCTGTCTGACAGTCCTGAATGTGCTCCTACTGCAGTTCCTTTGAACACCCATCTTTTCTGTGTTGGTTGCTCTGCTGACATGGCTTTTCGTGGAGTTAAAGATTAACAGAATGCTGCAGAATGACAGGACTTTGTGATAACTTAATTGCGTGCAACGTGGTCGTCCCTATGCAAATCCGAGTAGAATTGGACGCTAAGCAACAACTTCTCCCTGTGTAAAGATGGCGAAGTGGATTTTGGACACACACGGGGAGTAATAATCTATAACCTTTTATTGTGCCACACTTGAAAAACACAGCTCATGGCTTCTGTGATGAGCGTTAGATGTGCACTTAATGCCATGAAAGTATTTGATTATGTACATTCGATATCAGGTCTGAAAGCTCTAAAGCCTCCTCCGTTTTAAGTGTATTTTAACTGCTGGCATTGGAATTAACATAACAACGTGGGAGCTGGGCAATACGTTCATAAATTGTGAATCCTAATGGATGCACCTTTCAAAGGTCCCAGGGTATTTAGCAGCCAGAGAGAACATGGCACAAGCTCTTTTAAAGGAGAAAACACCCAAGAAACTCCCCAAAACTCTGTTACAGTTAGGTTTGGGCAAGGGTAGGTATGGGATTACAGCACCATCTAAACAAATCCCATAAGCCAGATAGAGAAATGGTATTATAATCACAAAAAGAGACCATTCCAGACTAAAGGTCTGTGCTAAAGCACAAACAAAACCCCGAGGTCAAAAACGAAAGCCATGTGTGAGGACCACAGCATTGGCGATACTATTTACCAACCTATTAGCGGTTTTACCTTTAACAGTAGCAAGGGATCATAAAGCAAAGTACAGGAGCTAAGCCCTGTCTTGTGTTGAAAGAGCACAATTACAGCACATCCCATCCTTCTCCCCCAGCGCTTCGCGGCGGAGGCTCAACACTTTAGGAATGCTAAAGCACAACGGAATGGAAATGGTATTGGAACCGAAAGAGCCTCCTGAAATGAACTGTGCGCAGCCCCTTGTGTTGGCATGATTGATACTGGAGCATGTAGGTGTAATGAAACTGATGCTGTCTCTTCTGCACCTGTGATTTATTGAGTACAAATTTAAGATGAGAAAAGGCCCCATACCAGGAGCTGCATCTTCCCCCTCAAAGAGGGTATGGTCATCCATCACCAGCCATTGCAAAAGGCCCAATAGTGAGCGGCTCATCAGATGAGCCAATAGTCTCTTTGTTGGGATTCCTAACAAGTGTTGGATCAGCAAAAGTCTATTTAGGCTGGTGGACCTTTCAGGACCAATTTGTAGTGGGTCACTGATTCTGCTAGTGTATTATCTTCTTTACTACTAGTACCAGTTGGGCAAGCAGCAAAGATTAATGATTTTAGCTGCCGACTGTTTGTGGCAATCTACTGCTTCTGGACCAAAGATTAAGATTTTTTTGTGCTTTACTAGAAAGGACACACCTTTTATCTGGGACCCATTTTTATGTGCTGAGTTCTGTGCAACTAACAGCAAAAAGATATAAAAATGGGCACCTCAGCTGCCTTTTTAATGGCAATAAAAAGCTTTTTTTGCTGGTGCATAGCACAACAGAAGAGGGTTCTGCAAGGGAATAATAAAACTCAAAGCTAAGAGTGAGCTCCATTCTCATCAGGCTGGAGAATATGGCACAGCACAGCTCTCCTCCCCATCCCTCAACACACAGTGCTCAGGAAAGGCAGACTTCTCATCCCTTGTCATTGAAGGAATGAAATGAAGGCCTCTACAACAAAAATCTCATTTTCCAGGTTGGTCTTTCATTATTTTTAATTATTTAGCAGAAATTCCTATTATAATGGACATGGTCATGGTGCAAAATAACTCAAGATCCATCCCAGGAGCCTGAATCTATGCTAAGGCCTCTTGGCTTCTGGAAAGTTGCAGGGATTCCAGGTGGCTTTGGACACTTTTGGAACCAGTTTCTCTGTAAGAGCAGAAATAATGCTGCTGTGACTGTGTCATTGAGGCAGAACAACATGGGAACACTGACTGACAACTTCCAAGAAAGCAAGTGAGGGAAAGGAGAGATTTTGGTTAAACAGAGAAGTTTTGGTTAAGCATGTCTTTTTTTTTAAGACAGTAGCCCACTAGCAAACTCTGACACACATTCCCAAGCTCAGTGGGGTGGTTTAGCAGGACACTGAAGACTTCTAGGGAAATGCCACTGGCTCCTTATAGAAACAGAAGACCTTGTACTGCTCAGCTCCTTGGGCTGAGAAGAGACAAACTGCTGCTGAAGAAATCAGAGGCAGAAACACAACAACAACAGAATAATTCTGCTGTTGGAAAGAAAAGGCGGGGGGAAACCAAGATAAAATAACAACAAATGGCAGAACTGGTCCAAGTTTTCACTGTGGGTATTGTTTGCCTGTACCAGAACCATGTGCCAGAAATTTCCCAGCAGCTGAGAAGGCTGCAGCTCTGCCACAGGCAAGCAGAAAGATGATGTGGTGGATCCCAATTTCTCTTATTGGAATTTTCCAGTAAGCCTTACACTGCTACAGATGTGAGCACCCAGCAGTGGGAAGATGGTGCAGAAACCAGCACAATTCCTGCAAAGAGCTTGGCAGGAGTTAATCTTCCCAAAAGGCTTCAGCTGCAGATGGGTCAGGGCCTGTGAGCGAGCTCAGGGAAGTCCTGTGTAGCCCGGTAGCTTTCTCATCCCCTGTGAAGTTAAAGCCATTGCACAGCGGTGTTTCCAAAGGAAAACCAGGATTTTCCAGTTGAAAAACAGGACAAAGCATCCGAGTGCGTGAAAAATGCAGTCATCAGGGATCTAATTTTTAAAGGGAAGAATTCTATAAGCGACCTAATAAAAAAAAGTGATCTAATTGTTTCCACAACTGCTTCCGAAATTGCCAGAGCCTTTTCTCCTGGCTTGTCATTGTTCATGGAGTCATAAATCACAACCCAGGAGATCACTCAGCCCTTGACAATCTGCAACCACACTACCAGGGCTCCTATTGGGGCTGGGCTGCCACCACTGACAAGCCGTTACTTAAGCAATTGACACGTTCAAAATAGCACAAACTACAAGGATGTCATCAAGTAAAGAGGTTTTAATGCAATATTTTTTTTTTTTTTTAAACATGCTTATCTTCTGCTCGTGTTGTGAGCAGTCAGAAAACATGGAGCTAATTGGAGGATTTGAGTGAGAAATTAGACTATTGGCTGAGAGAGAGTTAAACACAGTGTGCCACTTCACTGAGTTTTGCTGAGAAGAAAAAAAAAATTGTTTTAAGAGCTGTTCCCAAAACAACCAGATTAGCAGTCTTCTTCTGTCTGTGATGGCTGCGGCCGCTCTCTCCTTTGTCTCTCGGTCTTGGTGGCTAATTCAGAGTAAAATCACTAAAACTACTAATTCCTTCTTGCCACTAATCCCTCTGACCCATCTTCATCTTATCTGCAGCATCAACAGGTGGTGAGATAAGACTGGGGAAGAGGGGAAAGGTGGTAGGGGGGGTTTGGTTACCCTCTCTTGGGGATTTTGGTCTCCGGGAGGGGTGTGGTGTCTGTATTGCCTTTTCACTGTATATATCTGTAAATATCTGTTATACCTTGTAAATATTTGCTTGTATATTGTGCATTGCTGAAAATATAAAGCTTCATTTATTAACTTTCAGTGTCCTGAGTTCTAGCTGGGGTTTATAAAAGGTGGGGGGGTGGTGGGGACGACAGGTAACTGCTTAACCCACTACAACACTCCACTGCAGCTTCTGCAAAATCACACAGGGAAATCTACCATGAATATGAATCCTCCTCTGCGCTACTTCTAGAGAAATTGAGGCAATTTCATTAGGCAGGCAAAGGTCTCTCATTTTGAAGGATACTTATTTTTAAAAGTCTTTCACAGGTTACATGGAGGCTGTTTACTTACTTCAACTGCTGAAATAGGCTCTCCTGAAAACCAAAAAATCATGGGAAGCTGAAATTTTAGGGGAACTATTTGCCATCCAGAAAAGCAAGCAGCAACATATTGCACCTCACATCTTATTTTTTCAGTGGCTGTATCTTTGGACTTACCCTTGGTAGCATTTGGATGCTGGCAGCCTGTATGGTTCCCAGGGAGCAAGGTGCTGGAAGCAGGGATCCTCTGGTTGGAGCCAGAAGGGAAAGCCACCCGGCTCGTTTAGCTGCCTGAGCAGTGTGGTGCCACAGCAAAGCAAACAGTATTGCTGGCAACAAAGACAGGCTGATGACATACGTATTTTAAATCCCAGCTAGCCAAACAACAGTAGGTGTTTCTCAGATTTGATCCTCCGGATGACAAACACCCTTCTCTCTTTTGTTCCCCCAAAAAAACTGAGCTTGCCCATTCTACAGCTGTATCTCATTCCCTGGTCAGCCTTGCAGATGTGTTTTGACACTGCTCAGTGAACCTGGGACATGTTTTAAACATACAGTTATGGAAAGTTGGGGTGCATCTGACACCATGAAACATTGCACTGGAATCTCTCTTCTCTCACACCAACAGCAGAAAAAACAGAGAATTGTAGAATCAGAGAATCATAGAATCAGTCAGGATTGGAAAGGACCACAAGGATCAGGCAGTTTCAACCTCCCTGACATGGGCAGGGACACCTTACCCTAGATCAAGCTGCCCACAGCCTCAGCCAGCCTGGCTGCAAACATCTCCAGGCATGTGGCCCCAACCACCTCTCTGGGTAACCCATTCCAGGCTCTCACCATTCTCATGCTCAAGAACTTCCTCCTCACATCCAGTCTGAATCTCCCCACCTCCAGCTTTGCTCCATTCCCCCTAATCCTGACACTACCTGAGAGCCTAAAAAGTCCCTGCCTAGCATTTTTGTAAGCACCCTTCGGATCCTGGAAGGCCACAATAAGGTCACCTGGGAGCCTCCTCTTCTCCAAACTGAACATCCCCAACTCTTTCAGTCTGTCCTCATAGCAGAGGTGCTGCAGCCCTCTGAGCATCCTCATGGACTTTCTCTGGACACATTCCAGCATCTCCACATCCCTCTTGTAATAGGGGCTCCAAAACTGGATGCAGTACTCCAGGTGGGGTCTCACCAGGGCAGAGTAGAGGGGGAGAATCACCTCCCTCGACCTGCTGGCTGCACTTGTCCTGATGCAGCCCAGACTCTGCTTGGCTTTCTGGGCTGCAAGTGCACACTGCTGCCTCATGTTGAGCTTCTCATCCACCAGCACAAATAAATGCACCATTTGTAAAGTTCAACCCCATTCTTCTGGGATAAACTTATTGGATTAAACAATTTTAAAAAATTATACTTGATACAAAGATGAACCCATAACTCCTGGAAATTCCTCTTGGCAGTCTTCTTGGGGATGGTCATCCCATATGCTGCAGCTTCACTCTTTCAGGAAGCTCTCCCATCCCCAGGGAAAGTAATAAAACCATTTTTTTCAATGAATCATCAAAGGTGAACTAACCTTTGCTCAGGAGGAACAAGCACCTGACAGATAGTTGAGGCCAAGGAATCAACCTTCCTGACCCAAGAATGACGAGCTCATGACCAAGAGTCGGGAGGAACTGCTTATAGGGGATCTATATGCTGCAGAACACTTCCCTGTGCCCTCCTAACTAAGGTACAGGAGATGAAAATATTACTTGCATTTGCAGGAAAACCTGTTACAAGCCAGGCTCTCCAGCTCTGTGATGGGTTTGCAAAATAAAACACCCCAAATGCTAAGATTAATTCCAAAGAGGGCACAAAAGTAACAACTGGAGGAAGTCCTTCACAGAGAGAGTGATTGGTATTGGAATGGGGTGCCTGGGGAGGAGATGGAGTCACCATCCCTGGAGGTGTTCAAGAAAAGCCTGGATGGGGCACTTAGTGCCTTGGTCTGGTTGATTGGCTAGGGCTGGGTGCTAGGTTGGACTGGATGAGCCTGGAGATATCTTCCAACCTGGCTGATTCTATGATTTTATGAACTAGAGGATTTACTTCCTTTTCACTCAAGTAGAACATTACTACCTCCAAGCACAGACTTGGGCAGGTTTTTTTTTTTTTCCTACTGAATTCAAAGGCAAAGCACAGAGCTGGCCTGGGCTCCAGTATTCTGCATACCAAATCGGCCAACCTTAATGGAAGATCAGATCTCCACTGATGATACTCAACAGCTGGAGCAAAACAAAAGGGCAGCTGCTAGACACTCAGCAAAGCCAAGCAGTGTAAGTGCAGACCTCTGATGTCTTTGAGTGGAGACTTGATCGAGCACTTGGAGTAAGGAGGCTTAAAGCAATGTGCCAACATTACACCTAAATAGAGAGTGATACCCCCCCACACACACATCCCCCCTTGGGGATTGGACTCGATGATCTCTTTGGGTCACTTCCAACACCTGACATCCTGTGAATCTGTGTAGGGGAAGCCCAGGGTGAAGGCTGAAGGCACATCCAAACAGCTCCAAAAAGCTGCTTCCACAATGCCATTCCTGCAAAGGAAGGAAATGCTGGAGGACAAGTAGCAGTCTTGTGTGTTCACCTTCATTTAGGTAATTGATGTGATTGTACAGTAATACCCAAGCTCTTCCAGAAGAGATTTTTAGCCAGTTAGGAAGGTACAAAAAAGGACACGTCCTTTTTTTGCACCTTTGTGACTGGCTAAAAACCTGATTCTTCTCCCACTCCCCCGCAACTCCGTTATTGCTCAAACTTCAGGAGGATTGTGCTTGTAGAACCCAACAGGAGTTTCACTAGTTTGAAGGTTAAGCCCAAATATGGCAAAGCCTTGGGGCAAAAATGGGTTCTTCCTCCTCTCCTTTTGCTTCGACGAATGTACACTCCAACGCTTGCAGTAGGGAAAGTTAGTCCACCACTGGAGTCCTTTGAATAAAAAGAAGCTTCTGGGAGCACACTGAGCAAATGGGTTATTTTGAAAGGAGAAGTTAGCTTTATAATTTGCCTTCACAATGTGTTCTGCACTCTAATTACAAATGCAAACACAGTAATTGAGAACAGCATCATAAAACTCTGAAGGAAGCCATAAGTGATATAATACATGGGCATGTTTACCATTTGGTGCAGCAGGATGCCTCTATGATGTTTTCCCCATGTTTAAACAGGGTGGAGATGTGCTTCTCTTTTGTAAAGTTAATTCCACGAGAGCAATTCTTCCCTCAGACTCCTCAGCTTCCAAACCCAGGTCAGTTAAAATGCAGCTTTCAGAAAACATTTGCTCTCTTTGCTTAAGTGAGAAAAAAATAACTCTCCTTCTTCTGAAATATTTTTTTTAAGGGTTAATTAAAGCTATTCAAAAGGGAAGAACAGAGGGGAAGATTCGAGTGTATTCTCTACCTGTGATGTCCCACTCTTGCCCACAGAGAACTCATCAAGGTGAAATGCAGGAAGGATCAGGGGCTGTACTTCTGCTCCTCCATCTGCACTGTCCTTGAGGAGATGTCAGCCCTTCCAGTGGCTCCCAGGAGGCGACGTCCCCAGGCAGTACCCACTGCCTCAATAGCGCAGGCAAGTGGTGGCTCATGATGCTCTCCAACCTTTTAACGATCTCTGTTGTGTTCAGGGGTGTGGAAAAGAGTTCCAAACTCTATTTTTTTTCCAGTAGAAGAGTGAGTAGTTTAAGCTGATAAATGGTAAATGAAGTCAGGGAAGGTGCTGGCAGATTGAGTGAGAGTTTACTTCATAGATGGACTCTGGGAGGGTCTACAATGTCATGGACATGGTACAGTCTCATGTTCCTGCCTTCATCCACTTCATCCATTTTAGTACTTCTACCCCTCCTCCTCTGTCATCTCTTGAGTTACCCTCTCCATGTCAAGCTGGGGTCCTACTCCAACAAAGATTTCAAATAAAGGCAAACTTTGTGGGCCTCAAAAGTCTTCCCAGACACAATACAGAAGAAGAGTGGAAAGACAAGTTTAATGTCAATCCTGCCCTCTGGAAAAGACCTTCAGGATGCTGGGCAGAGTGGTGGACAGAAGGGATGCTCACCACCTCCAGGAGTTGTGCAGGACGAATGGCGTAACCTCGGTTTGCCTAGGAGCCAGGTAAGCGGCATGGGCAACTAAACCAAGAGAGGATTAAGGCTGAGGTTGTGCCAACAGGATCCTAAAAGCTTGCCTAAGCTTAGCAGATGCTAAATAACAGGACAAACCATGTGACTGGAAGCAGAAGGGCTCACTCTCCCTTTTGAGGTGAATGAAGATGTGTGTCCTCTCTGCAGCCCGCTGCGGCTCGCAGGCGCGCACAACCATCTCTTTAGATTTGCTGAAAGCTGCCCTGGCCTGGATTTCAGAGGTGCTGAGTGCCTGCAACTCATCATGACAGGCTATACATCAAATCCATCACCTCCTGGGAAACTTGATTACACTCATGGAAACCCTCATTTCAAGCATTTAACTGGTACCTACTGGTTTCAGCCAGACAGTTAGCATTTGGAATGGATGGCTCCGTTTGGGCTGTTGCTAATCCTTCAGGAGAAATAAGTCCAGGTCCATGAAGATCAGTGTAGGACTCTACTGAAATGTCTAGGAAGATCTCAGTTAGAAGGAAAAAAAAATATTCCTATTTTTAAAACATTGAACCGACAAAAACAACTCACACTTGGCTGGTTAGAGCTGTTCATCAGGTGACTTGTTGCTGAACAGATGTCTCCAGCTGGGAATTCTTGGATGGAGTTCTCTATCTTCTCCTTTCTTTATACATCAGTTATTACAGAAGTACGTTAGAGGTTTGAAAATTGTTACTTCAAGAGAGAAAAACAAAACAAAACAGAAACCACAGGTCGATTGCCAAAAGAGAAGTTTCTGAGGTGCAGGCACAGCTTTTAGGGGTCCACCTCTTTATTCAGGATGTTTGAAGGATGAAAATAGAGTTATTAAAAACTCTGAAAATACAGATTTAAGGCTGAACATAAACATGGTTCTCACACTGAAGGCACAGAGAGTCCAGGAGACTCTGCTCTGGTCTTTCACAATGCTCAGAAAATGTGCCAAGTGGTAGTCGATTAATATACGGAGAAAGGAGATTAGTTCACAGTGATTAGAGGAAAGGTTTTGCTGTATTTTCAGCCACAGTGAGTATTTTTTTAAAGTAAATATACACACACACACATATATATATAATCTAATTAATACCTGTATTGCTGCTTAGCCAAAGACTCTGGCTAAAAACCTCCATCTGAGGTAACGTGGCTATGCACTGAAGGCTGCAAGAGCTGTTTCTTTCCTACCTTACAGGGTACACGCTGGAAACTTTGGTGTGCATTTCATCTCCACTGACACATTGAGGAATTGATCCCACCAGAGGAAAACAAGCAGAGATGATCTCCCTTGGTATAGCAAATCTGAAGTGCCCCATAGGATTGCCATTAAAATAGACACAGGAGTTGAAGCAACCTTCCTGGAACACATTTCATTCTCCTGGCAGCCTGCACTCACCTCACACTGCTCCTCTCCTGCCTGCATTTCTCTGCGAGCCCTCACTCCAGCCCAGGAGATGTGGTCACTGTTTATGAGATCTCAGAACGACCTATTCAGCAACGAGCCAATTTGGCTGGAGAGCATTTAGCTTGGGAAACAGTGGGTGAGAATTTGCAGCACTGCCCTGCCGCCAGCTCTCCTGAGCAAATTAATTTAACCATTCTGCAGAGGAGCTGCAGAGGGAACAAAATAGTCACAGAGAAGCTGCGGCTTGCTCCAGAGGCAGCAAGCAGCTTCGTGAGCCCTCCTTGTGTCCTGGCTGGGTCGCATTGGATCTGCTGCCCTCAGACCCTCCATAAGATCCTCATGGCAGCCAATGATGGGAGATATCTCCAGCTTTCCTAGGGCCTGGAGATCTAGTGAGCTTTAGGCTGGGAGGTATTTGCAACACACAGCAATACACAGTCACACAGGCTGAGCTGCAGTTTGATTTCCCAAGGAGAAAACGGCAAGTTGCTCTGTGAGCCAATACTTTGTTTGGGCGAATGGAACATAATTTACACTCAGAGACTGAGTTTAAAAGCATTTGATCTAGGGCTGTTCAAGGCTGTGGGTCTGTTTATGTGTAAAAGAAACAAAGATTGGGAGCCTTTTTCTTTCCCTTGTCTGGTTAACAGCTGAATAAGTGTTCCTCCTTGCCAGTCTAGCAAGGAGAGTAAACAAAAGCATTTTATCATAATTATTCCCTTTCTTTGACTCTCTTCTTGTCCCTTCCCATGTTTAGGAGTTAAAAATATTTGAGGGGGAAGGTGGGAGCCTGCAGGAGATGCCTTGCTTCCAGTTTGGCTCATATTTATCTCTCAGAAATGCACAAAAGGACACTAATTTCAATGAAAAAAACCCAGCTTTATTAAATTCTTCCTCACTTCTCTACTGCATCTGAATGCAGGGGCTAGCACAGAAACAGGTGAATAAGATTCACCTAAGAATCCCTAGGTGCAAAGAGAGCTTCATTCCCAAAGGGCACAATAAACCTGATCCTTCCTCTTCTGATCAGCAAGAGCACAGAAGCTGCAAGCCTGACCAGTACATCAAAAAAGAGCTTGAAAAATACTCCGAGCAAAAATGCTAACGGTGCATCCTTCTCCTGTAGCTGCACTGATATTAAATCAGGAAACAGCACAGAACAACCACAAACACATATATACAGAGGCTGTCAAAACAGAAACACAACAAAATCCCTAATGGGGACTAAAGGTGCAAAGAGCAAGAAGAATATAGAGTGTAGGCTTTGTGATTATATTTAAATCCTTATGCAGCAAATGCTAGTAAGGGAATTCCACAAAAAAAAAAAAAAAAAAAAAATCTATATATAAGCAGTTTTTCTGATCCAGGACTTTGTGCAATGAAAAGGAATTACAGATCAGTCAGAATGAAAGGGTAGTGGTCCCAGCGGGTGTTGGAGCAAGGCTGTGGACTCCTGGGCTGTAACGACAGCCCCCTGATCCTGCAAGGGCCAGGGGACGTGCTCAGCTCTACTGTGAGCAGCCTCCCCGGTGCCATGGCTGCTGAACCTGCAGCAACACGAGTCTTGCTGAACAGATGCACAGTCCTGGGTTTCCCAGAGAACAACCAAAGGCAGCTCTTCTTTCCTCTCTTCTTGAGGGTTTACAGATCAGATTGTCAAGAAAATCTCTCTCTGAGTCCCTAGGAAAAAGAAACAGTTTGTGGGCAGAAAGGGATGCTGAGGTTTTCTAGAAGATTTGATGTCCTTCCGGATCTGGAAGATCATGACTTTGTGACATTGAAACATTTTCCCTGCCTCCCTGCCATCTCCATTTTCCATATCCTTTCCAAGGAAACTAAAAACCCTTGTGAGGATCACTTTTCCCACCCAGATATCTGTACAACAACTCTGTATTCACAAGAGAAGCAGATTAGCAAAGGAGAAATATTTCTAGTAAGCTGTGTTCCAAGTTCTGAAGTGTTTGAAAACCCTTTGAATGACATGAAGTGTCCTTACAAGATGTGACTGCGGTGATTACAGTTCTTCAGCTTCTACTGGCTACTTCAGTTCCAAAAGGTGGTTTCTGATCACTCAGAAAGGTTTTGGTGCTGCTTATTTGCTAAACGCTCCTGAAAGGGCTCAGATAATGAATTCGACATGCCAGGGTTCAAGTGGGAAGCAGAACTAAGCCAAGCACAGGAGGGAAGCTGATCATAGCAAGACCTGAGAAAGAGATTTTTGTGCTTCCAGATCAGGTGTTTCTGCTAGAAAAAAAAATTTTACCGTGGTAGCAAGGGGAATTAACAAGAGAGTGCGTTAGAGAGAAGGCTATGATGAGAATGCAGTGTTTAGAAAGAGGCAAAGAGACAGATTCTTTTGAAAACAAGTTTGGATGGACTTAATCATGGTACAATGGGGCTGCAGCTGAAAGAAAGAAATACAAAGGAAAAGCTTCTTCTCCCTGCCCACCTCCCTGCCAAAGACATCTTTGTGGAATATTATAGAAAAGGGCAAAATGTTGTCATTTTGCCCCGAAGACATTCCCTGCCCTCATCCCCAGGGTGCAGCAAGACCCTGAGGAAACTGCAGAGTCTGTCACTGGACAGTTGTACTTTTCTCTCTACACAAAAAGGAGGGAGGAAAGGCATAGCAGTATCCCCGTTTCCAGCCCCTCAGGACCACGCATTCCTGTAGTCCCGTGCCAGGGCTAACCCTGAGCAGCGAGGGGTGCTCAGGAGACCATTGCTTCCTCCAAAATCAACCAACATCTCTCCTCGGCTTCTGCATTCACCGAGCCTCGCAGGGGCGCGGATCCTCGCCTGCGCATCACCCCAGCATGCGCTGGTGCGGTGCCCCCGGCCCGGTCGGCACTATTAGCCTCCGGGGATCCCCGCCGAACTCCAGGAGCCACAGCATCCCACATCCCTGTCCGCAGCAGGCCCCCACCCCAAGCAGAGCTGCCGGTGTCGAGAAAGGGGGTACCAGCCCCGGCGCGGGGGCTTGAGGGTAGGCATCGCTGCAGGGGCAACCGGGGAGCAGTTTCNCCCCCCGCCCCCTTTCCGGTGCCCACCCAGGCTAGTTCAAGACGTTAATTAAACGCGATGCCCTCAAATCAACCCCCTAAATGACTGCGTCCTGTGTAGCAGCAGCGCACGCCCGGACGCGGTTGTTCTGCTGCACGCTGTCCGCCACCAAGCGAACCCCAGTCCTGCCACCCGCACGTACTGGTGCCTCTCTGTTTCCAGCGGGAATTTAATGCTGCACACTGCCAAGCCACGGGGAAGAAAAAGACTCCGAGTAAAACCTACCCTTCTGAAGTGTTGCTCCACTCCCTCGTCACAGTTCCGTCTGTGAAAACGTGTCTAAAAGTTACGACTGGGATTTGCCCCGATCTTAATTGATTCGGGCTAAAACCTGAGGAGGTCCCAGTTCAACCGAGGAGGGGACCAGCGCTAATTTTATACTGCAAATCTGCGGTACATACTTCGTCCGAAGCGTGTTACAAGCTTTGCTTGGACATTTCCCGGCAGAAAAGAGAGAGGGAGAGGGAACAAAGATTTCTGGTTACCGTTCGTAATTTAATCCTAAATTCGCGGGCCATTCCCATCAGCCCGAACGAGCAAACATCAACACTTTTCTTTCTCATGCACATGGATCTACGATAGATGATTAACCAGGTCACTCGGTGCTTAAATGGCAGGGGGGAAAAATTCCTGACAAACTGCACGGTGCCTGCTCGCAGTTTGGGAAATCAAAAATCAGGCGAAGGGAGGTAAGAACTGGGCGAGTGATGCCCTTTTCCTCCATCCTTGCCGGCTGCCAGCCGCGACTAATTGCGGCTTGGATGCGTGTTTAGTATCAAAAGTCCCACTTCAGGCAACATATCCCACTACTGTTACGGGGTGGAAAAGATAATTCAGGGAGGAAAGTAGCACTGAGCATCAAAATAAAACCCGAGGAGCGATTCTCAGAGAGCCAGCATCGTGGAAAACACGTATTTGACAGCCGTCTGTTTTTTTTTTATCAGTTACCCAGACCTGCTGTTTCTAAGAACTGGGGATTGGGATGCCGCAGTAACACCGTTCCATTTCTAAACGTCAGCCCCCCCATAGCCCCAGCTCCGATTCAGGCAGAAGCGCCAAACCAAACCCCTACAGATATCTACACGCTATAGTTTTAAGGGAGAGATTTCCAATTTCAGTGGCCCAAAGACCGCATTGCCCTGCCCTGGGTGTCCACGCCGGATGGGGCTGAGCTGAAGTGACATTGTCATTTTCTTTGAACTCTTCCCGATTTTGTCCGGGAGTTTGAGAAAGGGAGGGAGGAGAGAAAGAAGAGCGGAAAGAAGTAATTAATTACTCGAAACTAACTTTTTTTTTAAAAAAAGGATCTTAAAAAATAACCCAGAAAGAAACAAACATAATTAAAGCCGCTCGATTTAGCAGCAGAAGGCTCGGGATGGGTGAGGACGAGCTGTGCCCCGGCGCTGCAGCGCCGGGCAGGTAGTTGGGTGCCTCTTTCCCCGCCACCTTTCCACGGGCGCGGAAGGGACGGGAAACCCTTCCCGCAGGAGCCGGCAGCTGCTTTGCCCAGCAGAGACCTTAGGCGTCGGGGTGCGCGGAGCTCCCCCTGCGCGCAGCACCGCGGCCGCTCGGCTCCGCGGAAGGGAAAATCCTGCAGGGCTGCCTAGGAGGGCTGCTGAGCCCGGGAATCCTCCTCTGCTTTTCCAGTAACTTTATTTCTTCGCCAATTCTAATAATAATAGCAATAATAATTAGATCGGAAGGAGGAGTATCCCCCCAGACACCTAAACCCCAGCGAGAATCACCCTCGGTGTCTGAATTAAAAGCTCTACAATAAACAAAACTGGCCTTTAACCAGGGACTCGAGACACAAAGCGAGTCTTACTCTTAAGCTAGCCACGTAACGCCTCAAGTTTTGTTGGATGCATTTTGCAATGGAGAGCGAGGGATGGAAAAGCGAAGAAACAGCCCCAGAAAGTGTCCCGAAGTGTTATGACGGTGAGGACAGAGGCGCAGAAAGGAGCTTGTAGCTCACGGCTTAAAAGATTAAGAAAAGGGACAGCATGCGTGTGTGGACAGAGAGATAATCAGATCAATGCTTCCTCCGCCTTTCAGTAGCTCCACCTTGTGAATATACCTCAGTAATTATGAGAGGAAAAAGTATTATCCATCTAATGGCACATTTTGCGGGCTGCATCCTAGCTTCCCAAGCACTCCCTTTTTCCTTACTGGCAACGATAACGTTTAACGGGCAGGTAAAAATAAAGCTCTCCCCAAGCAGCTTCCAGGACCTCACTGATGATAACCAGAGAGGACCCGCTCAGGAGGCTCTCGGCTCTCCCTAAGTCCTCCTGGGAGACAGACAGAAACCGCCGAGCTCCTGCTCCGATCGGATCTGCCAGGGTGGCCGGGTACCCCCAAGTTCCCCCGTCAGACCCAGGCCTCTCCCCGGAAGGGCCTCCGCGGACCTCTCCGCCTCTCCTTGCCTCGGGGCTGTTCGTTAATCAGCAAATAAACGACAATATCCCGAATCTGACACTGATGAGAAACCCGCAGCGCAGTGCCCGTACGGACCTCGGAGTCCCCAGCGCCCATCATTCACAGGGCCACGTTACCCGCGGGAGATGCAGGCAGCCCCCGTGAAAGTTCCACGCGTGTGCTTCCACACATACGTTTGAAACAGGGTGATCTGTGGAGAGAGATCTGAGTGCTCCCAGGTGCTCGGCTCCACTTCGGCTGGCATCAGAGTACGAAGGGACTGGCTCCCCACCCATCCCGGGAAGATAACGCGTGGAGGGTACCGAAGCTGACCGCTCTAGGGCATTACTGACCAGGAGCTATGTCACCTCCAATGCTTGGGGGAAAACTCTAACGAGGCACTCATACTAAATTAAGCCCCGCGGCGCATGTATTGCGGAGGGGGATTTAATCTAAACCCCCTCGGTGGTTTCCACCTCCTTCCTCCGTCCCGTTACTGGAGGAACCCCCTGGAATTTTTTTGAGGGGGAGACCTTGCGCTGCTTTTGCCTTCTCTGTTCCTTGCGCGGCAGCAACTGGCTCAGTGGAGATGTGGAGCAGCGGGACGAGAGGGGCTGGGCTGCGAGCATCGCCCCGGGGAATGTGCTCGGGTCCGGCAGAGAGGGACTGAAGCCAGGGGTACGCGCGTGGGGACTTTCCAAGTTTTGTCCCAGCTCCGTCCCAGCTCCGTGGTGACAGCTGCCTCCTCATTAATTTCGGAAAAGCAGGCACGTCTTGGATCTTTCCGGCTACATAAATTGGAGTACAGGGGGATATATGCTGAGGTGCAAGGGGGCGGAGGAGCAGCTCCAGAGCGGTGCGGACGTGTCGGGACCGCAGCAGCTCTGCTCCCGCTGCCGCTCCCGCATCGTTCGGCTCCCACCCGCCGGTTGCCTTGTTTGCCCGGGTGTTCTACCCTTTGAATAGTCGCTGTCATTTCCCAAATGGACACTTGGGGTCGCAATTTCTGTCTGTTTGAGCGTAAAAACTGTAAAAAGAAGCTCTAATCTCCCTTAATCGTTACAAAATGTTCAGGGGGAAAAAAAAATCCTGTTACCGGACCAAAAAGAAAAAGAAAAAAAAAAAACTAAAAAAAAAACCCAAAAAAACCCCAAAACCCTTACAAGCCGAGTACTCCTTTGCATGCAGTCACTCACTCAGGGAACAGCAGAGGAGAGCAAACACGGTCCCTTCAGTACTGAAATGTAATTGTATTTTCTCCTTTCTCTCCCCAATATTTGCAATTGTCTGTGTCAATGCCTTTGCATTACTTTAGGGAGAGATTTGCTTCCTGTAACCGGGAGGATTTCCCCGGCTCTATAAGGGGACCTGACAGCCTTGCCGAGCTGGTGCTCCCCTCCCTCCCGGGTCCCAGAGCATCCTCCTCGGCACTACCTACAGCCCCAGCACTGCTTCCCTGGTCCGAACCGGTGCCCGTTGCTGGACGGGTGCGTGTTTTGTTTTCGCGATACCTTCTCCTCGGGCCGCTTACATAAAGTTGGAAGGGGCGATGAGGGGATGATGATTGCCTTGAAACTGGCTACGGGACGGTAGCGGGCAAAAAGGGACTTTGTTATATTTAGAACAAAGGGACGGGCAGGATGTCCCCGAGCTCTCCTCCTTTGTGGATTGCAGCTGCCGAAAAGAGAGGGGGGCGTGTGGAAATAAATAAATAAGA
>VWZI01003571.1:4673-25805 GCA_013396835.1 Psilopogon haemacephalus | reverse complement strand
GCTTTCAAGTGCTGCCTTTTGTTGGGTTTTAAAAAGTGATTTTCAGTAGTGAATTCTGAATGCAGCATGAGGTGCTGCAAAGTGTTTTCTTGCTAGTGCATCCAGGACAGGGAAGAAGCAACTCAGACTTGTGAGCTAGTCCTGCTTGCAATGGACTGTGGTGTACTTGAGACCTGTGGCACTGCAAATCCTTAAACAGAATTGCTCCAACGGGGGCTTGGTGTATTTACAAGTTTGTCACAATCTGCTTAGAATAAACATTGCCATAAAGAGGGGGAAAAGAAGCATTCCACATAAAGCAAAGGACAGGTTTGCCTGTCCCACAGAGGCTGCTCTTAGGTTTTAGAGACAGTTGTCCTCTGCCATGCTATATTTCCCCTTTTAAAGTTTCACTGTTTGTCTTAAGGCACAGATTCAAAACGCTGCATTTCCACTTTACACATGTGTTCTCTTGAAAGATTTGTTTAGATAAGGAAACCAATGCTAAGTGTTCTCACTTGAAAGAAATTAAATATATAGAATGATAAGCTGCTGCTAAAAAATATATATAAAACCCCCCACTTAAATTAATAATAAGAACTTGTTCTGAGGCAAAATTCAATTTTACTTCCTATTATGCAATCTTTGCATGTAAAGTTGCTTTAATGCAAAATAGCAGCTCATCAGAAATTCTGTTTTATTGGTATAAAAAATTTATGATATCCTGAGGCATGAGGGGCAGAGAGCAAGGTAAGAAAGCTGTGTCCTTTTACCAAGTTTAGTGCTTTCCTTTAAAGAAGCATCTCAAACTTATTTCTCCTCCCTTCTCCCTCGCTTTTGGAGGCAGTGGGCAAAGGTTTATACCAGAGAAAACTCCTCCACTGAAAATGTCAGTGGGTAGCTTTAATACATCACGCTGCAACCTCGCTGCAGTCTCCTGCTCACACTGCAGTACTAGGAGATACTGAGACATGTCCACACAGCTCTGGAGATGGGTTTATTTATTTATGACTTCTATGATGACCCTATAATATGGGTCACTATCTGTGGTTTCTGAACTCTGATGTTTTCATTCAATATTGCAGTAATGCATAAGCTTTGGAAATATCCCTGCGTGGTTTTTGCCCCTATTTGACTACTGAAATCTGCAGCCTCTTCCTGATAAATTCTAGAGGTCTGATTCTACTCTAGCCTGGGCTCCACACTAATGAGATTTCATTTGTTTCTGGAAAGGTGCTGTTGGCTTTATAAAGGACATTAAACACTCCATGACAAGGACCTTGTGTTCAGTGCAATTTTTATTTTTTTTTTTTTCTAAAATAACAGTGGCAAGAAACCAGTGCCAAGCCCCTGTGAAACTGCATTCTTAAAAATCAGCAATGCTGCTTCTTCAGTAGGACTTCAGGCAGTTTATTAAAGGAGGCCACTGACCTTTTACAGATGGGGACACTGAGGCATTCTGAGGTGACCTGGCTGTGGTGAGCCACAGACTGATGGCAAGGCTCACTCTGGGCAAGACCCTCTGGGCTGTGCTGCCTTAGTTCCCATCACCACAGCTGGGAGCACAGGACAAGAGCACCAGGGGATAGAGGGAGAGAGAAGGCAGCACAAGTCCCTTTAGCCCTGTGGTTTTATGGGTTCTGTCTTATTTACTGTTGAATGGAGCAGAAACTTTCCTGCTGGCTTAGGGGACCCATTCACAAAAGAAATTACAGAGGGCAATAAACCTGCACCTTGGACTTCTGCTAACTGCTTGTTCCTTGCTCATGTGCTATGGTGCACTTATTACCTAAAGCCTCTACAAACATGAGAAAGGGAACATTTAATTATAGACAGGTCTCTGAGCTAACACTAGCCCTAATAGCTCTCTGGATCTGTATTTCCCCCCCTATTTAAAGCAGCCAGCAATTACAGGCAGAAGGGTTTTCAGTCTGAAATCTCTGCTCACACAATCCTAAAGGAAAGATTTTTATCCTGTATCCAACCCCCATCTTACTTAGCATCCAGAGCCATCCAGCCCCACGTATCACATTAGTGCCGTTGCTACTATCAGCTGTAACACCAAGCCATCCTGTCTGCTTGCTGAGGCTGATAAACACAGTGCATTCAGGACACCAGAAAGAGAGAACTGCTAAACTCATTTTGACACAGGCCATCCTTATTTTTATGTCAGCCTTGACCCGTGGCTCAAGCATTTCATCCTGGGTATTGTGGTGGCAATGCTGCGCTCATCTGTGAGAGCTTGTGCTGAGCTCAAGGATTGGAAGAGCACAGATTCATTGGGCCATCACTGGCTTTGTGGAGTGACGAGTTAACCCCCTCCACAGATGGATGAAAGGGGTAGAAAGGAGGCTGCTGGAAAAATGATTTTTAAAGGGTATTTCCAGGTCCTCGCTTATCTCAAATCAGGCACCCAAAAGAGCAGGGTGTTAAGCAAATACACATGAGCCTCTGGGGCTACGTAATAAATGACTCATGTGTAAGTCAGACAGACAGGAATCATGATAATAACAATAATAACACACAAAAAAAAAAACCACCCCAAAAAACCACCAAAAAACCAAAAAACCCAACCCCTCAACCCGGTCTCTGGCTTTCTGATTTGCAGTGTTACCAGTTCTATCTCACATTGTGATTTCTGCCCTACTGTGCACAGACTTAACCCAGGAGGTGACTCGAAAGAAAAGGTCTCTTTCCCCCGGTGACATTTAACAGCAAGAAAGTTGAAATGTGATATAAACAGAGTTTAGTTTTTTATAGATAGCTCAATAATTACTGAAGTAGCTTGGATAAAATGTAAAGCATAGCAGAGGCATCTGCCAGTCTCTAAACCCAATGCTTCAGCTAAATAAATCTCGTATCTTTTTGTAAGAAGCCCTCCTCCATGATCTGCTTCCAATTGAGCACTACAGTAAATACATCAAGATTACTGGATCACACTGTTTACAGATGAAACAGTTTAAAGGTGAAGTTATTTTTGGTTCGAATCTTCTGTGTTTTAAAAGGAAAGGCATTTCTGGAGTAGCTGCCGAAAAACCAGGAAAAAAAAAAAGGAAAAAAAAAAGGAAGAAGATAAAACATGGCACTGGGAGAGTTAAGCAAGGTCCTAGGATCCAAGTAAATATTTATATGAGTGCTCAAAGAAGGAGGGGGGGTGGGGGGAAATCTCAATATAACCAAAATATAAATCACAGTGCTTTATGTTAGCTGTCAAATTATCCTAGCCCCTGCATTCCAGTACTTGCTCTACTGGTAATGTCACATACAACATGTGGGCTTATGCCCTGGTGCAGGTTTGGCAGGTAATTAAAGTCAGTTGCATGGAGGTTTACACAGACTCCCTCCGATCCACTGAAAGACAAACAACCTGTTAGCTGTGATAGCTTCGAGTGTGCAAAGCTATCTGGAAAGGGATTCTCACAAGCAGGGGAGAAAAGCCTGACTGGGGTGTGTGGGCTCCCTGCCTTGGCTCCAGTGCAGGTTAACTCTTTGGTGCCTCTGTAGCTCGTTGCTCTCTGCAGTGGAAACTAGCTAGTGGCAGAATCTGCAGCCAGGCGTTTGTCAGAGGGCAAAAAAATACTCATAAAAACAAGCCCTGAGGGCAGCCAGCCCTGGGGTCAGGTTTGCCTGCATTCTTGACCTGAGGGAAACTATTCTTGCTAGAAATCATCTGTGTGGTTTGTCCTTTCTGCTTTGCCCTGGCTTTTGTGTGTTGGGGACTCCAGAGGCAGAGCGAATTACTCCTAACAGATTCACAGTGCAGTCAGTTCTGCGATCTGAGATGGTTCTGGAGACCTCCAGCTCTGTCCTTAGGAGACAGCCTGCAAATAATGCCCGCAGCTTGTGTGTCGTGTGTGCAATTCACTCATGAAAGAGAAGGGCTCACCCCCACCTTGATCCCTTTTGTCTTCTTATGTGAATCCCCTTGTGTGAGTAGGTGGGAAGGGAGGATTTTGGACGCAGCTCTCATTTTGCCCTTCCTGCCATAGGCTTTCCTCTCTCAGCGAGGTGGATCTTTGCACCAGGAGGCACCTGCACTTCTCCCACTCCACGCAGGAAAAGGACACGGAGCTGGCAGGTTCTGCTGTGGGAACTGGAGTGTCATGAAGCCACACCTGTGTGGATGCAACCTGGGTGTCAGGGAGCCGCGCCAGCACAGACAGCAGTGCCGTGCGACACCCTCTTATTTAAGCACACAATTATCATGGCACCAAGCTGACGGGTTACTGCCCTCCGGCGCTCTCCACACGCCGTGCGTCATCCAGCCTGCAAAGACAGAGGCTGGGGGCAAAGATTAAATCCTTCCCCATATGGGCTGCATTTCACTGTCTTCCTATGGAGGCTTCCAGAAGGGAAGTCAAGCTGCAATGGAGACATCCATCTGCAAGGATAACCCTGCCACTAGCATCGTTTCACAGTGGCTAGTGAACAGCCACCATCTGTTTAGCTGCCATCCATTTGCCTAGACGTGAGAGCACCCATTCATATTCATTTAACCAGTCTCTTATGCTAATTTCTGTCTACCTCCTTTCTTATCTTCTAGTCATATACAAAATCAGAGAGCAAGAGCCTTCCGGAATTAGCCCAAATCTCTCTCGCTCAGCTTGGGAAATGTTGGGTTGAATCCCAACAGCGAGGGAGAACAGCTTCCAAAAAAACTCAGAGCAGGCAGAGAGCAGCTTTTGGAATTGCTCAGGTCCATTTATCTGCCCTAATCAAGCAGTGATTTGTCTGTCTGATATGGGCTTAGATAAAGTTTTCAGCAATTTGCAGTAATTAAATGTGAAAGGGGAAGAGGCAGAAGGTTTCCAGGCAGCACACTGCAGAAGGGGAGTTTTGGAGGAAGGCAGAGAACCCCTTCTTAAACATCTGCCAGCCTGCATGGAAGGTAGTGGTGATTTCCTTACTCTTATGGAGTTCCCCCGTCCCCTTCCCTCCCTGCAAAGATGTTCTCCTCCTGCTGCTAAACCAACCAGAGCAGAGAGAAAATCCTTGGGGAGCTGGAAAACCTTTTCCCAAACAAATTATTGCCTGTGACAAACCTTAAGAAGGAGGAGAAAAAAAACCCCAACAACAAACCAGCCCAAGGAAAGACACTGCTACCTCCCCAGTAAGGACTTTGCTCTCATGTCAGAGTTGTGCAAGCCAGAGCACAGTGCAGTGCTCAGGAGAGTCAAGATAGTTGTCGAGAGCAAAGTATAAACACGTCCAGCAAATGCACTTAATAGAAGTTTGTTTGCCAAGTGCTGCAGCCTCCTTTCTTGATTATGGTAAGGAAAAGGTATTTTTCATTAAGTGGGGGGGAAAAAACTCTCCTCCAATTNTTGGGTTTTTTTTGTTTTTTTTTTTTTTTTTTTTTTATTTTTTTTTTTTTTAAGCAGGTTCAAAGAAGATTTTTTTGAGGGTCTCTTCTAGCCTTTTGCTTTGTTATCCACTGGCTTTAGCAGTAATAGTACCCAAAGTCTAGTGCGCTGCCCCACATCATGTATTCCATCTGCAAATGTTATCTGTGAGACAAGAGCCCTGGTCACAGATGGGCTTGACCTGATCCTGCCAATCACAGACCATTAGAGGTTGGAAGAGACCTCCAGAGATTATCCCTCCTCCCAAAGCAGGATCACCCAGGGTAGTCTGCACAGGAATGAACACAGGTGGGTTTGGAAAATCTCCAGAGAAGGAGACTGCACAACCTCCCTGGGCAGCCTGTTCCAGTGCTCTGTCACCCTCACTGTAAAGAAGCTTCTCCTCATGTTGAGCTAAAACCTTCTATGTTCCAGTTTGTGTCTGTTGCTACTTGTCTTATTGCTGTGCACCACTGAAAAGAGATTGGCCCTCTCCACTTGACACCCACCCCTGAGGTGCTTGTAGACATTGATCAGATCCCCACTCAGCCTTCTCTTCTCCAAATGAAACAGCTCCAGGACTCTCAGTCTCTCTTCATAGGGAAGATGCTCAAGACTCCTAATCATCCTTGTGGCTCCTCTATTGGACTCTCTCCAGCAGATCTCTGTCTCTCTAAACTGAGGACCCCAAAAACTGGACACAGATTGCAGGTGTGGTCTCAGCAGGGCAGAGTAGGGCGGGAGAAAAACCTCCCTAGAGCTGCTGGCCACACTTTTCTTGATGCACCCCAGGATCCTATTGGCCCTCTCAGCCACAAGGGCACATTGCTGGCCTATGAGGAGCTTGCTGAAAGACCTCACACTTTGTCTATATATCTATATCTATCTATCTATCTATCTATCTATCTATCTATCTATCTATCTATCTATCTACCTACCAACCTACCTACCTACCTACCTACCTATCTTCTATCTATCTATCTATCTATCTATCTATCTATCTATCTATCTATCTATCTATCTTTATATTTTATATTTGCTTTTCATTTTTATTTCTTAGTTTTCCTCTTTATTTCATCTTTTGTTTTTTCCCCCTCTTAGACAGGTGTGACTTTCTCCAGCCAACATAGTGAGCCAGTGAAGGTGTCTGGTCACTACTCCAAGCAGAAATGACAAAGGGTTGGCCATGAAAAGGCTGGTTCCAATGCAAACACTACAGTCCAGTTTTCATTTGTATTATTACTTTTTAATCTCCCTCCTTTCCTCCCCATCTCCCTCCTTTCCTCCCCATCTCCCTCCTTTCCACCATATCAGTCCATTTTCCACCCCACACAGAATTTCCCCCTCTTTCCCCCCAAACCCAGAGCACCTGGGCTCTATTGGAGTCTCCTCCTACCCCAGGTGTGACCACTTTGCCCTCATTGCCCACTCCCCTTTATAATCTTCCCCAGGAAAGGCAGAACCCCCAAGCTGTGCCCAACTGGGCAGAAGGATCCTCCTCCCAGCATCACTGGTGAGTCCCTATGGTGCACACTGGGTGTATGGTGGAGGTGATCTAAAGGCCAGGGGGCCTGGTGGCCCCCTGGTCAGGCAGGGTAAAGAGTCATGGTGAGTCAACCCACAACAATGACTCAAAAGAGACTTGAAGAAACAAAGTGAAACTTTTCCTGTTCATCAGACAAGTAAAATTTCTGGGGCATTTGGCAATTGGACACTGCTAAAGCTTGAGGTTTACCCTGGCCTCCAAGGGGGTGGCTTCTGCCAGGAGATAGCTGAACTCAGGAAAGAGATGCACTGCAGCAGCAGTTAAGCCATAATCAGTATCTGCCTTTGCTTGAATCACTTTGCTCCACCCTGAACACGCAGTACAGCAGGGCTTGGAAGCTCCTGCAGCCAAGAACTTGGGACTCCAGGGAAGGGGCGTGTTTGTTCCTCTTCTGAACTAACTACTTCAGTACAAAAGCAAGCATGGTTGTCTTGAGCTACTGTCTCCAGTTCAATGAGCCTTTGGTAGGAAACAGAAGCTTTCTGAAAAAGAAAAAAGGCCTGAAGATGAGGCTTCTGTTTAATTAATTAATGTATCCTATGGATTTGTGCTTTTCTCTTGAAATCTCAGCAGGCTTCTTTAATTGCTGTTCTCAGTGACACAATTTAATCCCCCTTCACTGGACTGCACTTGCCTTTTTCTGGGTGGTCTCACTGAGAATATCCATCAGAGCCTGCTCTTGTAACTGGAGTGTGTGTGTGGGGGGAGAAGCTTCCATCAGGGAACCTGCTGATGACTCCAAAATTGCTACAGAAAATGCTCCCTGACTACATCCCTCTGTGCTCCCAGATCATAGAAATGTTGGCTGCAGAGGAGCTCTGGAGGTCTCGGTACAACCTCCCACTCAAAGCAAGGCTGTTGCCAGCACTAGATCAGGTCAGCCATGGCTCTGTCTCAGCAAGCCATGAAAACCCCCAGGGGTGGGGATCCCACCACCTCCTTGGGAGTCCGTTCCACCCACATTCTGCTGCTTCTTTTTCTTAGAATTTACTCACCTCCAGAGCAACTCTATTCTCCCAGAAGGACAATAACTTCAAGATGTTTTACAGCGCACCCCACCTCCTGTTATTCAAGGACCTGATGACCCGTGAACACCTATTAAAGGAACTGGGAACATTAAGTTTTCTGTTTAGGTTCTCAAAATCCCCACTGGACTGTTCCTCGAGCTTACAGGCTGGAGACATCTGCGCTATGAGCTGTAAACTTTTCCAGGCCCTTGGAGTTCTGCTCCTGGGATGGCCAGAAGCAGCTTACTGCCTCTCTCCAGCTTAGGTCTGATTCACATACATGAAAATCAGGTGTTACTGTGCCTCTCCCAGCTTAAGGCTCAATTTGTTAAGGTGTTCTCAGAGTGTTCCCATCAGATCTATCTGGATTTATGTACTGAATGCATATGTAATATTCTGCCTATTCGCCTCTACATGTATGGTTGCAATCTCTTTCCTTCCCTCTGGCCCAAGTTCTTCTGTACAAAGCAGAACAGATTTGCTGGAGCAGAGCAGGGGAGTAACGGTGCCAAGCACCTCTGGGAATGGGTACTTGTACCTTTGGGTGCAGTAGGAAGCGTAATCTCCTTCTTTCCCATTAGGCAGGCATGCAGAGCTGAGGTCTCTGAAAGGAGATCTTTGAGTGTCCACCCTTGAGAGAAAATTCTGTATGTGACAGAGAGGTAGATGCTAATATAAGACTGAATAGGGTGGATAATCCCCATGAGAGCATGACTAAGCTCATTGCTTGATTTCTTGCCAGCTAGCATGGATGGCATGGTCATTCAGCTGGTGACAGGGCTCACAGGAGAGCCACAAGGGCCACGGTGACAATGTGAATGTCCTGCTGCTTTCACCACCACTTACAAGCTTCAGCAGTGATTTGGTTGCCATTAAATCCACACAAAGGAAAACCAAATACCACAGAGGAAAGGTCTAATGTCTACAGAATCACAGAATGTCAGGGGCTGGAAGGGACCTCGAAAGCTCATCCAGTCCAAACCCCCTACCAGAGCAGGGTCACCTATACCAGATCACACAGGAATGTGTCCAGGTGGGTTTTGAGTATCTCTAGAGAGGAAGACTCCACAATCCCCATGGGCAGTCTCTTCCAGTGTTCTGTCACCCTCAGAGTGAAAAAATTCCTCTTCATGTTTAAATGAAACTTCCTATGCCTCAGCTTCCACCCATTCCCCCTTGTGCTGTCATTGGGCAGAGCTGGCTCCAGCCTCCTACCACTCACCCTGCACATATTGATAACCATTTATGAGGTCACCTCTCAGTCTCCTCCTCTCCAAGCAGCACAGCCCCAGCTCCCTCAGGCTCTCCTTGGAAGAGAGATGTTCCATTCCCTTCAGCATCTTTGTGTAGCTCTACAGAGTGGAGGAAGACAAAATTCCAGAGTCAAACCAGAGAGCCCTCTTTAAAATATAAATGATAAAGCCAAACCAATTGGTGATTGGAACAACTCATGAGGGGGTTGCAAAGGTACATTCCACTGCTTGAGAACCAAAGGGGAAAAAAAACTCAGATATTTTTCCAAGGTCGTTTTAATCAAATTAGGAATTAATCCAGACATGCCCCATGGTCTATTATACATGTGAAATAAGATTAGATGGTCACAGTCGTTTCTTCTGGTCTTACAATCAATGATTATAAAAAAAAAAAAAAAAGGGGGTGAGGGGAAAAAAAAAAGCTAATTGTGATGATAGTGAAGAAATATGCTGCTGAATTAGCAGGGCAGCTAATGGATATATGAAAATATTATGAATTCTTGAATTTCTATAACAGGCTGCATTCACTTCAGCAAGGATCCCACCAGTGCTGCATTCGTGGTGGTGGTGTTTTGTTTGTTTTTTTTTTTTTCTTCTTTTTGCTTTTTTTTTTCTTTCCACATTTAATTTAAAGAGGCAATATCCTTTTAAGCTTCCCATTCTGCAGCAGGGTAGATTAAATTTAAAATAGAAAAGTGCTGCGGAATAGATCTGGGGATGTTCAGGGCTGGAGGACAACTTAATGAAGCAGAAACTGAAATACCATACGTCTCCAATAGCTTTAATTTATACAAATATTATCTTTGTGTCTTTCCTAATATGTTGCAGAGGAGCTCAGAGTATGGTGTAATTCCTCTGCTTTTCAAGATAATTTTATCCATTTTAGTACCTGGGCTTGAAACCAGCCCAATTCAAACCAAAAGAGCTATAAAGATCTCTTGCTCTAATTGCTGAAACAGGCTTGCACACATAAAACCAGTTTAATGGTTGGAAAAGGCTGCCTAGTGTATAAAGAGGGATAAGTACCAGACCACCTATAGCCCAACCCTGCCACAGGTATTTGGGTTGTTCAGTGCTGTCCAGATGCAGAGTACTGTGGCACAGTCAACTTGCTGGAGGGCAGGGACAGGCTGCAGAGGTGTGCCCAGGCCAACCTTGTGGCATTCAACAAGGCAAAGTGTAAGGAAGGTCCTGCACCTGGATTGGTGCAATCCCAGACACAACTCCAGGCTGGGTGGGGAATGGCTGAGAGCAGCCCTGAGGAACAGGACCTGGGGGTCTGGGGTGACACAAAGCTCAAGATGAGGCTGCAGTGTGAGTGCAGCCCAGACAGCAACTCTGTGCTGGGCTGCAGCAAGAGCAGGGCAAGGGAGGGGATTCTGCCCCTTGATTCTGCTCTCCTCGCATCGCACCTGCAGTACTGTGTGCAGTTCTGGAGCCCCCAGCATGAGAAGGACATGGAACTGTTGGATAGAGTCCAGAGGAGGGCCATGAAGATGCTCAGAGGGCTGCAGCAGCTTTGCTATGAACACAAGCTGAGAGAATTGGTCTCTGCACCCTAGAGAAGAGAAGGCTTCCAAGAGACTTTATAGTAGCCTTCCGCTATCTGAAGGGGGCCTACAGGAGGGCTGGAGAGGGACTATTCACAAGGTCTTGTAATGACAGGATGAGGAGGAATGGGTTTAAACTGGCAGAGGGGAGATTGAAAGTGGAAGGAGGAAGTTCTTTGTAGCGAGGGTGGTGAGACACTGGAACAGGTTGCCCAGGGAAGTTGTGGCTGCTCCCTCCCTGGAGGTGTTCAAGGCCAGGTTCCATGAGGCCATGAGCAACCTGTTCTAGTGGGAGGTGTCCCTGCCTATGGCACAAGAGGGTTGGAACTGGATAATCTTTGAGGTCCCTTCCAACCTAAACTATTCTATGATTCTGCTCAGGGCTGGTGCTTGGGTTGACCTCCTGGGCTACGCTGCGGCAAACTCAGAACCTCCTAACCACAGATATGGTTGCAGATGCAGCACATCATGTTTTAAATGGATTGGGTTTGTAGGATTGTTTTGGGCGCACCTTTGTACCTTTTTGGTATTTCTTAGTCCACTCCAAGCCCAGGAAGCAGGTAAGTGGTACCCTGGCCCCAAAGCACTTAATGCTGAGAGTGAAGTCAAATCAGGAGCAGCAATGGGAGAGACCTGTGGTTGAGCATGCACTTGAGAGAGGATTTGTTCCCTGCTGAAGAAGATTACATGCTGCCATAAGCTCTGAAAAGGGTGAGGGTACTGTAAAGGCAAATAAACTCAGTGTTGGGCCAGCTACGGGCAGTCCCCTATGGTGTGGCTCTTTCTGACCAGAGATGGAGCAGTGTCACTGAAGCAGGCAGCTTGCACGGTACTGGGATCCTTGGGTGGTGTCCACTTTTGGAGAAGCATTCTGGCTGAATGCAGAAGTGATCAGCACTTCTAGGGCAGAGATAGTAACTTTTGGTGTATTTGACATCCCAGATGTTTTCTGATGTCACTCTACCACTTCGTATACTTACTAGGATACCAAGCCCATCTCTGCTTGTAACTCACGGCATCAGCTTGGTTACAGTAGAATAGAATAGAATCAGGCAGGTTGGAAGAGACTTCCAAGATCATCTCGTCCAACCTATCACCCAGCTCTAGCCAATCAAATAGATCATGGCACCAAGTGCTACATCCAGCCTTTTCTTGAACACCTCCAGGGACTGTGACTCCACCACCTCCCTGGGCAGCCCATTCCAATGCCAATCACTCTCTCTGACAACAACTTCTTTCTAACATCCAGCCTATACCTCTCCTGGCACAGCTTGAGACTGTGTCCCCTTGTTTTGTTGCCTGGGAGCAGAGACTAAACTCACCTGGCTACAACCTCTCTTCAGGTAGTTATAGAGAGCAATGAGGTCTGCCCTGAGCCTCCTCTTCTCCAGGCTGCACACCATCAGCTCCCTCAGCTTCTCCTCACAGGGCTGTGCTGCAGGCTCCTCACCGGCTTTGTCACCTTTCTCTGGACACATTCCAGTACCTCAACATCTCTCTTGAATTGAGAGGACCAGAACTGGACACAGTACTCAAGGTGTGCCCTGACTAGTGCCGAGAACAGGAGCAGAATATCCTCCCTTGTCCTGCTGGCCACTGAGCTTCATTTCTGAGAGGGAGATTATTTCACATCTTTTACTAATCTTTGAAAATGAAGTTAGAACTGAAATGGTAGGTATCTAATGTCTAGCACCTTATTTAGTGACAGATGTATTAAAGCTGGGCTTGTTTCCCTTTTTCTTTCAATGTAAGAAGTGGGGGGAAAGAGACAGAAAGAAAAAACCCATGCTACTGGGAGGCATCTTCATTCTGAATAGAAGTAGAGTTCATTAGTGAAGAGGTTTGTCTCTTCTCTCTTCCTCACAACAAGCATTTCCAAGATTGGTTGCAAGTCTGGCATTGCTTCGTCCTTCATAGGCTGCCAACAGTTTGCTATGATCTTAATTTCCCCCCTTCTGTGAAAACCTCAGGAAGAGCAACTCCATGTACGAGCCTGCAAGTGTTTGATTGACGCAGAGATTAATGTTACGCAATTAAGGAGTGCTATCAAGGTAAGTGCTTCAGAAATCACAATATTACCCAGGCAGGCAGGCAGGTAGGCTTCCTGACACCGCAGCAAGTGGAAATACTTTATAAAAATTATTTAGAATGGCCATCTATCATCATGGGGAACCTCGTGTCGTGCTAAAAATAATTGACAGCTTGATGGCTGCGAAGCGTTTGCAACCCAATAAAACGCAACATAATATTTCCAATAACAACGCTGGCACGGAGGATTTACAGTGGTTACCAATTTATTAAAGAAAAAAAAATATATTAAAAAAAAAAAAAAAAAACAACAACCCACCATGATGGAGTTCTAATTATTGAGCAACTTGAGTGTATTTCAACTCCACGAGCGGTGTCCTTCAAACTGTGGCTAATCCAAGTCGTTTTGTTTGTGAATAAATGAGCCATGAATATGTAGATTAGATGTGGCACAGCATGGGCTGCCCTGGCACCTTACAGCCAGAAGGTCACAGACATGAATCTTCTTAGATGCTAAATATTCTCTCTACCTCAGCTGGGTACTGAGCGGCTCTCCCTTTCCTACACTGTTAAAGAGAGATGTAATTGGGGAGAAATCCTCATGTATTCACACTCTGTGGTTCAGAGGGATAGAAGGGAAGATAGAGTTAAAAGGATGGAGCTTGAATTGAACCTGCCAGGCACTTGCGGGCGGTTCATTGGTCACTGAACACAGGATCACAGGATGTCAGGTGTTGGAAGGGACCCAAAGAGATCATCAGGTCCAACACCCCTGCCAGAGCAGGACCAGACAATCTAGCTCAGGTCACACAGGAACACATCCAGACAGGCCTTGAAAGGCTTCAGAGAAGGAGACTCCACAACCCCTCCGAGCAGCCTGTGCCAGTGCTCTAGGACCCTTCCAGTCAAGAAGTTGCTCCTTGTGTTGAGCTGGAACCTCCTGTGCTGCAGCTTCCATCCATTGCTCCCTGTCCTATCCCAGGGAGCAAGTGAGCAGAGCCTGTGTGCCCCCCCTCCTGACCCCCAACCCTCAGAGATTTAAAAACACTGATTAAATCCCCTCTCAGTCTTCTCCAGGCTAAGCAGCCTCAGGTCCCTCAGCTTCTCCTTGTGCTCCAGTCCTTTCAGCATACTTGTAGCCATCCACTGGACCCTCCCCAGCAGATCCCTGTCTCTCTTCAATTGAGGAGCCCAAAACTGAATGCAAACATGGATCTGGTGCCTCTGCCTTTTCCAGGAGCCCGTGCCTGGCATCAGGGTTTGGCTGCATTTGCTTTGCTGATCTGTTTAAACTGGTCTGGATCATCTTCTCTACAACCTGTGCAGGAAATTATTTTGGAGATCTTCAAACAAACTCCACATTGCTGCATTATTTGAGCCACTCGGTGCCAGTGGATGGAGCAGCAGGGCAGCTGGCACAGGGCCGTGGGTCTGGAGGTCCAGATTGGTGCTCCATCCAGCCCCTCTCCTCTGCCTTCCCCTCTTCTTGCTCCCATGTTTCCTGCTCTTTGCTTCCCTCCTGAGAAGTTTGAAGGCAGTGTGAATTGGGAGAGAACAAAAAAAAGGGTTGGAAGATGCAACATCTCTTTTGCTTGCCTGCATCCTCGGTGCTATTTGGGCTAATTTGGATCTTTTTAAGCAGGGGTTTAAGGCACAGAGAAAACTCTGATGTTGTTGGGAGGTAAAAGAATAAAGCTGGTGATGTTAAAATAAAAAAAAAAGAAACCCAGTAGATGTTCCTGACTCAGGCTTAGTCTCTTGGCTTACAGAAACACCGAAAGCAGCAGGCAAATGAATTTTGCTTTTTCTTTTAAAAATACAAGGCTTATTTAAAGGAGAAATACCTTTGGACCTTTTAAATGTTATTTTATTAAGATAAACATTTGTTTTGAGCCACCACCAAGACAGTCGCAGCAAGGTTCGAGTACCAGGGTTTTCCTTTCCCCACCCTGCCCCCCAAATTAACGAGAGAGAGAGAGAGAGAGAGAGAGAAGGAACATAATATCCTAGAGTAACAATTAACCTTCAGCAGCTTGCTTGTCACGCAGCATATGCAGATGCAGCTGAATGCAGGCTGAAGTGTTGTCCTTTCAGGCTCTTACTGGAGGACACAGGTTTATAAAAGAGACCATTAAGAAACTGGACTCAAGCTCTGCGAGGCTCTGGTGAAGGCGCGGAGGTAAATGCGCTCGTCCTTCTTCTTCTTCTTCTTCTCCTCCAAGGGCTCACTGCAAGAGGAGAACTTTTGCCAGGAATTTTCCTGACTCCTGGGTTGGTGGAAAAAGAAAAAAAAAAAAAAGGAAAAGAAAAAAAAAAAGATGTAACCATGTATAACTCTATAACTACACATAGAATGCTCCATGTAATTATGTATTTAACTATACCTGCGTTTTGCTCTCTCCATATATATATAATTACACCTACGGTGGTAATGAACATCACTACCACTCCCTTTGCAGCTACCTGACTTTTTTTTTTTTTTCACTAGATAACTCAATGAAGCTTCAAGAACTCTCCCTTGGACTGGGAGAATTTGTTCAGTTTTTCCAGCAGTAGTCTAGCAAGGGCTGCTGATGGCTGTTTGCTATTCCATTTTCTGCATGGTTCAGTACAGCTGGGACTGGGGAACCAGTGGGGATTCTTTGCCTCCTGCTCCATGTGCTACTACTCTGTTCCCCAGCAGTGGAAACAAACTCTGCTCTGAGGAGAGCAGAGTGAAGTTTCAGGTGTGCTAATTCTGTTGTAAAAAAATTCTATTCTAGGGTAAAATCAAACACAAGCAGAATATTGTCCCTTACTCAGATGATAAGAAAGGAATCAGAGAGATCCTGACAGCCTGCAGGTCATCATTTGGATGTGTCATAGAATAGTTTAGGTTGGAAGGGACCTCAAAGCTCAGCCAGTTCCAACCCCCCTGTGCCAGAGGCAGGGACACCTCCCACTGGAACAGGTGTCCAAGGCCTCCTCCTACCTGGTTCTGAACACCTCTGGGGAGGTTGTGGAGCACAGAAGCCAACCCCACAAAAAAACCCCCAACCCTAAAAACATAAAAAAACCCCAAATTAACCACCACTCAAACAAAAAACTCTTGTGGAGCACAGAACCCAACCCCACAAAAAACCCCAACCCAAAACCATAAAAAAACCCCCCAAAGAAACCCCCACCCAAACAAACAAAAAACCCTAAACCCAAACAAACAAAAAAACCAAAAAACCACACACACACACACACAAATCTCACTGTCCCAACTGCATCACTCCTCATCAGAAGATTGTTTTCAGGCACATACCTTCCCCACCTCTCCCCCAAAATGTTACATCTAATTGTTCCAAGGAAAGAGGTAATACAGTAGGTTATTGCATTATTTAGGTGGCATGCAGGATTGGATTATAATTTCCAGGGGAAAGAAGCCCAACACCCGTCAGGAGTTATTCAAGCAGATTAAATATATCCACTGGTTCCAATCCAGGCAGCAGGCTGGTTTCATCACTGCATGAAATAAATCTGGGCAGGTCAGGTTGGATTTTTGTTTTTTCTTCTCTCCCCCCACTTTTTTTTTTTTTCTTTTTTTTTTTTTTAAACCCAACCTGGCTTAGACAGCTTCACTCAAATATTTTCTTTCACATGTTGCTGGCAAAAGCATCAAAACCCTTGCTGGGCTTATATTACATCTGACAAATCACAGTAATTCACGATCTGAGCTACTGTAGTTATTCAGAGCAACTGCTGCAGCCACGAGGGCTGAAAGTGACTGCCTATGCTGCAAAAATTACCTGCTAGGGTTCCTCAGAGCTGCCAAGTCATTTGGGTTAACAGCTCCTTTCCTCAAAGAAGCACCTTGTGAAGACAGTTGCTCCCACTGCACTTCATTTCTCGATGAGAAGGAGCAGGATGACCAGGATTAAATTCATAGAATCATAGAATGGTTTAGGTTGGAAGGGACCTCAAAGATCAGCCAGTTCCAACCCCTGGCCATAGGCAGGGACACCTCCTACTAGAACAGGTCACTCAAGGCCTCATCCAACCTGGTCTTGAACACCTGCAGAAGCGGTGCTTCTGTGCTCCACGACCTCCCTGGGCAACCTGTGCCAGTGTCTCACCACCCTCACTGCAAACAACTTCCTCCTAACAACCAGTTTCAATCTCCCCTCTAACACTTTAAACCCATTACCCTTTGTCCTGTCATTACCAGACCTTGTCAATAGTCCCTCCCCAGCCTTCCTGTAACCCCCTTCAGATACTGCAAGGCTACTCCAAGGTCTTCTGGAAGCCTTCTCTTCTCCAGGCTGCAGAGCTCCAACTCTTTCAGTTTGTCCTCATAGCAGAGCTGCTGCAGTCCTTTGAGCATCTTGGTGGCCTCCTCTGGACTGGCTCCAACAGTTCTATGTCCTTCTTGTGTTGGGGGCTCCAGAAGTGCACAGAAGGCTCCAGGTGTGGTGTGAGGAGAGCAGAGTAAAGGGGCAGAACCCCCTCCTTTGCCCTGCTGGCCGCAGAAGCTCTTGATGCAGAGCTCTATGATGTTGAAGAAGTTGTTATTGTCAATGAAAGCAAAATGAAACAAAGCCAATTTGACAGTTCTCCAAGATGTTAATGGAGTAGGATACCCCTGGAAATGATAGAAATAGGATCATATCCTAATTTTTCATCTGCACAACCACCTTCTGTCTTCCATCAATGGGGATGGACAGCTGCAGGTCTCTACAGTCCTCATTCCTCACTGGCACTTGCTATCAAAGACTTTTCTTAGCTTATGAAATGAGTCTTCTTTTTAACAGTGGTTTAAATTCCTTGATGCATTGGTGCTGAGGAAATCTGAACAGTCTGCTCCCAGCGAAAAGTGGAACTCTCCTCCCCATTTTGAGTTACAGACATCAGTTCTCTATGGGAGAAGTTTCAGGGCCTCTTTTTCTAAATTTAGCCAGGTTTCAGAATTACTGCGGCACAGGCAGCCACACTGTGGGTCCTCATTCGATTTTACCCCCTTGTTAAGGGCTTCTTTATTTGTCTGTAGCACAGAAAGTAGGATGAAGTTGATGTATTTGGACCCTTCTCATTTTAAACCCCTCGTTTTTCAACTGGCAGATTCTTGCTTCTCCAACAAGTGCTGCCAATACCTTCACAAGCTGCTGTATTGTCTGACGGACTGCTGCATCTTAGAATCATAGAATCAGTCAGGGTTGGAAAGAGACCACAAGGATCACCTAGTTCCAACCCCCCTGCCATGGGCAGGGACACCCTCCCCTAGATCAGGCTGCCCACAGCCTCATCCAGCCTGGCCTTCACAGAGGCAACTTCTTTTCAGGGGAGCAGAGCTGGTAGTTTTATTCCAGAAAGTTTGCTGCATGACACAAGGATCTTTTTGTGGGCATTTTGCTCTTTTTCTTTCTAGGATTCCTTACTCTAAAATAACTTCAGAAATGGGAGAAAAAAAAAAAAACCAACCCACAACACAAGACTGCTCTTTGTGTATTCAGCTAGCTAACTGTCATGATTTTATGAGGAGTCTCATGATACTTGGTGTTTTTCTTAAAACCTTGGAATCATATGTATATACCAGAGGTCCAGGATTAATTAAGACAAGAAGGTTTCCAGCCTGCAAGGATGTGGCAAAAAGCTGAATATANCCTTACTTTTGATTACACAGCTCAGATTAGGGATAGTCAGGAAATTACATTGCCTTCAGGAAAATAAAATAAACCCCTTTTTTTTTTTTTTTTTTTTTTTTTTTTTTAAGACTCATGTTTTAGGAGCTGAAATCCTAATTTCTGGAGGCACAGGGAGGTGTGGAGGTAGGAGAGAAAGGATTCCTTTGCCTGACATTGAGCTATGACATCTCTGCCTCTGAAATCAAGCTTTTTGTTTTCCTTGTGTGAGGCTAATTGGAGTCAGAGGCTGAGCAAACCTACAGTAGGAAGCAAGATTTAGGGAAACTCCACACCCAGAAGACAGGATTAAAAAAGGAGCTTCCTTGAATCCCAGCCCATGTCTTGCAGACTGTGAAAGTTTCAGGTGTGTTAATTCTATTGTTAAAAATTTCTATTCTAGGGTAAAATCCAGCACAAGCAGAATATTTTCCCTTACTCAGATGATAAGAAAGGAATCAGAGAGATTCTGGCAGCCTGCAGGTCATCATTTGGATGTATCATAGAACCATAGAATGGTTGGAAGGGACCTCAAAGTTCAGCCAGTTCCAGCCCTCCTGTGCCATAGGCAGGGACACCTCCCACTGGAACAGGTCACTCAAGGCCTCATCCAAGCTGGTTCTGGACACCTCCAGGGAGGTTGTGGAGCATAGAAGCACAGACTGTGATCAAAGATCCCGTTCTGTGCTTCTGTGATCCACAGCCTCCCTGGGCAAACTGTGCCAGTGTCTGTGCAGAGAACTTCCTAACAGCCATTTTCAATCTCCCCTCTGCCAGTTTAAACCCATTCCTCTTCATCCTGTCATTACAAGACCCTCTCAAAAGTCCCTCCCCAGCTTTCCTGTAGCCCCTTTCAGATACTGGAAGGTCACTCCAAGATCTCCTGGCAGCTTCCTCTTCTGCAGGCTGCGGAGCCCCAACTCTCTCAGCCTGTCCTCAGTGCAGAGCTGCTGCAGCCCTCTAAGCATCTTGGTGGTCTCCTCTGGACTGGTTCCAACAGTTCCTTGTCCTGCTTGTGTTGAGGGCTCCAGAACTGCACACAGTACTCCAGGTGGCTTTACCAGCTGAAGGACAAAGCATCTTTCAAGGTTCTCCAGGTCACCGAGAAGCTCTCTTTCAAGTCGGATGCTGCCAGTTTCTTCTCCCAAGGGCTTTTCAAGACAAGCATCTTTTTTTTTGGGCAATACAGGAGACTCTTTTCTTAAATCTGCCACAGGGAAGCAGAGGGTGGATAATCCAGATCACAGAATAAGCCTTGCTCAGCTCGATGTTCTTTCCTGTGTCGTAACAGACATTTGATAACAAAGCAAGCCTGCATAAGCAAGTCAGCCCATGGCAAAAAGAGTAATCCACTTAAGTTGGGTGGTTTCTGTGGTGCAATCCAGTGTAATGCTGCTTCCCCTCTGGCAGTCCTTGCTAGAATCCAAGACGTGTTCTAAGTAAAACAAGTTTGTGAGGCTCAGACAAGAGACCACTTTGTAAAGTAACTTGTGCGTGCATGACTTGAAAGAGCAAGAAGAAAGCACACTCAGGACACGTTAATACAGGAGCTGGCAGCAGGTAAAGGCCTCCCTGCCTGTCTTAGTTTGCTAGGAATATGACTGCAGCACCTTGGACGTCAGCTGTGAATTAGAACTCCACTAGATCTGGCATCTAGAGATGCTCCTTGTCCTAAAAAGCCCATGTATGAAGGGCCTTTTCTGAGTAGTGCAGATAAAGAAACTCAGCTCTTCAAGTGCCTGGTACCCAGTTGGAGCTCAATGGAGAGTCCAAAATGTGTTTCTGCTAGAGGCAGGCATGTGTGCGAACGATCACACTGTCAAACAGGGACCAGAAGGCACCCAAATGCCCTTGCAGTTGAGTGTTTGTGGAGTCTCACTCTCTAGAGACTTTAAAAAACCTGCCTGGACATGTTCCTGTGTGACCTGCCCTAGGTGATCCTGCTTTGACAGAGGGGTTGGACTAGCTGACCTTCAGAGGTCCCTTCCAAAGCCTACCATTCTAGAGCAGCTAGAGCACAGCTGCTGAAACCTTGCAGGATCTAAGTCTCTTCTCCAGGTATTTCTGTCTGCACTGGTCTGAGAAGGAAAACCTCCATTTAACTGTTCTGCAGGCAATTTAGGATGTTGCTAGATAGTTTTGTACCAGACAGAAGGCATCTGCTGCAGCAGCTTCTCAGCCCTTTGGATCCCTCAGTCTGGTCTGCCAGAGCCCTCTCTCCAGAGTTGTCATCAGCATTTCAGGCTTCCTCCCTGAAGGTGTTCAGGACCCGGTTGGATGAGGCCTTGAGCGACCTGTTCTAGTGGGAGGTGTCCCTGACTATGGCAGGGGGTTGGAACTGGCTGAGCTTTGAGGTCCCTTCCAACCTAAACCATTCTATGATTTTATGATTTAAGCCACATGGAGCAGCTCTGCAGTAGCCCTTGAACAGTCTCATGCATCACCCAGGTAAGAGCCAGACCTGTTCTCAGCAGCGAGGAGCCAAGGCAGTAACACTTCACCCTGCACGGGTACCTGCTGCTACAGCAGGAGCATGGTGAAGCCATTGCCCTTGGAGGAGCTTGACCTACTTTGGGACTGGGATGTCAGAGCTCACATTCTTCCTCCCCACTTTTATTAGCAGCTGTTTATGTAGGGCCTTCAACACCACTCATTAGAGGGGTGGTAGCAACCCAGCTAGAATACACTTCACCCAGATCAAAGCATCATGCAAAAGTCTTGCATTCAGTGTATTTATTAGAGATCAAATAACATCTATAAAACATGGTTTGGTTTGGTTTTTTTT
>VWZI01003567.1:111948-144980 GCA_013396835.1 Psilopogon haemacephalus | reverse complement strand
TTTTTTTTTTTTTTTTTTTGTTTCTGCTTCTGCTGTTCATTAAACTGCTTAGTTGGACTGAAAGGGGCACAGTAATGTTGTGGATTGATCTGTTAAACGTTAGTCAAAGAATTCATCTCATTGGATATTAGGCATCTCTATATAAATTCATCAAAGGACTTCAAGGGCATGATTTGTCTGAACCAATTTCACCTGAACAGTGTGTATGTCTTTCAGTTACTTGTACAGGAGGCTTTGGTGTTGTTGTGCATTAAGATGTCTGATGAATCACATCCTAGAGGTGTTTGCTCACACTGCATCTAGGCCTCTTCTGTGTTACTGGAAATAACACACTTTTGCTTTTGTTTTAGGTCAGTTTCATATTTTGGTTTTTAGGCACTTGGCAGCTGTGTAATGTTTGGTCTGCAAACACTCCTAGGGAAGGGCTCAATCCAGGCCAATTATTTTCTTTGCAAAGAGATAAAAACTCAAACATTTTTCTTCCCTCACGTTTTGCAAAATATTTTTCTGTTTTTCTGTCCCAAAAATGTAAGCCCAGACTCAAACTACTTTTTCATATGCTTTTTGTGTGTTTAAAGATCTCTTTACGGTTCACACAGGATTTTTGTGATTTTGATGGAGGTGGATCTTTTTTTAAAAAAAATCTTTAACAATGCAGTTATTTTGGGCTCTAGAAAAACCATGGACATATCTATCCTGTTCAACACTAGCACATAGGGTAATACTGACCTATACCTACGGAAGCTGGTATGTCTGAAATAATACATGGCATCAGGTTTTGAAGACACTAACTTTGATTTAAAAGCAGCAGGCTTCCTAAAGACCCACTGGAAGTACCCTCCCTGGTACTTCCAGTACTCATGCTGCTTCTGCTAGCTGCAGTGCCCTACGAATGAGGTGTCTCTGTGCTCATGCTTTGCTGTGTGATGTAGATGTGCTAGCAGCTGTCATTCTGTTCAGGCAGGAGAGCTGGACTGGGTGGTCTTTCAAGATGCCTTCCAGCCTCTGACTTTCTGTGATACTATGATCTGACACTGCTGTCATCCCCACTTCATTGCCATGCAGTGGAGAATGCTGTTCTTATGAGCATTAGTATGTTCTTAGGAGCCTCCAAAGAGGAATCACAGGGAATGATTAAAGCAGGCACTGTTTGTAAATTACTTACAAAACTCAGGTCTCACTTCAACCATTTTCCAATTGAGAAGTTCTTGGTTAAACTACATATCCGATGTGCAGGCTTCCTCTCCCTCATAAAAGTCTGGATCGTGATAATGGAGGAACACTAAATACATGCCAGATACTTGATGGGATAAGTCATAGAATCATTTAGGTTGGAAAGGACCTCAAAGATCATCTAGTTCCAACTCCCTGCCCTAGGCAGGGACAAGCCCCACTAGAACAGGTCGCTCAAGGCCTCATCCAACCTGGCCTTGAACACCTCCAGGGAGGGAGCAGCCACAACCTTCCTGGGCAACCTGTGATAAAACTCTATTTTAGAGCAAGCATATACACAAAATATATTTACATATATTTACAATGATTTACAATTTAGAAATGCTACCAAAATCCAATCCTGCGCCCTCTGGACAAAGAAAGCCCAGAAGGGGCCAACGCTGCCACCTTCTTTTCTCTCAGACAGAAAACCATTAAGGCCTCAGGTGCTATCTGGTCAGTCAAGGTTATCTGGTCAGCCATGCACAGAGGAACAGTGGAGGAGGTGGAAGGCAGAAGGCAAAGGGAACCAAGTGAGAAATTGTTTATATGTTGTCATTTTATCCCTCTCAGCAACCCAATGATTGATACAGACTTTGTCATTATCATTGTTTTTACAACCGATGCCCTGCTCAGACAATCTATATTCGAAAGAATGCCAAATGAGTGATTAAATCATAGAATCATAGAATCATAGAATCATAGAATCATAGAATGGTCTAGGTTGGAAGAGACCTCAAAGATCATCCAGTTCCAACCCCTCGCCATAGGCAGGGACACCTCCCACTAGATCAGGTCGCTCAAGACCTCATCCAGCCTGGCCTTGAACACATCCAGGGAGGGAGCAGACACAACCTCCCTGGGCAACCTGTTTCAGTGCCTCACCACCCTCACTGTGAAGAATTTCTTCCTAACATCCCGTTCAAATCTCCCCTCCACCAATTTGAGCCCATTCCCCCTCGTCCTGTCATTACAAGACCTTGTGAACAGTCCCTCCCCAGCCCTCCTGTAGGCCCCCTCAGATACTGGTAGGCTGCTATAAGGTCTCCCCGAAGCCTTCTCTTCTCCAGGCTGAAAAGCCCCAACTCTCTCAGCCTGTCCTCATAGCAGAGGTGCTCCAGCCCTCTGATCATCTTTGTGGCCCTCCTCTGGACTCTCTCCAACAGTTCCATGTCCTTCTTGTGCTGGGGGCTCCAGAACTGCACACAGTAAATGTGGTGGATCATATCTTTGAACAATGTAGATTTGTACAAACTTATCTTAGCCAAGAATGTAGGCCCACAGTACGTTTCCTGATGGAACTGAAAGTTAACAGATAAATGTAAGACATTTAGATGTCAGGTAACTCCGGGTTGTCCAGTCCTTCTCATACTGAATACCAGATAGAAGGTCTGTACTCCTTCCACTGAAAGGTGGTGGTTGAGTCACCAACCCTGGATGTGTTTAAGGGCCGTTTCGGTGTGGTGCTTAGGGATATGGTTTAAGGTGAATCTTGTAGAGTAGGGTTATGAATTGGACTTGGTGATCCTAAGGAGCTTTTCTAACCCAGATGTTTCTGTGATTCTGTGAAAGCTCAAGTCAAGAATAGTGATGTCCTGATGCAGGAGAGACATCTGCTCCTATTTTTCACTCTCTTTTTGTGGACACAGCAGCTGATACATCCGTTGAAGCAAAAGAGGGATCCCTGTGACACAAAGCAGCCACTGGATCTGGACAAGACCACTGGACCACTTGCCTGTTTGAAATAGTTTGGTGGGTCTGTGATGTTGTTCAAGGAATGTTTCCTGGGATGTGCATATTCTTCTTTCCATAGTATAACCCAAATATAGGCATGCACATAGATAGCCCAGAAGCCACTTTGAACCCATCAATGATACTTTAGCCTGAGCAGTTTCTATTTTTTAATCAAATGTCTTTAATTTATGTATTATCTGAGTATATAATTAAGTACACAGCTGTTAAACTGCACAAACCTGTCTTGTAATGTTGGTTTCTCCAGTCTTCTTGAGAGCACAGATATGAGTTACAGAAATATATTTGTTCAGATTATTTTTTTAGTTTTCTAGGTTACATAGAGACTGTTCAAAGGTTTTAGTACTCCATATCTTTTGAGAGGGTGGACTTCTCTTGCACAAGATAATCAAGACCTGCTGGACGTCTCCCTACAGATAAGAAAGGCAGGATTTCTAGCACCATCAGACGTGGAAAAAGTACATGAGAAAGAATCAGCTTAAAGATAACACCATCGGACACCAAAAGCAAATAATATCATCTGCACAGACTATTTTTTCTTCTTCTTCTTTTTTTTTTTTTTAATACATGCATTAAATAGTTTAACCTTTTATGTTTCTTCAGCTAAAATATTTTCAGACATTTTCTTTAAAGATTTTTTTTTTCACAGTATTAGAGAATACAAGAATCAACATATTTAGCTTGTATGATTGCTGCCACATTAAATAGCAGAGTTCTGCTGGAAAGTGTCAGTGTAATTGGAAACAATGAGTTTTCCATCTCCTGGCTCTGTGAAATGTGATTTTAAATATAAAAGAGAGTCATACCCAAAGGGATGATTCAGACTGATGAATTTAAGATCATAGAATAATGGAATCAACCAGGTCGGAAGAGACCTCCAAGAGCATCCAGTCCAACCTATCACCCAGCCCTATCCAATCAACTAGACCATGGAACTAAATACCCCATCCAGTCTTTTCTTGAACACCTCCAGGGATGGCAACTCCACCATCTCCCTGGGCAGCCCATTCCAATGCCAGTCACTCTCTCTGGGAAGAACTTCCTCCTAATATCCAGACTGTACCTCCCCTGGCACAACTTGAGACTGTGGCTTCTCGTTCTGTTGCTGGTTGCCTGGGAGAAGAGACCAACCCACACCTGGCTACAACCTCCCTTCAGGTAGTTGTAGACAGCAATGAGGTCACCCCTGAGCCTCCTCCTCTCCAGGCTAAACACCCCTATCTCCCTCAGCTTCTTCTCATAGGGCTGTGCTCCAGGCCACTCACCAGCTTCGGTGTCCTTCTCAACATCTCTCTTGAACTGACTGTGGCCCAGAACTGGACACAGTACTCAAGGTGTGGCCTGACCAGTGCTGAGTACAGGGGAAGAATAACCTCCCTTGTCCTGCTGGCCACACTGTTCCTGATACAGGCCAGGATGCCATTGGCTCTCTTGGCCACCTGGGCACACTGCTGGCTCACATTAAGCCTACTATCTACCAGCACCCCCAGGTCTCTCTCTGCCTGGCTGCTCTCCAGCCACTCTGTCCCCAGCCTATAGCTCTGCTTGGGGTTGTTGTGGCCAAAGTGTAGAACCCTACACTTAGCCGTGTTAAATCTCATCCCATTGACCAACCTGTCAAGGTCCCTGTGCAGGGCCTTCCTACCCTCCAACAGATTGACACCTGCTCCTTACTTGGTGTCATCTGCAAACTTATTGATGCTGGACTCAACCCCCTTGTCCAGATCATCAATAAAGACATCGAACAGGACTGGGCCCAGCATTGATCCCTGGGGCACACCACTAGTGACTGGTCACCAACTGGATGTGGTGTCATTCACCACCACCCTCTGGCCCAGCCCTCCAGCCAGTTCCTGACCTATTTGAGAGAGCATCTGTCCAAACCATGAGCTGCCAGCTTTGCCAGGAGCTTGTTGAGGCAGACAGCATCAAGGGCTTTGCTGAAGTTGAGGTAGACTATGTCCACAGCCTTCCCTGCATTCACCAAGCAGGTAATGTGATTGTAAAAGGAAATCAGGTTGGTCAGGCAGGACCTGCCCTTCATAAACCCATGCTGGCCGGGCCTGATCCCTTGGCCATCCTGTAGGTGCTGTGTGATTGCACTCAAGACGAACTGTTCCATAACCTTGCTTGGCACTGAGGTCAGGCTGACAGGTCTGTAATTTCCCAGTTCCTTCTTCTGGCTCTTCTTGTGGATGGGCACCACATTGGCCAGTTTCCAGTCTTCGGAGATCTCTCCAATGAGGCAGGACTGTTGATAAATGATAGCAGCTTGGCCAGCTCATCTGCCAGCTCTCTCATCACTCTAGGATGGATCCCATCTGGTCCCATGCACTTCTGAGGATCCAAGTGGCTCAGCAGATCCCTTCCTGCTTCCTTCTGGGACTACAGGGGGACTGGACTGGTCCCTGGCTCCATCTGCCAGTTCGGGAGGCCAGTTGTCCTGAAGACAACCTGTCCCACTATTGAAGATTGAGGCAAAGAAGGTGTTAAGTACCTCTGCCTTTTCCTCATCTTTTGTTGCTATATTCCCCTCCGCATCCAGTAAGGAGTGGAGGTTGTCCTTGCCCAATCTTTTGCCATTGATAAATTTATAGAAACATTTTTTATTGACCTTTGTAACAGTGGCCAGTCTAAGTTCTAAATGGGCTTTTGCTTCTCTAATTTTTTTTCCTACAAGACCTAGCAATGTCTTTAAACTCTTCCTGGGATACCTCCCCTTTTTTCCCCTAATTCCAGTTGTCTCCCTGGTCAGCTCGGCTTCTGGCACATTGCCACAGCCTGTTCCTGTGCCTTCAAGACTTCTTTCTTGAGGCAGGCCCAGCCTTCCTGGACCCCTTAGATTTTAAGGGCTGTTTCCCAAGGAACTTTCCAAGTTAATTCCTTAAATAAGCCAAAGTCTGCCCTTCAGAAGTCCAATGTGGAGGTTTTGTTGATGCCCCTCCTGGTCTCACCATATATTGAAAACTCTATTATTTCATGGTCACTGGACCCCAGGCAGCCTCCAACCACATCTCCCACCAGCCCTTCTCTATTTGTGAACAGCAGGTCGAGCAGGGCTGCACCCCTGGTAGGCTCATGTAACAGCTGGGATAAGAAGTTATCCTCTGTGCACTCTAGGAACTTTCTAGACTGCTTTTTCTCTGCAATGTTAAATTCCCAGCAGATGTCCAGCAAGTTGACGTCGCCCACAAGAACGAGGGCAAGTCATCTTGAGGCAGCCTCCAGCTGCTTAAAGAGTAATAAATCAACCTCTTCTTCCTGGCTGGGTGGCTTATAACAGACTCCAACCAGCATGTCAGCCTTTTTGGCCTTTCCCCTAATTCTTAACTATAGGGACTCAACCTGATCATCCTTAATCTCCACTTCCATGACATCCAGAGCCTCCCTGATATACAAGGCCACTCCTCCATCCCTTCTTCCTCTCCTGAAGAGTCTGTAGCCATTGATTACAGCGCTCCAGTTGTGTAAGTCATTCCATCATGTTTCTGTGATGGCAACATCATAGTTTGCCTCTTGTTCCAAGACTTCCAGCACCTCTTGCTTATTATCCATGCTGTGTGCATTGGTGTACATACACTTCAGCTGGGCTGCTGATTTTACCCCTATCTGTGGCTTACCACCCTCAAGCTCCTTCAGTTCATCTCCAGTACTACTGTGTTTAACCCCCTCTCCCTTCCAGCCTTTCAACAAGCCCTGCCAGCTCATGTGCCAGGATCTTTCTCCCCCTCTGAGGCAGATTTACCCCACTCTGTTGCTAGCAGACCCGGAACTGTATAAAGTTCCCCAAGATCAAAGAACCCAAAATTTTGTTGGTGGCACCAGCCTCTGAGCCACTTGTTAATCAGGCATGATTTCCTGTTTCTTTCAGCATTCCTACCTGCAGCTAAGGGTATTGATGAAAAAATTACCTGTGCCCCCAAGTCTTCAACTACTTTTCCCAGTACCTTCGAGTCTCTTTTGACTGCTTTTAGACCTCATCACTTCCCACCTGCCAATACTAACCAATAAGGGATAGTAATCAAAGGACTGCACTATATTAGGCAGCTTTTTGGTAACATCTTTGACCCAGGCCCCAGAGAGGCACTTCTTGAGTGGATGCACTTGTGTCAGTTTCTGAGTGATTTTTAAGGTGGTTAGGTTAGGAAGCAGAAAAATACATAAATAAGCAGGTTAATGGTTATGATGTGAGCATAGCACAGAAGTCATGGTTAACTGAATGGGTAACCATAAAAGGAGGGAGCTGCTGCCTGCAGGGATGCCACTTATAAACCACTGTGGTCAGTGGCATTATCTATGCTTCTCTTGATCAGCCCACAAAAAGATAGAAGATATCCCTGTAGGCTGAGACAGATCCCTGTCTCTCTCGTGAGATTTCAGCTCTGGGAAGTGCTGAGAGCTTCCATTCTTTGCTTTACAGTGGGGTAACTTAACCCTTGGGGCAGCCATACAGCAGTTGAAGTCCTGGAGGCTGTGCCAAGGATGCTCACTCTGTGATGAAAGCCAGGTAATAGCAGAGCAGCTAGTCAGAGCCGAGGCAAAGTAACACCAGTAGCAGAGTGCATTGAAGTTGATGAGGCAGGCATGAAACCTAGTTCACCTGTGTTCTTGTAGAGTTACAAAGGGAAGATATGTGGCAGCATGTCCAGTTTTAAATGATGTAGGTTATCCAGGCTGTAAAATGCTCCATTTTCCTTTGAATAGTTGCCATACAACAGCCATAAGCATGCCTCTCTTTTCTTACTACTCCACCTGTTGCTGCCAGGCTCAGGCCTGCTATTATCCTACTACTTATTACTGATCTCAGTGACTCTGAACAAGGACAAAAAAATCATGCTCATTGGAGCAGGCATCTGGGAAGCTGTCTTCCATTATCTTCAGTATCACTCTTTCCTCTCTTTAGTCTTTCACTGCCTTGCAGCATAAAGGCTACCAGATCCAGGCTTTCCCATCTCTGACAGGAATTTCTTCATATCTTGGAATGACAAGAGATGCTTAAGAGAGTCAGGAGCTGTACAACCTGCCTTGCTTGCAGAAGTCATATGTACTGTGTATTTTGTGTTATTATGTCAAGGTGATTTGTGAATTCTGGGCTGTGTCTGCTCTTTCACTAGTACAGAGTTGCCCACAGGAGCTGGCCTGTTTGAAGTTTTGTGTCATACAATATGAACACCGAATTATACATATGTTAGCTTATTATCCCTGGGTCACTCATGCACACACACAGACAAACCAGGTATCAATTTGGGCCATGCTTTCCATTACAAAAGGGTGCCTGCCTATATGTAAGCCTACACCAAAAAGATCTACATTAAATCTCAGCTTTTTCTTTGTATTACTTGAAGCAGAACATGTCTCGTGCTAACCTCAGTGGTGCATTGTAGAAAGATGAGTGCAAACCTGTGAACTGGGCAAATAGCTGGAAGTGTAGAGATCTGGATTCTGGGTTTGGTTTTTTGTTTGTTTGTTTGTTTGTTTTTTCATTTTGACTTGCTACTTGACCCTGGGACCTCTCTTTGTTTGTCTTGTCTATTGAGATTGAGAGGCTTTCACTCACAGTCTGTACTGAAAATACTCAAGTCAAAGGAATCAGGTGTTTAGGGTATGTCTGCACTGCAGTCTTAATATGTGCTCCAGGCTGTGCATTTACCTAAACCTGCTACCGTGTCTGCACAAAAGTCTTGTTTGTGTGGCTTGGAGTAAATGATAAAATTCAAGCTATTCCCAGCTGCTAATCAGGACATTCCTGAGAATGCCTTTTGTTATGTCTTGGCTTTATAAGAACTGTTGATTAAAATTACTTTTATCCCAGAGACACCTCCCGAAAACACAGCTGCTGGTTACATCCAAGCAGAAGTCAGGAAAGCACAGCAGGCACCGAAATTATTTGTAAGGTAGAATGGTCCATAGAATGGACTGGGCTGGGTCAGAAGGGACCTCTGGAGAGCAGCCAGGCCAAAAGGGACCTGGGGGTGCTGGTAGATAGTAGGCTGAATGTGAGCCAGCAGTGTGCCCAGGTGGCCAGGAGAGCAAATGGCATTCTGGCCTGTATAAAGAACAGTGTGGCCAGCAGAAAAAGGGAGTTTATTCTTTCCCTGTACTCGGCACTTGTCAGGCCACACCTTGAGTACTGTGTCCAGTTCTGGGCCACTCAGTCAAAGAGAGATGTAGAGATGCTGGAACTTGTCCAGAGAAGGGTGACAAAGCTGGTGAGTGGCCTCCAGCACAGCCCTATGAGGAGAAGCTGAGGGAGCTAGGGGTGTTTAGCCTGGAGAAGAGGAGGATGAGAGATGACCTCATTGCTGTCTACAAGTACCTGAAGGGACGTTGTAGCCAGGTGGGGGTCAGTCTCTTCTTGCAGGCAACCTGCAACAGAATGAGGGGACACAGTCTCAAGTTGTGCCAGGGGAGGTCTGGATATTAGGAGGAAGTTCTTCCCAGACAGAGTGATTGGCATTGGAATGGGCTGCCCAGGGAGATGGTGGAGTTGCCATCCCTGGAGGTGTTCAAGAAAAGACTGGATGGGGCACTTAGTGCCATGGTCTAGTTGATTGGATAGGGCTGGGTGATAGGTTGGACTGGATGCTCTTGGAGGTCTCTTCCAACCTGGTTGATTCTGTTTCTGTTCTATTTCTAGAGGTCATCTAGTCCAGCCCCACTGCAGTCAGCAGGGACCTCCCCACTAGACAGGTCACCTGGGGCCCTAATCAAGCCTCACCTTGAATGTCTCCAAGGAAGAGGCCTCAACCATCTCCCTGGGCAACCTGTTCCAGTGCTTCACGACCCTCACAGTAAAGATATATAGCAATCTTCCATTTCTCTGCAAGCCACACACCCTTCATCATCCAGTTAGTTGCCATCATACCTCACTCATACACTGAAGAATCCTAATGTGACTAGCTCCTGCAATTTCCAATCTGTCTCCCTTTCTCCTGCTCTCTCTCACTGTCAAAAATGCTGGAGGTGCTGCAGCAGGACAGGAAGCCTGCAGAATCCTGCCAAAACCCTCTCATCAGTCTAGGGGACACCCCACACTGAATCTTTTTCTAATTTTTAGAAGAATTATGTGTTATGAATTGCTTCAACCCTTAGCAAGGAAATCTGCTGTTCTTCCATAAATTTATTAACACTCCAATAGTATTTTGGCAGAGTAAGATTAATCACTCTCACTACTATGCAGTTTTTGTCACTCATTATTACTTGTAAACGTCAAGTATTTCACATCTGATAATTAAGATTTTTTGCTGCCCCTTATTTCTTGAATAGTGTATGAGGTTACTTACTTTGCTTGTCCTGGTGAGTTGAAATGTAGGAAGACCCATCTGAATAGCTTTATCTATTCACAAATGCTGCTGTTTCCTGACACCATTAAGTAGGGGCCTCAATAATTCAATATACAAAGCTGACCAAAGATGTGTTTTGTCAATGAAACAAACACATGTTATTCACCACAGTAAATGAATTGTTATTTTGAAGAGTCATTTGCTTAGAGGATTTTGATACAACCCTTATCTGCAGTGTGAACTAGAAACCTAAATGACAAACAGATAATGAAGGAAAGTTAAGTATTGTTTCCTCATTCCTCACAGGTGGCTGTGAGAAAATTGATATTGTAGCTTTTGTTCAGCTTGCATACTCATAGGGCACTCTCCCTTTCCTCTCTCCAAATCAGGTCTGAGTGGTACTCCCGACACCATGAAAAATTGCAGCGTCCAAGAAGGACTGTTTTTACAGAAAAGGATAGAGAACCAAAAACTTTTAATTCAGAGGTAACTGGCTCCTGAATGAGGCATTCTCAGGACATGGCATGTTGCACATGGATTGGGCTGGTAAGTTCTTGAAAAAAGAAACACATCTATCACACTGTCTGTTGGGTACCTTGCATTTTGTGGGTATTTGGAATAATGGTTAAAGTCTACAGGCTTGTGCTAGCTGTAACTTTGGTGACATCAGTGAGGTTAGACCTGAGGTTGTTGTTTCTTGTCTTTTTTCTAGGTCACAGAGCCTCTTATGATTCTGATAATTAAGTCTCAGATCAGTTCTCTGAATTGTTTTTCATTATAGTTATGAACCAAATCCAAGACTTTCGTTAAACTAATTTTCAAGATGCTGAGAGTTCATTTTACTTCCTTATTGTCTCTGCTGCAAGTGCACATTATTTCCTGGGAAGCTAGCTGGCAGTAAGTGGCCTGAAGGCCACAAAATGAATGCTCCAGGTAGGTGTAAGACGCAGAAGTCCTGTCACTATGACAGTTCTTCCAGTCTTAAAATATTGCTTGCTCAGCAATGTGATTTTCAAACACATGAGCTCAGTCTGGAGAGGACAAGGCTCCAAGGTGACCTCATTGTGACCTTTCAATATCTTAAGGGGGCCTACTGGCCCCCAGAAAACTAGGAAAGGACTTTTTAGGATGTCAGGTAGTGATAGGACTAGGGGGAAATGGAACAAAGCTAGAAATGGGTAGATTCAGACTGGATGTTAGGAAGAAGTTCTTCACCATGAGGGTGCTGAGACCCTGGAATGGATTTTCCAGGCAGGTGGTGGAAGCCCCATTCCTGGAGGTGCTTAAGGCCAGGCTGGATGAGGCTCTAGACAGCCTGATCTAGTGCGAGGTGTCCCTGCCCATGGCAGGGGGATTGGAACTAGATAATCCCAGTGGTCCATTCCAAACCTGACTGGTTCTATGATTCTATTATTTTTAAAGTTAGCTTACTCCTATACCTTGAGAACTCTTTTCATTCTGCTTTGTAGATCAGATGAATTCCATTACCCAAACAAGTTTATCATGGGAAGAAAATCCCTTATTAACTTCAAAATAGACCTAACTGATGAGATTTTTTGTTATGGTTATGTCAGTGAAAACTAAATTAGATCATCAGATAATGATGCAAGCACCTGGCAGTCATATAGGCTTGAAATTTACCCAATGTAGGTGCTCACATCTGAGTGACTTACTAAGTGCCCTTGGTAATAAATGGAGAGGAAAAAAAAGTATGGCAAAGGCATAATTATTTTTCCTTCTCCACTTGCTGATGAAAAGACAACAGATAAATCTCACTATGAAAGTATCTCTTTCCGCTACCTATAAAGTGAGCCTAGCCTGACTACATCAGATAGACATCCATATTATAAACATCTAAAGTGGATGAGATAAGCTGCCTCAGAGGATGAGATCCCACAGAAAAGGTGAGTACAGATGTGGAGATCACACTGTGAAGTGAACTCTGTAGTGTCAGAGCCTAGTCAGGAAAGAAATTTTGTTTGCGGGATGATGGAGAAACCATCACTTTCAAGACAGTCAGAAACCCACAGGAAGCCTACGCTTAAAATGCCAATAACAAAATTTGCAAGATACCTGCCAAAAAAAGCAAGGTATGGCATAGGCAGACTGGTTATCCACTAGGTTGATTAATTGAATGAGAACAAAGGTCAGCAGGATAAGACCATACAGGAGCCTAGCAAAGAAAAAGCCCTTAGTCAGACTAAGGCACGTTTATGGCACTGTTACACCCAGCCTGTAAATGCCTCTATGTCAGAGATGCAAGCAGGAAAGCCCTGTGAGCACTTGCATGTCACAGCAGTGACATACTATGACTTAGTCTTAATTCCAAGGGTGTTAGGAAAACCTGAATGGGACTTGAAGTTCCTGTTGATTATCATACTCCAAACTGCCATTTCCATCTCTTCATCCCCTCCACATCCCGAGTTCAAATCTCTGTGATTTTAATGTCCCAGAAGGAAGAGGTGAATATCAAATATTTAATCTAAAAGTAAGCTCCTGGACTGTCTCACTAGAGATCAGAAGGCTCTCATTTGTAGATGTCATAGCCTTGTAGACAGCAATAGCTGTAACATTGGTTTTGAGGCTGGGTAAGCGCTAGCTCTTGCTGAGCTCTTTCATGATTGCCATTATCCAAGCCAATATCTGCCTGCATCCATCTTAATGAGTCTGAAGTTAGTTCAAGCCATGGTACATGAGTTTCTGTGACTACAGCTGAGGCATGTGCAAATATTGTCCATAGGTTTGCAGATATTGTAAGCACAGCTATGGCCTGGCGAAACAGCAGCGAGTCACAGTGGCACGCCATACTCTAACTGGTGAAGCATGGCTCTGCTGCTAAAACTGCATCAGCACAAGAGACTTCTGCTGGCATGGCCGTCTGGTTCAGGCACTGGTGATCTCCCAGCCTTAACATACTAGACAGGGTTGTAGGGCTGAGCTCCAGCTGTGGTGTTTGAGTAACCTAACTAATGTTGTCCAATGTCTTCATTATCAGTGTGAGCTGATTTCCTATGATATTCCAGGGAAATCTAGCTACTTCAGCAGACCTTTTCTATACCCATATGAGGACAAGAGTAGTTAACAGGCTAGAAAATGTCTAAACCAGTAGTTTCCCAATGATCATACTTGTAGGCCTGTGAAACCTGTCTGCTGTGCCTATTCTCATGGAGAGATACAGGCATAGTGATGAGCACATAACACAAAATTTCAAAAACTGGAAAAAAAAAAGTGGCAGATTGAAACCCATTGTATTCCTCAAGGACCATTACTTTAGTGAGAGGCTGTTAACACTAGGAGATATATCCTGAGCACTACAGAGATTCGTCTGTTAACAAGAACTTTATGAAATGTTCATTATCACCACATACCTACCAGGGGAGCTAACAATTTCACACTCCTTTTATTCTTAGTTACACATTATACCCTCTTAACACTTTAAAAATAACTGCAGGAAGAACTGAATCACACATCATTTGAACAATTAGAAGTGACAAGCTGTTTTTCTCTTCTAGTAAAATATGCCCATTTGGCATTTTCTGCTGTCTAGCAGAGCTCTTTTATTCTCACCACTCCAGTCTCTAAGGAAGACAAGCTATTATTATTATTCCATTGAAGAAATGGGTATCTGTGCTTTCAATAAGATTAATATATTGAACACACCAGAGTTATTTTAGAGAGCCCAAATTTATTGTTATGAAGCAGACCCAGGAAACTGAAGACATGAGGCCAAGCCAGGCGAGTCTTTGTGAACGGCCTCCCTCCTTGGTCTGCAGAGTTAGCCAGATGGAATTAATAAGCCCCCTTGCATGTAGCATTTTAAACTTGTCCTCATAATAGCATTTGGTTCTCCATTTAATAAACCTTTAAGGAGTTTGAGAAGGTAATGCACTGCCTGTCAGAGGTGGCATAGCCATTCCCTAGGCAAAGCAGGGGCTCTGAGCTGAGAATGTTGTGCAGTCATCTTTATAGCAATGATTTTTAGTTTCCATCAATGAATAGCCAAGTTAGGTTTCTTGCTGAGAAACTAGGTTGACCTACAGGGAAGCTGAAATTTAAGACTGGCAAAGATTCAGATGCTTAAGCCTAATTCCTATAACCTTTCTCCTTGTAAGCTTACCATAGTGCATAGCCTCTAATTTCAGTGTCACTTTTTGAAATTAGTTACTTATGTTTCCTTTTTAAATCAAACAATTCTCAGATTACATAAAGCTTTGAAAAATCCTAGAAAAGAGACCAATACAGCTGAATACATTTACATCTGAATAAATTTACATCTTTGGCCTGTTAACTCATAAGTTAATTGAAAGCTATTGTAACTGCACATTTCTTTGGATTGGTGACAAGGTTTTGCTAGGAAATAAAGTGATCTGGAGCACGAGCACTGCTAAAGATGGTTAAGCAGAGATGAGTGAGGTCAGAAGATTCTAGTTTGTGATTATTTTGTCTTGTATAGGGAAAAGAGGAGGCAGTGAGCTGAACCATTTCTTTTTGCTGGATCCTTATTCGTCATGTTTTCATATCGGTTATCTTCTTGCCTTTGCACATCTCTGATTCCCTTTGCTCTGTGCCTCCCACCTGCCACATACACAGTTTATGTCATCTCACCCTCTTGGACGGTAATGGAAGGTTAATTATCCAGTGAGAGACAGTATGACTCCATCCTTCTGTCTCTCTGGGCACTGACATAACTGCTCATAATTATCATATCTCCTTCAAATTGCTTGCTAGGTATACTGGCAAATTCTTTTCTTCTCTGCTTGATCCAAATATTTTTTCATCTGTTTTCTGTAATCAAAACAAACATGTTTCCATTGTGCATTCTATTAGCAGAAAAGTAGATGTCTGATTCATAAAAATGTTTTGTTGTTTTCCTGTTACATTCTGTCCCTCAAGGCTAAGTAATCCCTTGAGAAAAATCTGACTCAACTTTGATGGAACTGTAACCTCAGAAGAAATCTGTAAGTGTCCACTTGTTGGTGTGCCAAACAAATCTGGATAAACCATATCAAAAAAGATAATACTAATCCATGTCTATGGTCCCAAAGGGAGAAAGCTTATTGCATTGCTGTGCTCCCTTGCATAAACTGTAGTGACTACACAACAGAAGGATCTGGCTGGTACCCAGTTTCTGCCTTTCCACAAAGCATTAGTCTTATTCATCTTAGTTCTTCACAGAGGAAATCTTTGTCTGGTACTCCGACAACTAATCCTTTTAGTACTTTAGTTCTGTAATGTAGTGTAGCTGAAACCATGAAATGCTGATGTTCCTTCACTCTTACTGGGTGCAGTGAGAACTGATAGTCCTTGTTATGGTGCAGGATCAGACTGCAGAGAATTAATTCTGTATAGTTATAATTTGTCCCATCAGCATCAACTTTTTCTTTTCCCCTTCCTTGTTATTAGACATAGAATTCTAATTTTTTAGCTACGGAAAAGTATATATAAATACAGGTGAATTTGAAGTGAGATGTTTGGTTCTGCATTTGATTTGGGAGCTGTAGGAAGGGGAACTGCAGGCTTTGCAACTGGGAGGAATTAGCTGCAGGAGCAAGGAAATTAAGGAAGTTACATGATGCAGTTGTGGACTGGCAGAAACTTGGAAAGTAATGCCTTGTAAAACTGAGATTCTCAGTCTAGTCACCGAATGAGGGTAGGAAACCAACCTATGTTGGGCAGACACACTGTGTCTAGGTATTCCTACCTCCAGCAGGAAGGATCAAGGCAGTTTGCCTCTGGAGAGTAGCAGCCTTTCTGCCTTCTTTCCACTTGATGCAAGTCATAATTTACAGCTACACCAGCAGTCAGTGGAGCCCTCAAACAAATGGATTACAACTCCAGCTAATGCACAAAGGATTGAGCAAAGCTGCACCCATTCTCTACAATATATATTATACAAATGGCTTAAACTAGTAACAAATCCTGCAGATTCTCCTTTGTCATATTTGTAGTGCTGCTTCTGTAGCTGAAAATTACTTAAGATTTTGTGGGCTAATGCAAACATTGAAACCTATGGCACAAATAATCTCAGGTTTCATTTCACTCCAATCCTAGGAGACTGTGCTGCTGGAGCTTGTGCTTACTTTCTCATCCTTGTCGAAGCAGCACAGCATCCAGAGCAGAGCCATGTGCCTTGAGACATTAATCTGGGTCCCAAAGAGGCAGAAGGGTGCCAAATGCACAAACCTGGAAAAGTTCACTCTACAGCTGTGTTATGAAACATCTGTGTTTTCTTTTTGTGTGGAGTTACAGTCTGGGGAATAAATTAACAGTTGCTGGGTTTGTGGGTTTGGTGGTTTTTCCCCTGTATAATGATTTCTTTTTATGAACAGAATTTTAAAATAGGAAATATTAGTTATAATGTGAGGAATAATCTGACCAGTAAGAACCCAGTAAGAGGCTGTTTATTTGGGTCTGTAACTCTTTTTCTGCAAATATTCACAATGACAGTCTTCTGATTTCTTTTCTCTCACAAAACTTCTATTAAAATTATGCCAGAAACAGTCCAGATTTTCAAAAGTGAAAATCTATTGCAGAACTCTGACGCTCAAACTTCTCTGAAGAAAGTATTGCCAGCTCAGAACAATTCCTGATAGTGTAGGAGGCCTGGTAATGAGTGACACAGAAAAGGCCAAAGATTTTGTCTCCTTTTCTGCCATCTTTACTGGTGAAGCCTGTCCTCATCTTCCCAGAACTATGTGCATTGTGACAGTTTGAAGGAGACAAACATTGCTATGGTAGGGGAAGATTAAGTCAGAAACTCTGTAAACAAATGCATCAGCATAAGCACGGGGACGTGTACAAGTCCTTGAGATGGCATGGATCCAAGGGTTATGAGATAGCTGGCTGATGTCATTACTCTATCATATTTGAAAGATTATGGCAATTTGATGAGGTCCCCAATGTCAAGAAGAAAGGCAAATGTCACGCCCACCTCCAAGAAAGACAAGAAGGAGGATCTTTCTTAGCAAGAGTCTTGACAGCAGGACAGTTACCTCAATTTGGTATTCACAAGGCTGTATTTGGAGAATTGTGTCCAGTTTATAGGAAGGAGTTCAGCAGAGGACCAAAAGGATGATACAGGATATCTGGTATGAGAGGGGACATAGAACAAGCAAGGTCTGTTTAGCCTCAAAAAGAAAAAGGGAATTGGAAGCTAATTGCCATCTTCCACTGCCTAGAGGGGAACTACAGAGCACAGAGACAGATTCTTCCCAGAGGTGCACCAGGAGAGGTAGAAGAGGCAATGTACAGTTTGCAGTTAGGCAAAGTCTGACTGAATATAAGGAAGAAAATTTCACCCCAAAACTGGCCGTACATTGGAACAGGTGCCCAGAGAGTCTTTGGAGTAGCGCTCCTGGGAGATTTCCAAACTCACCTGGTCAAGACCTTGAGCAACCTCACTTAACTTTGAAGATAGCCCTGCTGTAGCAGGGCTACCCGTGTATAAACAGGTAATCTGGTCATAAGGCCTCAGGCATGTCTACCAGATTGAGTTGGACTATGGTTCTATGACTCTTATGTGCCTTAAAGAATCTATTGTGGACTCCCTTTCCTGTGCGTATTTCCAAAGAGTAAAAGAGAACAAGACAGTCAGGAAAGTATACATACTTTTTAAGTCACAAAATAATTCACCTGTCCCATTAGAAAAAACCCAAGGAAAGTAAAACGCTTAAATAAATCAGATTGTTCTGTTCTTCTCCTGTTCTTGTTGTTTGGAGGGTTGATTCCAGCTGAAGAGCATGGGAACCATCATCTACTATAAAAGTGAGTGTTTTGTAAAGCATCTTCTGGCTTTTTAGCAGTAGGCTAAAGTTATTTGCAGTGACCAGTATTTCTTCCACTTTGTCCCAATGCTTTCAAACATAAGGAAGTCTGTAGCAATGCTATTGATGGCTCAGTGAGGAGATCGTGACTTCCAGTGAGTGGAATGTAATACCATCTGACACATCTGTGTACTGGCCTTCTGCGCTGATCTTTTCCTGCAATCCCAACATTGCGTTGCATCATCAGTCAAGGCTGTTCTTTTTTAACTGCTACATTTAACAAGTATCTAAAACCTCCAAATCCACATAAAAGATGCTAATCTCTAAACATTTCTCTGACAACTTCTTTTGATGCTGGAGCTCATTCGTCTTTGAATCTTTCCACTGTGAAAGTGAATGTGCTGGAGAGAATAAAATCGCTATGATAGACAGACATATTGATTAAAAACAGTGCTCCTTAATGTGTCATCGGTTTGGTATGGACATTTACCAGTGAGCATAATCTTACTAATATAGTGAGGCAAATACCAGTCTATAGCAAAGACTTAATGGGGGGTGGGGGGGCGGAAAACATCTGGTTGCATGACATTTCTGTTACTTTCATGCAGCACACAGTAATTTCCCCACTTTCTATTCCACTTTCAAATTTCCGTTCTATGAATATCTGTAGGAACATCTTGTATGCATTCACCACCCACACAAACACATGCATACACATGCACAGTGTAAAATAGTCCACTAGTGGCTGTTATGCATATGCTATTTGGTCTCATATTTACGGTCACTGGTTTTCAGCGTGAGATGAGCAGCCGAGTTAACAATGGCAGCACAGGTGTCTCTTGTCCATCAGCTGACATTTGCACCAGTGATAATGCTGCAGTGAGAAGTTATGACTCTAGGAACAGCCTTAGTATCTGAAGGCAAAGCAAACTATCCATTGTTTTCTGAATGTGAAATGGAGTCAAACTCCTTTATGTGTCTTGGTGAGTTTTGCCTGTTATTTCAACTCATCTTCCAGATTCAAAGGAAATGTTGAAGTGAACATGCAGCGGACATGCTCCCAAGGGTTTTGAATCACAGAATCATAGAATGGTTTAAGTTGGAAATGACATCAAAGATCATCTAGTTCCAACCCTCCACCATGGGCAGGGACACTTCCCACTAGAACAGGTCACTCAAGGCCTCATCCAACATGTCCTTGAACACCTCCAGGGAGGAAGCATCCACAACTTCCCTGGGCAACTTCCTCTTAACATATAGTTTAAATCTCCCCTCTACCAGTTTAAACCTATTACTTCTCATCCTGTCATTACAAGAGCTTGTAAATAGTCCCTCCCCAGCCTTCCTGTAGGCTCCCTTCAGATACTGGAAGGCTACTACAAGGTCTCCTAAAAGCCTTCTCTTCTCCAGGCTGAGAATGTCCTGTGTTACTCTCAGCTGGCACTCTTCAAAGCACAGCAATGGCCTTAAGACACTATCTTATGATAGGGCAGATCTGTATGATGTCCTAGGCCAGGTATGTCTTCTGCAGAGTCATGCAGAGTCATACAGAGTCCTTGCAGCAGCTGGCTCACCTCAGTTCCTCAGTGGTACTGCTGACAAGGATGACTTTTCCCAGCTCCACACTTCCTCCTGTTGGCCAAATTCAAAGTCAGGCATCACTAAGCAGCTTCAGCATCCATGTCTTCCCACAAAGAACTCTTCTCCCAAAATGTCATCATTCTTTTTGGTCATATAAAAGGTGACTCCCATGCACCTCCCTTGAGAGCCTTAGACACTAACTCATGCTTTGATTCATCCCGCTTAGCTGGTGAGCCTGCTAATATATTGTGTACCCCACCTTATTATTAATACCCAGACTCTGAGTTCAGGAAATCCCATTTAGCAGCCTCACAGACTAGTAATGATTCATCTCCCTAATAAAAGGTTAAATCTGTTTCTTCTTGGTCAACTTATCTTTTGGCCCAAGAAGCAAACTACAAACATTTTTTGCATGCAAAGCTGCCAAAATTCAAACGTCTTACACAAGAGCAGCTGCTTAGGACTTTGTCCTTAGCTGGCTGGCAGTGCAATGCTAGAGCAGAGCCCAGTTTCTTTACCTCCTGGGTACAGCACATCTTTAATTACACAGACCCTTGAACCTGAAAGTTCCCACATGGCAGCAGGATCTCTGCTTTGGCTTCAATTGAGTCATCAAGGTTTAGGTGCATTGCCATGCACCTAATCTGGGAATGAATTACAGCCCTGAAGGCAGGGAACCTGCTGTTCAAGGCAGGTACCTAAATCTGGGTAAATCTGCCAACAGGACAGTTTTATCAGTTTTAGGGAAGATGCTTCCTTCTGTAATGAACATCATGCTACATACAAGAGCTATCAGTTCTTTTACAATGTCTTTAGCATCTCTGATGGTTGCCTTGATACTACATGTTCTATAGCTTCCAAGTTCCCTCTATTTGCAAGGTTTTTTTCCTTTTTTTTTAGCTTCTGATTTACAGAAAATACTTGGTCTTATTTCTTCCTTCTCCTCCCCGTATACCTTTATGCTTCACACTACGTGACATTTATCAAGAGCAACGCTTCATCAGCCTATTCAGAACTAAATAACAACTTCATTACTCATGGGTGTGAGTGCAAGTTCTACTTTGTTAATGTACATAGAGTTTCAGCCAACAGCTTTTTCTATGTTGCGCAGCCTCTCCAGCCTTGCACTTCTTTCTCAAATAAAGGACTGACTGATTCTGTCTTCTACACTACCATACAGAGCTTAATAAAAAAAAAAAAAAAAAAAGACATCAGCTTGTGTACTTGATACAGATGTAGAAAGTAGTATTAAAGCCAAACATTGTTGTTTTAAGAGGCGAAAGGAACAATATATGCAGCGATTTCTATTGTTCAATGGCATTCGTATTCTGGGGTTCTTTCCAGTTTGAACCTTTGTTATTTGATTACTGTAGGAGCTGTCAATGCAAAAATATACTGCTATTGGCTTGCCAAAGCACTTACATAACTTTGTAACTCTGCTAGTGTTGTGTGGACATTCTTGTGCTGCAACAAGGCTATAAGGAAAAGGAGCTGTGCTGAATAGTATGTGCCTATATTCTCTATATTCTGTCAGTAAACCTGTGAGTACTTCAGCTTCCTGTGAGCTTTTGTACCTTGAAAGCTGCAAAAGTACCTGGTCTTATTTATCCTTCAAAATTCTCCCCTATTTTCATATAATTATTTTCAGTCCTTGACACCACTGTGGATACTCTTTGTAACAGTCTCTTCTCAAGCACTGATTTTGAACTCTAATATTGGCAGCAAGCCCCATAATCAGGCAGCATTTACAGGCCTGGATGGATGCAAACAAAGTTTGTGAAACTCATGTCTTGGAATTGGAGCACTAGCAAAAGATGGGTCGTTTGAGCACTTCCACGCCAAGATATATTCCTTATGACACACCATGCTGTATCCATCCAGGAAACCCTTATAGCCAGTAACACAGTAATGCAGAATTAACAAAGCTCAATAAAAATTGCTTTTAGAGTAAAGAAGGAAGGAAAAGAGAAAATGGTAGTCATCAAGGTGTGAGATGACAATAGTGTAGTAGAGAACTTCAGCTGTGTAAGTGGAGATATATGTGAGAAATTGCAAGATATAATCTCAACCAGCCTAAGGAGATAAAAAATCACATTGGATATGATATCTAGATTACATGCCTGTAAAAATGGTAGCACAAGACACTAAGGCAAAAGATCCAATATATTAGTTAAGATCAACTTACATTAAAATGTCAGCTAGACATCACAAGCAGTTCACTTGGGGAAAAAAAAGATGAATCAGCAGGGATACAATAACTTTTTCAGTCCTCTATACTTACATGTTCACTTCGAGGAGGGCAATGCATGTCTGCCAATTTGTTTGCAGTGCCATCGGTCCCTGATGTGTTTGTGGTAGCTCACCATTCAGCCTGAGAAAATAGAAACACAGCTGTTGAGTAGGGACCACTCTAAGAGATTTGCTCTTCTTTTGTGTCTGCTGGTGGAGAGGAGTTGCTCAGCTGCAGCAGGGTGCAGATGCTGTAGTGCCTCCTTAGGCATAGTCCAGGCTGGTGTGCACAGTAAAGTGACACAGACCCAGAAAGGTAACTGCACCTCACGCTATTCCCATACTCTCCACATCTATTTTACCATGACTTCATAGGCTGCCATAAGGTGAGAACTGGCACCTACTAAATTCCTATTTGTCATCTGAGTGGTGCATATCATAGCACCTCTTCTGAAGACCTGTTGTGAGAGTTTTCCTCCCATCATAGAACTCTGCACCTGTATTTGCTGGTTGTTAAATGCAGACTGGTTTGAAGGTAAGGGAGTTTGTTGTTGCTGTTGTTTAAAACTGCCTCTGAGTACTGTTCATGTTCTTTTCCATTCAAGGAATTTAAAATTCTGATGTGTTTTAGACCTGACATCAAATTCAGGCCACTACTCCCTCTGTTTTTCTGAAAGCCTCTGCAAACTTTGCTTCTGGCAATATATCAGAACATGACTGCACAGTCGGTTTAGTTGCTTCCATCTACTCTGCTCCACTTTACAGCACCCTGCTTGGTTGCAGTTAAGAGAACAATTTTGATTTTCACTGCCTCATGTGTCAGTGTGCAAGTCTGAAGGGACCTTTTTATAATTGTAATTACAACTCTCGACAAAATCAATGGCACTTTCATTACTAGCAGGAAGCATCCATTTCTTTTTTCCCCCAAGGAATGGATGCCTTATTGCAGAATGGTGTTACAATAGAGGCTGATAATCAGCAGTTACAGAATAAAGCCACATCACAAGAAAGCTCTGTCATGAGGCTGCTTATAACAGGCAGCCAGCAGAATTTGGCTTCCACTGAATTCTCTTATCAACAAATTTGGCATCGGAGGAACTACAGTCTTGTAGATTTTCTGAGCTTTTGTCTGAGCTCAGATAATAGAAATCTGGCAGCCTGTGTCATCACAGCAACTTTCCGTATGATTTGGAAAGTTGGAAAAGTGTTATTGTTCCAGTCAGATACAGAAAAAGAGGTTCTCTATCAAAAATCTATCCAAGGTAACACATCAGTGCAGGGACTGAAATTGTTTGGCTCAATATTTAGGCACTTAACTTGGCTCACAGTAGGTACCTGTATATTCAACAACAGATCTTGCTGCCACACCATCATGCAGAAGCACACCCATGCTCCAGTCTCACCCATGAGCATAAGGACAATGATAAAAGAAAGGCAGAGACCCTGGTACATGCTCAGTCTTTGCCTAGTTAAGGGTCTTGGATATGAGTGGGACATGTCCCATCCCCAGAAAAATGAATGTGTTTTCCAGAAACAAAGAGGTAGATTAAGGCACTATGAGACATTACAACTGCACAAAACCAGTTGCTTCTTCCTTCAATGCTTCATCCTGCCCCTGACAATGGTGCCCCAGTTGTGCTGACAGAGCTTTTTGTGTGGTCACTGTGTGAACCAGATTGGAATATTCTATCTGAAAAATAATTTCCTGGATGTTATTTTTTCAATGGAGTAGTTGTACGAGGTTGTTTACAGCACAGCTGTACTACTGAAGCATAACTTGCCATTGGATGGAGTGTAAGGATGCTTACTGAAGGAAGGCATCTCTGAGGAAGTGGAGGAAAGAGATCATAACTTAAACCAGAATAGCCGTAAGACTACAGCTGAAGTCAGATCATCTTCTTGGGAATTCTCTGTGATCACTAGGGAAAGACAAGCTCTTTCAGAGTGATGGATAGCAGAAGTCCTTATCTCCTTTGATTATAGAAGGACCCCAGAGAGTGATGTGCTTAATGTTACACGATAGAAATACCCACAAAGCAGGCAGTGAAGCCAAAACTCCACCATCTCAGCCATTTTTCCTCATACTGTCTCTTTCATTCTTGTGCCAAGAGCCTGCCAAAATAGCAGAAATGTGCTCCTGAGCATAAAACTACTTTGTAAATCTAATCAGCCAACAAACAGGAATCTGAATCCTACCTACAACTACCAACCCTCACAGTCCTCATCTCCAGGGCTTGTTTTTATTTTCAGACCGTATACAATGTTCAAGATACAATGTTCATCTCTACCTACTACAGACAATCTTTTAAGTCTTGATATATATTTTTTCTTCCTCGGGGTAAGCCTTTCTTAGTCTGCAAGCTGCATTTAACCTCAGAGGTTTTTTACCCACCTTCCCTTCTGCCCTAAACTGTGCTGCAAAATGCTCCTCCATTAAGTCAAATATAAATTTGGTCCCAAAACCCATAGAATCATAGAATTGTAAAATCAAGATCATCCAGTTCCAACCCCCTGCCATAGGCAAGGATACCTCCCACTAGACCAGGACACTCATGGCCTCATCCAGCCTGGCCTTGAACACCTCCAGGGAGGGAGTAGCCACAACCTCCCTGGGCAACCTGTTCCAGTGTCTCACCACCCTAACATCCCATTTAAATCTCCCCTCTGCCAGTTTAAACCCATTACCCCTCATCCTGTCATTACAAGACCTTGTGAATAGTCCCTCAACAGCCCTCCTGTAAGGCCTCCTTCAGGTACTGGAAGGTTACTATAAGGTCTCCTCAAAGCCTTCTCTTCTCCAGGCTGAAAAGCCCCCATTCTCTCAGCCTGTCCTCAGAGCAGTGATGCCCCAGCCCTCGATCATCTTTGTGGCCCTCCTCTAGACTCTCTCCAACAGTTCCATGTCCTTCTTGTGCTGGGGGCTCCAGAACTGCACGCAGTACTCCAGGTGGGGTCTGACGAGAGCTGAGGAAAGAGGGAGAATCCCCTCCCTTGCTCTGCTGGCCACACTTCTCTTAATGCAGCCCAGGACACGGTTGGCTGTCTGGGCCAAAACAAGGAGAATTTCTGCACCATGCCATATTCTAGCCAAGCTGAAACAAGGAGGCTCCCATTCCCTGCCCATCGATAGCAGTTTCTGTGCTCTGCTGAATCATGTGGAAGTGCACATTTGATATAGACAAGTCATGAGTTCGGAATACTATTTTGGGCAGATTAGAGCAGATCTTAGCTGCTGAGCTACTCCTTGAAAACATTTTGAACATTTCTGATCCAGCAAAAATAGCAAGTATTAGTTTAGCACCTTGCATCTTGAGACCGTAATGGTTTTGATCCACGACTATGTACCCTGCAAGTGAAATTACCATCTCAAGGAAGCCCAGCCTAAGAAATATCTGCCCAGCAAAGCAAGTGTGTTTTCTCTTGTGAAGATAGGGTTTATACACACAGATACTCTGGTCCAGTCATATCAGAAATTACAGTGTTTATTTATATAAGCTGAAAAAGGACCACCCAGCTATTGAGACCACACAGTAGTCAGCAACTAATAACCAAGCAAAACAATTTTTTGTGTTAAAAAACTTTCTTGTGTTAAAAGACTTTCTGTCTCTCTTTGTTTTGCTTATTTGCTCTGTGAATGACAGATCAAGAAATATACCATTATGTGGATCTCTTCTTTTCTTTGCATTTTTCAGCTGACAGACATACAATTGAGTTCAAACACACGAGTTATAGCACCGATCAGATTGTGGATTTATTTTAGTTATTCTATAGATGTAGATTATACAATAGCTGCAGTAAGATACAAGTACCTGGTTAAAATCACAGAATCATAGAAAAAAACATCCAGGTTGGAAAAGACCCTCAGGATCACCAAGTCCCATCTATAACCCTACTCTATAAGATTCACCTTAAACCATATACCTAAGTACCACATTAGATGACCCTTAAACACATCCAGGGTCAGTGGTTCAGTCACCTCCCTGGGCAGCTCATTCCAGCAACTGGCCCCTCTCACCATGAAAAACTTTTTCCTAATATCCAATCTAAACCTACCCAGTCACAGCTCGAGGCCATTCCCCCTTGTTCTCTTTCCAGTTTCCTGTGAGAAGAGACCAGCAGCAGCCTCTCCACAATGTCCTTTCAATTGGCTGTAGACAGCAATGAAGTCTCCCTTCAGCCTCTTCCTTTTCAAACTAACCATTCCCATCTCCCTCGGCCACACCTCCTAGGATTTATTCTCCAGGCCCTTCACCAGCTTCCTTGCCCTCCTCTGCACTGGCTCCAGCACCTCCACAGCTCTCTTGTATCGAGGTGCCCAAAAATGAACACAATACTTGAGGTGTGGCCTCACCAAAGCTGAGTACAAGGGGACAGTCACCTCCCTACTCCTGCTGGANGGCAGGGCTGGATGCTACTTGCACTCCCTGCTGCATTTCACTTTTGCTTCGCTCCGGGCACATCGCCGCGTGTCTGCCTCACTCCCTCCCTTCCTTCGTTTTCCCTTTCGGCAAGCTCCTTCCTGTCTCCCAGCGGCTTCTCCTATCGCGTTTGCCAGCAGAGACTGCCGGACGTGGCTCGGCTGAATGGGAGGAAGGCTCTGCAATTAGCCGGATCCTTTGCTGTTTACACAAACACTTAAAACACGCAGAAAGGTCAGCTCCGGCGGCGCGGGGCAAAGCAAGCTCAATACCAGGTGATTATTAAACAAAAAAAAAAAAAAAAAAAACCCACCTAATAAGGTTGGTTCAGTACTTTTGCAGCTGCAGGCAACTTTGTAAAGTATCTCCTCTCCAAAAGACTCCACAGGTTATACATACCCTACCATAGGCCACCGATCTCTCTACTGTACCCTGCAGGATACTCGTGTAGGGAAGGCTACAACACAAAGTATGTCATGGAAGGGTATCAAAGGGTCTTATTAGTGTCCTAAAGTAATGCTCTGTAGAAGATATATTAAACAAGTAATATGCAGATTTAGAGGTCTGACTCTACATTACAGGGAAAGACAAGATGCAAGACAGAACTATCTGAGGGAAAGTTTGTTAACTGATAGACCTTATCCAGATGCTGGTGGCATTTGGATTTTCTAGTGCTGGTATCAGTGGGAGTGACAGGGCCCATCAGTGGCCATCTAGCCACATTGAGGGTCAGCAGCAGATGCAGAGACCTCCCCCAGCCAACTGATAGAAACGGGGAAAATTCTGAAATGGCAAACTAGAGCTAATATATTTCATCCTTCAGGAGATGGCTTACCTCTCTGACATTCAGGGAGGATTAAGGGCAAACAGTATTTTCCATCTTCTCATGCTTATCTTTGAAACACCTAAACAGGGCCCATGTTACTCTCCATGTATAAGTGTTTGGCAAAATGGTATTCTGCTAAGAGTGCTGCTGTAACACAACTCTGTATCATGGTACAGCCCTCAAAAAACCTCATCCTTTCCCCTCAGTTTTCTGTATGGACAGTTTTGCCATCACAGGAATAGTCCACATCTTTTCTTTATTTCTCTTGAGTCATCGTGGATAGTCAGTAATTCAGCACTGACCTGCCTTCAGCTCAGACTGGGTGTTGGTTCACTGGCACTGTGTCCTCAGGCTGCATTGCCATAATACAAGGATTTTGGCAATCAACTCATTCACAGAGCTCCTGCCTTCATCCCATCTATCTCTAGGTACTTATTCATACCAGTCCCTCCAGTGCATTAACACAACTGTTGGTGGGGCTGTGGTGGGAACAACAGCAATCAAATGAACCTCAGTGAAAATAGCTCTTTGGAGGGAGGAAGACATGCAGCTATTTGCAACTCCTCTCTGTTCAACGGCCTAGTTTATGGCATATCCCCATTAATAGTTAGGTCAGCATTAGAAGACCAGTCTGTGGAGATGTAGGGATGGTGTTCCCCAAACCACAACAGGGTAGGGCCACCTTCACCTGGCACTGGTGCCAGAGTGCTTGCACTGCTGTATGGCAGCGTCTGTGGTCCCATTTCTTCAAAGGAAGAGAAGGAAGGAAATTGCTATTTATCATCTTGTCAGCATGTGCAAATTTGTAAGAAAGAGGCAAAGACTCATTAAGGAAAGCTTACGTACTGTTAATTGCTTCTTTTTTACTATAAATAGACTAAATTCCCGTTACCAGGTTGAGAATAGACTTGTCTTTTTTTATAAAAGGAAAGGCTTAGCTCTTAGTTTTAGGTGGAAGGTTTTATTAAACAAAAGCTGACGCAGGATGCAAGAAACATGAAGCATATCTGGGTGTGAGAGTGGGAAGAGAACAGCGAGCTCCAAACAGGAAGTTGTATCAGTTGACAAACAGGACAGTGCTGCACACATTTAGTTAAACAGTGTGATTCTGCATGAGGACATTCTGACATTTGCTTATGTCATGTTTTTGCTGGATGTATGCCACAGAAGACAGATATAAACGGAAACTGTATGTGCCAGTACTGGGGGTCAGAATGGTCTAAGACATAAGAACGTTGTAACTTCAACTTGAATGCAGCAGACCTTTGAAAGATATATACATGTTTTAATTCTCATATATACATATAATGAAATTGTATCATCTCGTAGGATCTGATTAGTTCTCAATATAGTTAGGATACAGCTTAATCTTACACAAAATACTTTTATGTAGTAGTACATTTGATACTGTTCCCCACATGATTCTTGTAGACAAATTGGCTACTTGTGGCTTGGATGAGCACACTGTCTCCTGGATAATGCACTGGCTGGACAGGAGGGCCCAGAGAGTGGTGGTCAATGGAGTGAAATCCAGTTGGTGGCCAGGCACCAGTGGTGTTCTTCAGGAATCTGTGTTGGGGCCACTTCTGTTTAACACCTTTATTGATGACTTTGATTCAAGCATAGAGAGTGTCAGCAGTCAGTTTGCAGATGAAACCAAGTTAGGTGGCAGTGTTGATTTGAATGAGGGTAGAGAGGCCCTTCAGAGGGACTTGGATAGGCTAGGTCAGTGGACCAACATTAATGGGATGAGTTTCAACAAGGTCAAGTGCACTTGAGTCACAACAACCCCAAGCAACACTACAGGCATGGGGCAGTGTGGCTGGAGAGCTGCCTGGCAGAAAGGGACCTGGGAGTTTTAATTGACAAGCAGCTGAACATGAGCCAGCAGTGTGCCCAGGTAGCCAAGAAGGCCAATGGCATCCTGGCTTATATTTAAAATGCTGTGTCCAGCAGGAGTAGGGAGGTGACTGTCCCCTTGTACTCAGCTTTGGTGAGGCCACACCTCAAGTATTGTGTTCATTTTTGGGCACCTCGATACAAGAGAGCTGTGGAGGTGCTGGAGCCAGTGCAGAGGAGGGCAAGGAAGCTGGTGAAGGGCCTGGAGAATAAATCCTAGGAGGTGTGGCCGAGGGAGATGGGAATGGTTAGTTTGAAAAGGAAGAGGCTGAAGGGAGACTTCATTGCTGTCTACAGCCAATTGAAAGGACATTGTGGAGAGGCTGCTGCTGGTCTCTTCTCACAGGAAACTGGAAAGAGAACAAGGGGGAATGGCCTCGAGCTGTGACTGGGTAGGTTTAGATTGGATATTAGGAAAAAGTTTTTCATGGTGAGAGGGGCCAGTTGCTGGAATGAGCTGCCCAGGGAGGTGACTGAGCCACTGACCCTGAATGTGTTTGAGGGTCGTCTGGATGTGGTGCTTAGGTATATGGTTTAAGATGAATCTTGTAGAGTAGGGTTATAGGTGGGACTTGGTGATCCTGAGGGTCTTTTCCAACCTGGATGTTTTTTTCTGTGATTCTGTGATTCATTTTAAAGGGGATTAAAAGCTGTTACTTCTGTATCAGAACTGACTCATATCTGGGCACCATGGGGAGCAAGCGGATAAGCCCTGCAACCATCTGCACGCATCTGTATAGAAACACACTCATCATTGCTAGCACAAAAGACCTGAATCTATAAAGCTCAAGGCTGCTTCATAGTGCAGGTTCTGATGTCCATCTGTTCCAACACTGAGAATGACTCCCAGCCCCAGGTCTCCAAGTATCAATGATTTAAGTAAAGAATCTAAAACATTGCTTCTCACAATCATGTCCTATGGAGGAGAAACCCAAGTTTTGCATCTAAAGATGTAAAAAGTAATGTAGTCTAAGCAACAGAGGGAAGATAACCTATCAATAGATTTCATGAAGCTAAACACTTAAATTATGTTAGCCCTCTTGAAATTCCTCTGCTTGGCATCTTTAAACGCTTTAATCTCTGTAATGCAGTTAGCTGGAAAGTTTTCCTATGGATCTGGTATCATGATATAAGCTTCATCCATTACCTGTGCAACTCGGCAGCAGTAGAGAAGACAGTTGCAGCATCAGTGCTGAAATGCTTGCTTTCTTAGTTGGAAAATTATTATCATAGTTTTCTTGTTACCTAACAGCAGTCTGAATTCCTGAAAGGGATAAAGGAAGAAGATCATCTTCATTCTTTCCAGCTGCACCAAATAAACAGCATTCCTCTGCCATGGTTGTTATTGCTCACAGAGTAGGCAAAGAGACCCATTTCCTCCTCCAGCTTTGATGCTTATGAAAAAATGGAAATTGTAGGGGCACACTCTGCAGTGGCTTTCAGCCAACAAAGGGTTAATTGCAATTACTCCTTCATCTAGCACTCAAGAGAAGGATGATAAAACCTTATCTACACTGAAGAAAAAAAACTCACCAGAGTAATAACCACTGCATTGAGGACAAGGAGGTTCAATAAGCAAAGCCATCTTAGTGCAAGGAAGTTTTGCAGCTTTTACTCTATTTGTATAGTCAAAGCAAGCAACCTTTCCCCATACTTTATCACAAATACAACGATACCAGCTGAAAGTGGTGCACAGTTAATTTTGGTTGGAGGAGCAACATTTTTTATATTAATGTCAGACAACGTTATTTGGGGTTTCTAATGGCATAAGCATTTGTCTGGTTAAGAAAAAAAAATCCGTCTCTGATCAATATATTTGCAACATGTCTAGGGTAGATCAAAATCTTTTCACTTGCATCTAGAAAGTTGCACGCATGACTGCCACTGGTGCAGCTCCTGTTTACACTTTTGCACCTGTAATTGCAACCTGAAAAATGCCTTGTGGACATAGTAAGTTCTCAAGACATTTGTGGAACAAAGCCCTTAGGAGGCTGAGATCCAGGACTGCTAAACCTCATGGCTTGTAGTCAGGGTGAATATTTAGCCTTCACCTTCAGTAAACTGCAAATTTATGGAAACAAACACTGAACTGTAATTTATGAGTATGGCTACTCAGGGCTTTGTGCCTCTGAATAATCTGAAGTGAATACAAACAATGTCTGCCTTTGTTGACTCAGATGAGCACAGATTGATCCCACTGCTTCATATGTCAATTCAACTCTTTTTTTTTTTTGAGCTGCTGACCACTTTGAAGTGGTAATAACTTCTATGAGGCCTGCGTCTCAAGGTATACAAACATAAATAGCTTAACTCCTAACACTAACACTATAGATGGCAAGGGAAAGATAATCAGAGTCTGTTTCATAGGCTTTAGTTCCACAAGATCAATTGGTCTAAGATGAATGTTGAGCTGGACAGCTGAGATGGGGAGAATTTAGATCTTCTCCTGAAGTTTTATCTATCATGTTCAGCTAGTCCCAGTTTTTCCAGTAAATGGCTCACTTTTTCCTTCCCTTCAGAAGAACTGCTTTCTTCTGTAGCAGTCATATAAGTTTCCTATGCTGTTTTTGAGGACTAATGCAAGGAATAATTTAATGTATTTTACCTAAGGCAAGTTCGAAGGCTAGGAAAAAAAACATATGATTTGAAAGGTGACAGAAACACTTTTCTATCATGTGATGCAAACTGAACTAAGTTAGATTACTTTTATTGCTTATGCTTTTATAATGCAAAAGTAGACCTGGAGTAGTAGAGAGAAAATGTGTTCTGCCTTTTCATTCCAATTGATTAATTAAATTGAATTTGTCTGTGAATGTAATTATACCAGAACAGATATACTGACAGTCTTCCTAATGGAGACATATCTTATGGATGTAAACTAGTTAGCTTAATAAAATAATCTAGATGACCCAAAGGATTAATTTTCTTCTTTTTCCCCCTCTGATTTTTTCTTATTCTGTTTCAACTGCATGTATATCAGCATTTTATCTTGTTTATCTTCTGGGCTCATACCCCTTCTCTTTCATTTTTCATGAAAATTCTCACCAGCAAATTGAAACAGCTTAAGAGAAACAAAGATTATTTGCATCAACTATAAGATGTCAGAAGTTAATATTGAACTTTGAAATGCAATTCCTTACTCCCATAATGACTGCGCAATGGGACTGAAAAACCCCCAAACTTATCAAATAACTGAGAGATTTAAGTGAATCCTCTTCTAAAAGTAGTAGGCAGGTACCTGTAAATAAAAACATTTCAGCTATAAAATAAAAAGCAATACTTATTGTACATCAAGGCTGGACACATAGCATGAGACTGCACTGGCACCTATTCCCATACCTGTGTACAGAGTAACCTCTTCAGTGGCCTGTACCCTTGGAAGAAGTGGAGGAGGGAATGAAGTTGGGTAGTGGAGATAAAAACCTTGGATGAAACCTAAGCAATGAAGTTTTCATGCTCTTAATATTTGCCTTCTTATTTCTATCCCTCTAAATAAATCATCTCCTGAAGTACCCAACAGATGTCTGTGGGTTTACCTTTAACAGCTATAGATATGTCCTCATTAGGAGTTAGTAAGGTATATGGTTGCCTTATGCCCTAAGTAACATGTAGCATGTTGCCACTGGAGACCAGTGACAAGTGGCATCCCTCAGGGGTCAGTGCTGGGACCAGTGCTGTTTAACATCTTTGTCAGTGACATGGACAGAGGAATCGAGTGCACCCTCAGCAAGTTTGCAGATGACACCAAGCTGTGTGGCACAGTTGACTTGCTGGAGGGCAGGGATCCATCCAGAGGGACCTGGACAGGCTGGAGAGGTGGGCCCAGACCAACCTCATGAAATTCAACATGGCCAAGTGTAAGGTCCTGCACCTGGGTCGCTGCAATCCCAAGCACAAATCCAGGCTGGGTGGTGAATGGCTGGAGAGCAGCTCTGAGGAAAAGGACCTGGGGGTCTGGGTGGATGAGAAGCTCAACATGAGCCTGCAGTGTGCACACACGGCTCAGACAGCAACTGTGTCCTGGGCTGCATTAAGAGAAGCATTACCAGCAGGGCAAGGGAGGGGATTC